>CM050165.1:189652254-190108758 GCA_027410445.1 Discoglossus pictus
GGATTAGACATAATTGCTCAGATGATAGTGAATTTAAACATGAAGTTGACAAATTAAAAGCTTGCTTTAGGGCAATGGGCTATCCACACAAAAGTCTTAAACATGTGTTCCAAAGGGCCCTCGAGTCAGACAGAAATCAGCTATTAAATTCCAATAACACTGGAACATCTAATAATCCGTTTAAGGCAATTTTCACTTCTCCCCCTGATGTTGTCAGAAACGCTCGTTGGGGTCTCCTGTTTGATTTGGAGCGATGTGATTTTGTGCAGGTTGTAGCCTCTTTGTTTCCATCATTTTATTTTCCTCATATTAGTAAGTACTTATGTGCATTGGGTCTCTAATAGTTATTTAGTACTGTCCCCCAGTGTGGGTTATGCATATGTTATGTACATACTAGCGACTAGCCCGTCAAATGTGACGGCCAATTGAATGTTAAAGCTGGAAATGCTATTTGTGACACAATGTGATTCTGTAACACTGTAAATATTTTTCTTATCTACAAAGAAGTACAAAAATGTTTCTTTCATTTTTTTAATTTTTTTAACAATATACTGTAAACAATATCCAGAGTTTTGTATGGAATAATAATATAACAATCCATCCAATTTCTCTGTAAATGTATTTTAAAACCTTACATGAAGTATTCAAATATTGTAGTCATATTGTAAACAGTTTTTTTTTTTACTTTTTTTTTTAACAATACTAACATGAAATTGTTGAACATTTTTTGTAAATGAGTCTCTTCAACCATGACAGAATGCTTTTTAATATACAAACTTTAATTTAAACTCCTGTTAAAACACATAGGTATTGAATCCAGAGGAAGGCAAACATAAAAAAAAAAAAAACTTACAACTTAGCCAAATCTTAGCCAAATGTCTCCAAAGGGGAAAAAAATTAATTCCTTCCTGACCCCATTAAATGGTGATCGGATTACTCCCTGGATGCATACTTTCTATTTAATTATACATTGAATTTTGTTACCAAATGTTTCTGCTGCAAATTACATAAATCTTTTTTAACATTTACTAAATGAATTTCGTGAACTTTTGAAAATACAATGCGAACAATGCAAACATTAACATAAGATACTAACATGTAACCTTAATTTATTTTAAACTTCAAGAAATGTAATTTAACAGTGTAAATTTTTTGAAAGTGTTGTCCAAAAAGAATTCCTTCCTGATTCCATTAACTGGATCAATAATCTATATATCATGCACCATTTTAATTTGGGAAGAAATGATGATGATGCTACTAACTTTAAACCTTAATTAAAAAGAATACATCCCCCTCTGAGTACTTTGCCAACCTATTTTTAAGCTTACAAACCTGTATGAAACATATTAACTTGTGAACATCCAACTTATCGATCTGTGAAGCCAATCATGTCTAAACTGACTTCCAAGACACTCCAATGTTTTAATTTTCCTTGAAACTGTTTTCCTTTCAAAGATCACAGCAGCCTATTTCTATATATGTGATGCCAGTCCTTTTTTTTTTTGTTTCTTTTTTTTCCTTTCTTTGATTTTTCTTGGTTAATACTGTAATTTTCTGAAATTCTTTCCATATTTGTGTAACTGAAATAGTGTTCCACTAAGAAGAGGGCAATCAACCTTTAATTTCTTCTTTTAAACGAAACCACTATTATCTGTGATTACAAAACCTTGTAGTACACAATATATTTTGTAAACATATGGCCATCGTGTGTAGTAGCTGACCCTGATTTGGGTTGTCTTCAACTGAAACTTTATTTGCATCTGGATTTGTGCACCTTGAAAAAGCAACATAGAGTTGTCCATGTGCAAAAAAATGGTTCTTTAAAAAAAATACCAACAGACTTAAAAGTTTGTCCTTGGGATTTATTGATGGTCATGGCAAATGCCATGATAACTGGAAAGTGTCTCCTTTGAAGGACAAAAGGCAAACCACTCTCACTTGGAGCTAAATCAATTCTTGATATAAAAACGTGTTCACCTTTATGGGTCCCAGTTATAATTTCTGCATATATAAAATGATCTTTTAACTCGTCCTTTTTTTGGTTTCATATTTCTCAATCACATGACAATTGCCCCTTATTTCAATTGCAAAACATGTGGAGGCATTCCAGATGGGGTTAAAGAATTAATAAATGTGATACTAAAATTCGATTCACTGTCTTTATCATCAGCCAGAACTGAATCTGCACTGTAATAATTATTTTGTGGTGCGTTGATGAATTTAAAAATATCACTATTTATTTTATATTTTTTGATGTTAATATCACTTTGTTTGCAATGTCTGAGTAATTGTCGTTATTCGGAGTGTTTAGAAAGATTGCTGACATGAGTGATTCCTTGCAAACCATTTTTGATGGAATTTCAATGGTATCATTGGGTAAATCATGTATTTTTGCATGGTTTCCTTCTCCGATTTTAATGAGCCAATCATTGAATTAATTTTGGCCTTCAGATCTCATATTTAATTCTAATTTGAAATGTGTAAATATTTTCCACAGTTTACTTGTCTTGATACATGTTTCAATGATCTCTGTTCTATTTTGATGTGGCACCACAGGAAATGTTTGCCTAAAATCTCCTCCTAACAGCATCACCTTTCCACCAAATGGCAATTTATTATGCATCACTTCTTTTAAGAATCTATCAATACATTGCAAAGCATGACACAACATAATTGTTGCCTCGTCTATCATAATGAATTGACTTTTTTTTTTTTTTTGCTTGTAAAGAATTCCGTTGAATATCTGACACTTATGTTTCCAAAATGGGAACTGGCAGCTTAAATCCACTATGCACAGTTCTACCACCTTCTAACAAAACTGCTGCAATTCCAGTTGTTGCAAATGGCATAGCTATCTGACCCTGTGATCGAATATAACTCATCAAACAATTGTACAGATAAGTTTTTCCTGATCCACCTGGGCCGTCTAGATAGAAATACCGGTCTTTGACCATTTCATCATCTGTAGAATTTGTGATGGCATGAAATGCTTCTTACTGTAAAGTATTTAAATTTGCCAGTTTTTTTCCGTTTTTTTGTTTTTGTTGATATCATCTATAAGTCCTGTATCAGGCAAATTAAAACTTGCACAATTTAATCCATGAGCAAACAATATTTACAAACAAACCCTAACACCTAACCCTAACACCCCTCACACTTATCCATAACACCCCTCACCCTAACACCTATCCCTAACACCCCTCACCCTAACCCTAACACTTATCCCTAACACCCCTCACCCTAACCCTAACACCCCTCACACTTATCCCTAACACCCCTCACCCTAACACCTAACCCCCTCACCCTTATCCCTAACACCCCTCACCCTAAACCTAAAACCCCTCACACTTATCCCTAACACCTAACCCTAACACCCCTTACACTTATCCCTAGCACCCCTCACCCTAACCCTAACACCCCTCACACTTATCCCTAACACCCCTCACCCTAACCCTAACACCCCTCACACTTATCCCTAACACCTAACCCTAACACCCCTTACACTTATCCCTAGCACCCCTCACCCTAACCCTAACACCCCTCACACTTATCCCTAACACCCATCACCCTAACACCTAACACCCTCACCCTTATCCCTAACACCCCTAACCCTAACACCCCTCACACTAACCCTAACACCCCTCACACTTATACCTAACACCCCTCACCCTAACCCTAACACCCCTCACACTTATCCCTAACACCCCTCACCCTAACAACTAACCCCCTCACCCATATTCCTAACACCCCTTACCCTAACACCCCTCAAACTTATCCCTAACACCCCTCACACTTATTCCTAACACCCCTCACCTTAACCCTAACACCCCTCACACTTATCCCTAACTCCCCTCACCCTAACACCTAACCCCCTCACCCTTATCCCTAACACCCCTTACCCTAACACCCCTCACACTTATCCCTAACACCCCTCACCCTAACCCTAACACCCCTCACACTTATCCCTAACACCCCTCACCCTAACACCTAACCCTAACACCCCTCACCCTAACCCTAACACCCCTCACACTTATCCCTAACACCCCTCACCCTAACCCTAACACCCCTCACACTTATCCCTAACACCTAACACCTAACCCTAACACCCCTTACACTTATCCCTAACACCCCTCACGCTAACACCCCTCACACTTAGCCCTAACACCCCTAACCCTAACACTTAACCCCCTCACCCTTATCCCTAACACCCCTTACCCTAACACCCCTCACACTTATCCCTGTATCTCTTCCCCCCCTTATCATCAAGGGAGGGGGGAGGATGATGAGGGAGGGGGGAAGAGACACAGGGGAGGATGATGAGGGAGGGGGGAAACAGACACAGGGGAGGATGATGAGGGAGGGGGTAAAGAGATACAGGGGAGGATGATGAGGGAGGTGGGAGGATGATGAGGGAGGGGGGATGAGACACAGGGGAGGGTGATGAGGAAGGGGGGAAAGAGACACAGGGGAGGATGATGATGGAGGGGGGAAGAGACACAGGGGAGGATGATGAGGGAGGGGGTAAAGAGATACAGGGGAGGATGATGAGGGAGGTGGGAGGATGATGAGGGAGGGGGGATGAGACACAGGGGAGGGTGATGAGAAAGGGGGCAAAGAGACACAGGGGAGAATGATGAGGGAGGGGGGAAGAGACAAAGGGGAAGATGATGAGGGAGGGGGAAAAGAGACACAGGGGAGGATGATGAGAGAGGGGGTAAAGAGACATAGGGGAGGATGATGAGGGAGGGGGGAAACAGATACAGGGGAGGATGATGAGGGTGGGGTTAAAGAGATACAGGGGAGGATGATGAGGGAGGTGGGAGGATGATGAGGGAGGGGGGATAAGACACAGGGGAGGGTGATGAGGAAGGGGGAAAGAGACACAGGTTAGGATTATGAGGGAGGGGGGCAAGAGACACAGGGCAGGATGATGAGGGAGGGGGTAAAGAGATACAGGGAAGGATGATGAGGATGATATAACTTCTGCAAGTGCACAGTGCCACTCATGTCTGTTGTCACAGTAGCTTGCACGCATAGTACCAATCTGTCAAAACCTGTAATGATGAATGAGGTCTAGAGTAACCTGGTTCCCTTATCCTCTACAGGTTGAGACATAATGTTTGGGTGACTCCAGACCAACACATGAGTACAAACAGCACACAAACTCAAAGCCGCCATCCTCCTCCTGGTCCAGCATCATCAGCCACATCAACCACTGCTGTCCTCCTTGCCACCTCTCAACCATCCGCCACTCCGTTTCTCACCTTGAGCAGTTCCTGCTCATCTGCCCATAGTCAGGTGCCTGTAAAGGACATGTTTGAGCGTAAGAAGCTAATGTCACAAAGTGCCCTAAATTTGAAGTGATACGACCAACCAAGCATCTTTTTTCATCTCCCTGTCCCAAAAATCCAGGCCTTATACACGCCACCTGATAGGTGACGTAACAAGTATTAAACTGATAAGAGTAGTACTTACAAACACGCCTCTCCTATCTGGTGGCACCTTTGATTGCTTGTGCCGTGCCCCAAAATTGAAGTGATACAACCAACAAAGAATCTTTTTCCATCTCCCAGTTCTAAAAATCCAGGCCTTATACACGCCCCCTGATAGGTGACATAACAAGTATTAAACTGATAAGAGTAGTACTTACAAACACGCCACTCCTATGTGGTGGCACCTTTGATTGCACGTGCCGTGCCCCAAAATTGAAGTGATACGACCAACAAAGCATCTTTTTCCATCTCCTGGTTATTTTAAACAATTTAGGAATGTTAGGTAATTTATGCCCTTTATGGCTTAAAACCAGACTCTGCATCAACTATGTAATTTTCTGTGGGAGTTTTGCCATGTATCTCCCTCCGGCATGCCACAGTGCAGGTGTTAGTCCCGTTGAAACAACTTTCCCATCACTATTGTGGCCAGAAAGAGTCCCTGTGGTTCGCGAACATTTGCGGCGGTTCGCGTTCGCGGTTCGTGTACCGAAAATTTTATGTTCGCGACATCACTAATTAGGTACATTGTAAAAGATGCAAATTAATGCAAATTGTTGTCTCATTTGCTTTGGCATTTGACATAGTGCTGCTTTTTCCTGACACCTCTCCCATTCTGTATCATCAGCTATGAAGTTTTGATGTCTTGCAGCTAAAGGAAAGTATCATAAACAATGTCATTCACTGTGCATAAATGTTCAAAACTTTGTGCACCGGGAACATGTAAAAGAAGTAATCTTAAATTGAAACGTTCAATGTCCCTTGGACTGACGGTATAAGTTTGTGGTATAATTTTATGTGTATCTCTTCTGCATTGTCGCCATAGACCATTTACAAATACATAGTGATATGGTATCTCAATGTATAAAAATTGTCTGGCCTGCGTATCCTGGCAGTTTAATTTAAACCATGCAGTAAGTGTTGTATCTCGTTGCTCACGTTGAGCTAACGCAGTTTTTTCATTGCCTGCAGTAAAGCATACAAACTGACTTTAAGGCAAATGTACAGCTAAATGATTGACAGCATGTGACCGATCATGGATCTCAAATTTCAGAAGCCGCCACATTGCTTCCAGAGCACTGACATAGTGAGCATCTAAATAATTAGATAGTTCGTCATGCAAAATTGAATTTTCCTTATCGTTTACAGCACCTTGCACAACAACAGTTGGTGCGTCATATCCTTTGTATATATATATTTATACACATATTTGATAGATTTAATGGAGGTGCAAGCGTGCACATTTAAGTGTGCAATGTACTTGATGAGCAAATGTGGATTGTATGGAACGTCAAATCTATTATCAACCTTTTGTCCACGGATAATAGCTGTTTGTCCTTGTCTTCTTTTATACAAAGGGTATCCATCACAATTGGCATAAGTTTGCATTTGAAATTGTTTTGGAAATTCTTTAGTACATTTTTTATTTTCCATACATGGTGAATTTGGATTCATATCTCCACATGGCCCATGAATCATTCTGTGTTTAACAATCTCCCAAAGTTTTGAATATTTTTCCGGGTCTAGCAATTCAGCAGTAATGACTGAATCCACTCTCTATGCAGTATTCAACTTATCTTTTTTAAAACCGTTGTTTAAGGCGGGAAATCTGCCATTTCACAATGTTAATGTGTAAATGTGTAAGTTCGTGTTGTAAAATGGAGCCGTTAGTCTATGTTTTACGCGTTCTGCGGTTATTTTCTGGCCTTCCTATTCGTATTTTTCGACCACATACGCGTCTAGCTGTGTTTTGCGTGCTTCGTGCTCGTGTAGCCTCGTTTTCATTTTTTTTCTGTGGTCATTTTTTTCTCACTTAGACGATTTTAGATTTGCTAAAATCATCTAAATTGACTTTAATTCGCGTTCCACCTCACTCACAGACGTCCTGGCTGTTGCCCCATGCTGCCAGTGATGTTGTTGTAATTTTTTTAGGTTTATTTCCTGTTTTTTGGGGATTTTTGGTTTCGCCGCTAATCTCGTAATTTTTTGCATCTTGTATCTTTTTACGTCTCGTGTATTTTTGTTTCTAAGTCCTGCGTCTCGTATTTTGTTTAACTAAGTCCCACTGGAAGTGCTCCGGGTTTCATCGCAAAGTCGTGCAGACTACGCAAATAGCGTGATGACGACTCATAGTTGGACAATTATAATATGTGATACCC
The DNA here is from genome assembly GCA_027410445.1 of Discoglossus pictus. Classification (NCBI taxonomy): domain Eukaryota; kingdom Metazoa; phylum Chordata; class Amphibia; order Anura; family Alytidae; genus Discoglossus; species Discoglossus pictus. The sequence continues at coordinate 189,659,903 of CM050165.1, forward strand.
TTAAATAGCAGTATATTAGATTCATTAGCAAACAAAATGGATATAACAAACTTCAGCACAAATGTTGCTCGTTTACAACTGTCTACCCATATCAACTATCCACAGAGGAAACTTAGCTCCACATGAGCCCCATCCCTATCATACCATCAGCACACATGCTCTCTCTCCTTGGCGTCTGATGTCACTCATCAGTGACACTCCGCCCATCCGTTTTGCACACCAAAGACTTGCGCATGCGCAGTTCGTACCACGCGCATGCGCAATACCACCAATGCACGTTTCGCGAATTAATCGCTTTCTCAATGGGCTGTAGGTTTCAAAATCCTGCCCTCCTTTAATACTTAATAATACTTAAACTTAATAATTTATGAAGGTATAATAATGAAGCCGTGGAGGAAATCTAGAAAATGCCCTTATACGAGCAGAGAGCAGATGGATTTTCCTCCCAAAGACCATGGCCCCTAATGGATTGAATGAGAATATTAATTTTACAGCCTTTTTATAAATATATTACATATAAATAAGGATAATATTCACCATTTCAATATCATTGTTTCCACTTTTTAGTTTCTTTTCTCTAAAATTATCTGAGGATGCTGATTTATCATCTTTTTAGCTTCTAAATTACCCCAGTAACACCACAATCTTGCTTCATTCTATACCTTCATAAATTATAACTTATATATGTGGTATATCCCCCTTTATGATGCTGGGTTAGTTAGCCTTGTAATATGTTAAATCACAATTATAATTTATTTATAATTATCAAGTCAGGATATAACATTGCTTTTGTACATACACTATAATGGTTAAATGACATTAGCATATTATATTTAATTTATAGTTGACTCATAGTCTAAGATTTTATTGAAATATACACCAAGGGTTAATTGGGTACTGATATGGATTTAGTATTTAAGGAGGGCAGGATTTTGAAACCTGCAGCCCCTTGAGAAAGCGATTCATTCGCGAAACGAGCGTCGGTGGTATTCCGCATGCGCGAGGTATGAATTGCGCATGCGCGAGTTTTTGGTGTGCAAAATGGAAGGTCTGAGTGTCACTAACGAGTGACATCAGACGCCAAGGACAGAGAGCGTGTGCGCTGAAGGTATGATATCGATGGGGCTCATGTGGAGGTAAATTTCCTCTGTGGACAAGTGATATGGGTGGACAGTTGTACATGAGCAACATTTGTGCTGTTGTTTGTTATATCCACTTTGTTTGCTAATGAATCTCATATACTGCTATTTAAGGGTATATGTAATAGTGTTAATCATTTTTGGCAATCTTTGGTAGTAGTGTATTTTATATATATATATATATATATATATATATATAAAACTGTGGTCAATAGTACAGGATATATTAATGATTCGTGTTCATATTATTAAAAAAAAGAAACCATAGCACATTTGTGCCATATTCTGTTTGTATCAGATCTTGTTTGAGATTATCCCTAAGTTATTTGGCTTGTTGGTCTAATATTAGAATCTTTAGCACACTCGTGCCACATTTAGTGTGAAACATTTGACTTGTTGTGCTAGTGACTTAATGGTCAGCACTTGGGAGTGTGCATTTGGTTAGGACTACTACGAAATATTGATTGCCTTTCATGATCACAGCCACGTATAGGGACTTTCTCTGAGTTTTATTTGGACATCCTTCCTACGCGATTACTGGAGGCTCTCCACCGCTGTGCACACCAACCTCCTTCATTTTAAATACATTTTTTTTTATCAGTTGTGGTAGATCAATTTTATTGAGTCTTGTGTGATTTGAATGGTTTGGCCACTTTAGTGATGTTCTGTACATCCTAAGGCCATTCTACGAGCTGACTTGTTGGCTCTCACGTTTTAGGTCCCAATTAATCATTTATGTATCGATAATATTGATTATTTTCCTCTATCTCTTTCTACTATTTTTATTAGGTGGATAGAGAGTTATCAAACTCTTTATCTAAAATGGATCTTATAATAAGTTACCCTTTTCTTTTCTTCTTTTTTCCTTATTTGATATATCATAACAACTATAGGGTTCATTTTTGAAAATATTAAATTATGAGTGCTGCCCTATAATTGATTTTATGTTTTGTATATTTGTTTTTGATATAAGAGCACTGTTCCTTTTTTAATGTTGTTATTTATGAAGACATTCGAATTTTTTTTGTATGTCCAAGTGGTTCCTTTAAAATGAGCCCAGCAGAATTTGTAAGTTTGTCTATGGGATATAACCACTGTTTATTCTTGTTGTTTTTCTTTTTCACTTTTTGTTGTTATTCTTGTAGTTTGTGCAAATGGCACATACAGTTTCCTATGTGAAATAGTGGTCCTCTAAAAAGAGCCCCAGTGACATAAAGGTTAGTCCTGGAAGTCAAACCACTGTTCTCTATGTTTTATTTTGTTTCTTAGTGAAATAGTAGTCTTCTAAAATGAGTCAGAGTGACATAAAATTTTGTCGTCAAAATAAAACCACTGGTTTCTATGTTTACAGAACCTCATAGTACACAATGTTTTTGGTAAAAATGCATCCATCCTCCAATAATTCACCCTGACTTGGGTTTTCTTCACTATTAACTTTAGTTTCCTCTGGAGTGTTGCATCTTGAAAATGCAACATAGAGTTGTTCATGTGCAAAAACAGGTCTCTTCAAAAAATACCCACAGACTTAAAAGTTTGTCCTTGGGAATTATTAATGGTCATGGCAAATGCCATGATAAAGGGAATTTGTCTCCTTTGCAGGACAAAAGGCAAAACACTCTCACTTGGAGCCAAATCAATTCTTAGTATAAGAACTGATTCACCTTTATGGGTACCATTCATAATTTCTGCATGTATGAAATTATCTTTTAAATCCTTCACAATTAATCTGGTCCCATTACAAAGTCCTGTTTTGGGATTCATATTTCTCAGTAGCATGACAATTGCCACTTTTTCAAGTTGCAAAATATGTGGTGGCATTCCAGAGGGAGTTAAAAGATTTATAAATTCCATAGTAAAGTTAGATTCACTGCCTTTGTCATCAGCCAGAACTGAATCTGCACTGTAATAGTTTTTTTGGGGTGCATTGATTCATTTTAAAATTTCGTTTTTTAGATTCAAGGCATCTATATTTTTTAATGTAAATATGGCTTTGCTTGCGATGTCTGAGTAATCCTCGTTATTGATGGTATTGAGGAAGATTATAGATGTTAGTGATTCTTTGGAAATAATTTCTGATGACATTTCCACAGTATCATCAGGTAAATTATTTATTTTTGGCTGTTTTCCTTCTCCAATCTGAATGAGCTAATCATTGAATTCGTTTTGGACTTCATATCTCATATTTATTTCTTATTTAAGGTGTGTAAATATTTTCCACAGCTTACTTCTCTTTATACAAGTTTTGACAATGTCAGTCCTATTGCCATGTGGGCACCACAGGTAATGTTTGGCTAAAATCTCCTCCTAACAACATAATTTTTCCACCAAATTGCAAATTATTACCCATAACTTCTTTTAATAGTCGATCAAAACATTGCAGGGCATGACATGACATCATAGTTGCCTCATCTATTATAATTAATTTACTGTAGTGAAATGTTTTTGCTTGTAATGAATTCATTCGAATATCTGACACAGATGTTTCTAGAATGGGAACTGGCAGTTTAACGCCACTATGCACAGTTCTGCCACCTTGTAACAAAAGTGTGGCAATTCCAGTTGTTGCAAATGGCAGTGCTGTTTGACCCTTTGCTCGAATGCAGCTCAATAAATTATACAGATACGTTTTTCCTGATCCACCAGGGCCATCTAAATAATGATGTTTGAGCATTTCATCATCTATTGCATTTGTAATGGTGTTAAATGCTTCCAATTGTAATGCATTTAAAGCTCCAATTTGTTCTTGTGTTTTTGGTATTCAATCTCAGTGTCATACTCTTCAAAGTTAATTTCATTTATAATTCCTGGATCAGGCAGTATAAAATTTGCACAATTTAATCCATGACAAAGAAAGATTTCTTGAATTTCCATTAATTCTTTTAATAACGCAATGGTCTCATTGTAACATTTTAAAAAGTCTTCACACACATGTAATTTAAATGTTTCCAATAAAGCTAATGCATCAGATACTTTGCAAAATATGCAAATGAAAGCATATTGCTCTCTCATTTACTTTAGCATTTGACATAGTGCTGCTTCTTCTAGACATCTCTCCATATCATCTGCCAGGAAGTTTTGATGTCTAGCAGCTAATTGGAAAGTATCATAAACTATGTCATTCACTGTGCGTAAATGTTCATAACTTTGGGCACCGGGAACGTGTAAAAGAAGTAATCTTAAACTGAAACGTTCAATATCTCTTGAACTAAATGTGTGGGATGATTTTATGATTATCTTTTTTTCGTTGTCGCCACTGGCCATTTACGAATACACAGTGCTGTGGAATCTCAATGTATAAAAATTGTCTGGCCTCAGTGTCCTGACAATTTAATTGAAACCAAGCAGTAAGTGTTGGTGCTCTACTTTCACTTTGTGCTAAGGCATTTCTTTAATTCCCTGCAGTGAAGCAAACACATTGACTTTGTGGCAAATGGACAGCTAAACGATACACAGCATGTGACCGATCATGCATCTCAAATTTGAGAAGACGCTACATTGCTTCTGGAGCACTTGCATAGCTAGCATCTAAATAAGATGAAAGTTCATCAAGTAAAACTGGATTGACTTGTTCATTTTGTGCACCTTGCACATCAACAGTTGCTGCATCATATCCTTTGTATATATATTTATACACATATTTGATGGATTTGATAGAAGTGCAAACTTCCACATTTATGTGTGCATTGTACTTCATCAGCAAATGTGGATTTTATGGAAGTACATTTCTATTATCAACCTTTTGGCCATGGATAATAGCAATTTTTCCTTCTCTTCTTTTATACAAAGGGTATCCATCACATTTAGCATAAGTCTGCTTTTAAAATTGTTTTGGGAACTCTTTTGTGCATTTTTTATTTTCCATACATGGGGCTTCATTCTATTAGCGGCCGTAAATCGGCCGTAAGGCTGCGATTCCTTGCGGGGGTTCTGTTAACTCGCGATTCTATTATACGGCCCCGCAAGGATCTCATCTTACGGCCGGCCGCATATCTTGAAACCGGCCGTAAGCTGTTAAATCTAAAAACGCAAAAATAAATTCAAGCCTGCACTGTACAGCTCTGTAAATGCTAGGGATCATATTGGGGGACATGAGGATTAAAAGGAACCCACTCTCAAGCTTGCACATCAGCCCAAACCCGAGTTCAAATTAACTGTTTATTTTCCGGCTGCGGCGTGGGCGGGTCTGAAGTGCTCCAAGCACTCTGGACTTTTTACATGGATATTTTACGATATTAAAAATAAAATATTTTACGGATTTGAGTATAGGATAATTATGTGCTATTTTTTCTAACACCTAAAATCCCTTTATAGGCTTCTCAAAGTGCAGGATGGCTTTATTTGAGCTATTTTATGTGCTTAATTGGTGCTAGCGGGACCTCTTTCCTGCAAGTAAGCTGCGGCTCGCTTTTAGCCTTGCAGAGAGGTTTCCCGGAGCAATTGAATTGCAAATAGGATTTTCTTACGGCCGAAACTCTTGCGGCCGTTTTAGATCAAAGGCTTTCCTCTGGCGCGAGCGGCCGCAAGAGATAGCAAGGCACCGGCCGCAAGCCTGCCGGAATCCCCGGCCGGAGGGGAATAGAATAGCCGAATAGCTTGCGGCCGGTCCTTGCGGCCCCGCAGCGGCTGCGGCCGATAATAGAATGAGGCCCTTGGTGATTTGAATTGATATCTCCACATGGACCATGAATCATTCTATGAGTTACAATCTCATAAAGTTTTGAATTTTTTTCTGGATGTGGAAGTTTAGCAGTAATTACTGAATCCACTCTGTCTGCCGTATTCAATTTATCTCTATCTAAATGTGAAGTCCGGTGGTACATTTTAAAACAGTAGGGACCATGTGCTGGGACTTTTTCTGCTAATGTTGCACCCATTGAAGCAAATAAAATTGCACTGTTAGAAGACAGAATTTTTTTTTTTATAATTGGTATAATTTGGAAATTTTGGATAACTCATTATACTTTCTAAAAATTCTGGAAATGTGTGTCTTTCTGGAAGTCTTACCTTTCCTTTCTGACAGCAACTATTAAACTGTCTATCAGTTGGTCTTTCCTTCAGAAAATCATAGGCCCCACAAAACTGACAAACCACATTCATTAATCCACAATAATGAGTGTCTATTGTTAGTGCTGTAAATAAAGCACTATTGTGAGCTTCCTCAACATAGATATCACTACAACTTACAATCTACATTGATGTCATGTGTATGAACATTGGTTTCATAAGGCAAAATTGGGTCATTAGGCAATGTTTTACAGACTTTTTTTGTTTACTTTTTCTTTTCTTTGAAGCTCCAGCACACTCAGTTTGTGCTTTCTTAGTAATTTTTATTTTATTTAGAAGTCTCTGTTGATCTGCATCTCTTCATCTTTGCTTCCGTTCCCTTGCCATTCTTCTTTTACATTCATTCTTGTCTTCTGCGTTCTCCGCAATTGTAACCTGTAGTTGTAAATGCAGGTGTAAGATATCAATTTTTTTTTTATTGTACATATTATTTTTACCTGTCACCAACACAAAACCTACATAGCAGTAATGAATCATTAAAATTACTTGAAATGCATTTGTAATGTTTTCATTAAATAAATTAATTAATCAATGAATGTGTTATTTTTATTTGGCATACATGAAAAGCTAAATAGCTAAGCATATATATATATTGATACATTAGTTAAGGATAAAATATGTTATTATATTTTTTATCATTAATTATGAAGTAATTAATAAATGAATATACATTAATAAAATAATCTAAAAGTGTCATCAATGCAAAACATAAACAGGTAATCATGTGTGGCAAACACAAAGCGATATGGGCAAACTGTAGATTGGCCTGAAAAGGATTTGTAATGTTTTGATTAAATTAATGAATCAATAAATCAAGTTATCAGGTGTAATTGTCATTTATTAAAACATAAATGGCTAAGCATTAGAGCAGATCAAATCCTGCAGAGATCACTCTCTGTCTTCAGGCAGGTGCAAAGATGAGGAATCTGTAAAATGACATGAAAAGCATTTTTAATGTTTGGATTCAATGAATTCATTAATCATTGAAAGAATCCTCTTTAATTGGCATACATGCAAAACGTAAAGGCCAAATCATCAATATATTCAAAAGTAAATGCATTTAAAAATATTAAATGTAGCACGTGTCAGAATATAATAAACTGATTTAAATATTTAAGTGTTTAGAGGGTCCTATCCCTGTCAGGCAATGAACAGGAAAAAAGAGATATATTAGTGCATTTTAAAATGTACCTCATTTTTGTGCAAGTTTAATCCATTGGCATGAAAAGTATTTGTAATGTTTTGATTAAATTAATTAATAAATAAATCAAGTTATCAGGTGAAATTGTCATTCATTAAAACATAAATGTCTAAGCATATATGTATTCATAATGTTTTTTTTATTATTAATCACTAATTAATTAAATAAGAAATATGTTAATTAATTAATCAATAACTGTCATCAATGCAAAACAAAAAGACTAAATCCTGTTTGCCTAAAGAATGTCATCATTAAATTATATACCTGTGAAGTTGATCTCATAGCAGATCAAATCCTGCAGAGCTCACTCAAGAATCTGTAAAATTACATGAAAAGCATTTTTAACGTTTGGATTCAATAAGTTCATTAATCATTGAAAGTATCCTGTTTAAGTGGCATACATTCAAAATGTAAATGCCTATTCATCAATATATTCATAAGTAAATGCATTTAAAAATATTAAATGTAGCATGTGTCAGAATAAAATAAACTGATTTAAATATATAAGTGCTTAGAGGGTCCTATCCCTGTCAGGCAATATGAGCAGGATCATATATATATATATATATATATATATATATATATATAAAAAAAATTAAGAATAATTAATAGTTAATCAATTAATGTATGTTAATGATCAGTATTGCAGATATCTAAATGCCATATGAAATCTATGCAGTGTAAAACAGACAATATATATATATATATATATATATATTATATATATATATATATATAAAATGTTTACTAATTCATATTTAATTAATAAATTAATAGACATTAATTAATCAATAACTGTGATCCATCCAAAACAAAAAGCCTTAATACTTTTCTCCTACTTGGAGACTTGGGGATTTTCCCACAATGATAAGGTGCTAAAAGTGCTTAATATGCAGTGCTTGGGGATTTTCCCACAATGATAAGGTGCTAAAAGTGCTTGATATTGCACTATTGATATCTAAATGCCATATGAAATCTATGCAGTGTAAAACAGACAATATATATATATATATATATATATATATATATATATATATATATATATATAATGTTTACTAATTCATATTTAATTAATAAATTAATAGACATTAATTAATCAATAACTGTGATCCATCCAAAACAAAAAGCCTTAATACTTTTCTCCTAAAAAAGATCATCATTAAATTATATATCTGTAAATCCAATAAAACTTAGCTTTTACTAGTTATTATAAAACTAATGAAAGTAATAAAAAACTAAACACACGATGCTACAGCTGCCAAATAATAAATATATTAATATCTCTACTGACTAAACTGCATTTATCATAACAACAACCAGATGATTGGATACAATAATTGAAGACCAAATAGTGCTGGAACTAATACTAAAGTGAATTAGGACCCAATAGAGTCCTATTGTACAAATAAACTGTGAATTGATCAGTGTAAAGTGACTAAGTGTTACTTGGGGATTTTCCCACAATGATAAGGTGCTAAAAGTGCTTGATATTGCACTATTGATATCTAAATGCCATATGAAATCTATGCAGTGTAAAACAGACAATATATATATATATATATATATATATATATATATATATATATATAAAATGTTTACTAATTCATATTTAATTAATAAATTAATAGACATTAATTAATCAATAACTGTGATCCATCCAAAACAAAAAGCCTTAATACTTTTCTCCTAAAAAAGATCATCATTAAATTATATATCTGTAAATCCAATAAAACTTAGCTTTTACTAGTTATTATAAAACTAATGAAAGTAATAAAAAACTAAACACACGATGCTACAGCTGCCAAATAATAAATATATTAATATCTCTACTGACTAAACTGCATTTATCATAACAACAACCAGATGATTGGATACAATAATTGAAGACAAAATAGTGCTGGAACTAATACTAAAGTGAATTAGGACCCAATAGAGTCCTATTGTACAAATAAACTGTGAATTGATCAGTGTAAAGTGACTAAGTGTTACTTGGGGATTTTCCCACAATGATAAGGTGCTAAAAGTGCTTAATATGCAGTGCTTGGGAATTTTCCCACAATGATAAGGTGCTAAAAGTGCTTGATATTGCACTATTGATGATTTATATGAAATTAAGGTCCTTACACATGATTGTTATTTATATAAAAAGCCAAAAATTGAGGGAGTCACAAGAATAGTACTAATGCTAATATAAAGTCTGCTATTCCATGAAATTATGGATGGGTATTAGCAAAGTTGGATGCAGATAATCACAATAAAGCTATCCTAATGGAACTTGGCGTTCCCATGTGCTGCCTAGACGCTCTGTAATGACGTCTTCGGCCAGCGACTAAGGGAGCGTGGGCAGCGTAGCGTCAACCCAACGCACGTTTCCTGGATTTCATCAGGGGTTACCGCCTGCCCCTCCAGCTCTCTGGTAAGAGAAAATAAGTAAAATATGATTCATAAAGATTTAAAAATAATCAATATTAAAAAGACAGGCATATATTGTACAGATCAATGGTGGGACAATATAATGAAAGTGAAAAAAGGAAAATGTAATAGAGTAGCATATATTAATAAGAAAGGTATATTTAAAAGGGAAAGTAAGTATATATTAACTCCCTATAATGAATATATTGATCCTAGAAAATTTAGAATACACATATACTCTGGAGAATTTATTTATGTTTCCAGTGATCACAATACATCACTATACAAAAATTGTGTCTAATATATCAAATTAGACAATATTGTAAGTTGGAACTATTACCTTAATATAACTCCATAGTTATCTCTATGTATGAATATGTGCATATATTTGAAGTATTCCAACTATTGTACCCTAAATGGTCCATTTTATCCCCAAAATGATAGGGCACAAGATGCCTATTTGATTATAGTTATTATAATAATTCTATGAAGGTAGCAGCAATAAGATGACATTTATCTTCCTACCTTCACACTATGCAAATGGTTTCCCTATTGGGAGGGACTAACGAGGTATATATTTTATTCCTGCTATTGCTTAATGATATACTATATTGTCACTAAGATGACATCCAATGAAAAGATAGCAATCATGATGCCTTCACAGGAAGATACCTGTTTTCCACATTTAATAACATTTTCAAAACTCCCATAGAGTATGATATTCTATCATTTAATGAAAAATGGAAGAATCATGTTTATTAATACTTATTTATCCCAATGTGATGACAATACATCTTATTGATTCCCAGTATGGAGACAAAGAATACTGGTATAAAATAGAGTATGGAGACAAAAACGAAAAATCAATAAACATAATTAATATCATAGCCATCCCCAGTCTATTATATGAGGTTTAGATAAAGGGAGAGAAGGTGAAACCTTCATTCAACCCATTGGGCTTCTTGGTCTTTAAAGTGTATATCCACTGTGCCTCTTTTTTCAAAAGTTCTTTGTCATTATCTCCCCTCCTAATTGTTTTTTGAATATTATCAATTGCTATGAATGATATGGCTTTGAGATATCCATTGTGTTTGTTGTTAACATGTACACATGTTCCAGGACTCTTCTTTTAAATACCCTACAGGTTTTCCCTATATACCTCATGCCACATTTGCAAAGCATTAAATAAATCACTCCTTCTGATTTGCAGGTTACCAGTTGTTTAATTGGAAATGTCTTATGTTCTTCGTAAAGCTGGAAAAGTTTTTGTGGTTTTAACATATTTACAAGTCTTACAAGACAGGCATCAAAAGCAACCTTTTGTCTTATTAAGCCAACTGGGTTTGTGTTGCTTCTCCAGATGGCTATGTGATAACATATCTCTTAGGTTAGTAGACCGTCTGCTGGTGATCTGTGCTTTATGGCTAAGGAATGGCCTTAAATCCTCATCATCTAGGAGGATGGACCAGTGATTGTTGAAAACCTTCTTTACTTCATGCCACATCCCATTGTATGTGCCTATGCATATCACCATTGCATCAGGTTGTTTAACCTTGTCTACTAGTAACTGATCTCTGGTAACATCTCTAGCTCTATGGTATGCTTTAGTTAAAACCTTTTTGTTGTAACCTCTTTCTTTGAAATGATTCTGAAGTTCCCTGGCTTCTGTTTCAAAGTCAGTCTCTCTTGAACAATTTCTTTGACCAACCGGTATTCCTGCAATCTGTGTTTTTGGGTGACTACTATCAGCCCATAATAGACTGTTAGTGGCCGTGGGTTTCCTGTAAGTTTTAGTCGGAATTTTTCCATCAGATGTTTTCTCTATTGTTAAATCCAAGAAAGTGATATGAGTGTCATTAATATCCGATGTGAGATACAACCCCATTTCATTATCATTTAGTCGATCTATAAATTCATCAAGTTCTGCATGAGTCCCATTCCACACCAGTAAAATATCATCGATAAAATGTACCCATAGATCAATATGTACAGTGTATTTTTCCATATCATCAATGAATACCCTTTGTTCCTCCCACCAGCCTAAATATAAGTTGGCGTATGTGGGGGCACTGGCTGTGCCCATGGCCATACCACATACTTGCTGGTAGTATTTATTGAGGAAAACAAAGTAGTTGTGATATAGGACATATTCCAAAAGTTCCAAAATGAACTTATTATGATTTTGAATGTGAGGTCCCCTTTTGGACAAAAAATAATGTACTGCATAAAGTCCTCTCACATGTTCTATACTGGTGTATAGGGACTCTACATCTAATGAGACCAAGATTGCATCCTTGTTCACTTAAATATCATTTAGCCTTAATAACACATCTTTTGTGTCTTTAACATAGGAGGCTAATGTGAATACAAATTCTCGTACGATTGTGTCAATATATTTACTTGAGTTTTCAGTTAAACATCCTATGCCAGACACTATTGGTCTACTTGATGGTTTCTTTTGGTTTTTGTGTATTTTAGGTATTATGTAAAATGTGGCTATCTTTGGGCATAGAGAACTGAGAAACTCTGACTCAGATTTTTTGATGACTTTAGTGTCTAAACCCTTTTGTGATATACATTTCAACTCATCAATATATTTCTCTGTAGGATCTTTATCCAATTGTTTGTAACTCTTTTTGTCTTTAAGGAGTCTTTCACATTCTATGATGTAATAATTTTTATTCATCACAACGATGTTTCTTCCTTAATCTGAGTTACGGATAATTATGTCCTCATTTTGTTGTAATCCTCTAAGGGCCTTACGTTGTTCTTGTGTTAAATTATAAGAAGTCATATTCTTATCAGTGAGTTTTTCTAAGTCTCTTACCACATTATGAACAATAAGTTAATTGTTGGGACTTATAGACAAAGGGGGGGGGGGTGTACCTGCTTGGAGGTTTCAAAACAGAAAATGGGCCTTGAGCCTGGAATTGCTCACTCTCTGATTGTAGATTTTCAAGTTCACTAATCATTTTAAGATCTAGTAGTTCTGGTGTATTGCCCTTTGCCTTTTTAGAAAAAAACATTTTTGGTGCCAGTTTTCTCGCAAATAGGTTAGTACTTTTTACCCATTCAAAAACATTAAACTCCCCTGTTGGGGAAAAGTTAAGACCTTTTTGTAAGACTGAAATATGATCTAGTGATAATGGGTAGGTAGAGAGATAAAAAAAATTGCATTGAGTCTAGGTTCTCTTTGGTCTATTTAGGGGTTTGTACGTGTTGGAACTTTTTCTTACCCCTCCTGGTCCTGTTTTTTGGTCTAAAAAAGAAGGCCCTTGGGATCTGTTGTCTCTCAAGGTGTTGGTGTGGTTCTCTGTATCTGTATGTTCTATATCTGACCAATCTGACTCGGATGTAAAAGGATTCTCTACATGTGTCTTAGGTTTATGGAATTTTTTAGATCTTCTGAAAATATTTCCAATCTGGAAATCATTAAGATCTCTTTGACATTTTTGTTCTTTCCTATCCATAAGCATCTTTCTAAAATTTTCAATATCACTTTGAAGTTTCTTTTCAAATTCCTGAAAATTGGGATCAACACTATACTCATTGATTTTTTATACCTCTTTCTTCAGGAGGGCACCTGTTTCTTGAAATTGTTTTTTTTTTTAATTAACTTTAATTTACTGGAGCATTTTAGTAAAATAGAATCTCATTTTTTTAACAAAGTCTTCAGAAAGGTTTTGAATGGTTGGGAATAAGTTAATTCTTAAACCCCTGGGTACTAGACTGTTTGATAAATAGTTTTCCAGACTTGCTATCTCCCACCAAATTCTCTGTTGATTTTTATATATTTTTTTTCAGTTCCATAAACTGATTTTTTAAGTTTGGTTCATTTCTTGTTCCTGGATTCATTTCTTTACTAAAAATTATTTTGGCTTCATTTAGCCAATTCTCTTGATTCCAGTTTTGAGATAAGAAACCCATAGGTATATCCATTATTCAGTAACAAATGAAAAACAGTATACAGATAGGAGGCGGTTCTATTTTAATTAAATGTAGGATCACCGGTAAGTACCTAATTATACATATTACTTAGACCTATTGGTGTGGAAAAGTGTAAATATTTTAGCCAAACAAATTAAAGAAAAAAGAACACCTATATATCCACATTAATATAACCTCCTTAGTTTGGGTAGAGAATATAGAATTTTGTAATACTCAAAACACGGATAAATAAAATCTAATAGTTTATTAAGTACAATTCAATGTATAATACTTTATAAAAACATTAAAAAAATTCAAACGTAGTCATGACAATCACCGACTTTGTACAATATTATAATATCAGCAGAAAGTATATATATATTCTGGTTATATAAATGAATAACTATTAACTAACTTCTTAATGTAATTCCCTAAACTTAATTTGGTGGTAGCGGAGCCCACCATTTACTCCTTTATTCTAATATAAATAAACTATCTGCAAAATAATATATAAATGTGAAAATAAAAATAAAAATGTCTAAATACACTAATACTGATGGTGGAAATGGGGATCCACCAATTACCCCCCTTTCCTATCTTGAGGAAACAAACCTACTCTAATTAAACTAATGTGCTAATTCCAAAAGGTGCAAATAGTGCTTATATAAAGTGCAATGACAAATAATTAAACATATACTGAATTCAACATTTTTTTTTTTGATGCGATTATATAGTGAAAATAAATAGAAGTATAAAGGGATATAGGCTGTTAATAACTATTCCAATGTGTCCTTAATTTAGCCATAATAGCTCTTATACATGCAAAGGCCAATCCAAATAGTCCATATTAAATCTTTGTGCCCCTAATATATTAATTCCTCCTGCTGGTAGTTTTTAAACAGGGCAAACATAAATTTGAGACAAATGTCTTTAATGAAAGAGAGTTTAGGACCAAGTATTTATTAAATATTTAGGAAGGGCATAAAGCTGTTGTTTTCATTTAGTCCATATGGAACCACTGAGTTAAATAATGTGGTCCATTTAGTTATATGTTCCATCAGGTAGTGAACCCAATAATTCCTTTCTATTTTCAAAATGACTGTTAATTAAATAGTCTAAAAGGTTTTTCGGTCGTCTCCACCCCATGACAATTTTATCACCTATAAGACTTTGATCTGTCTGATCTAAGAACTGCAATGTGTTTATTCAATATTGCATTTAGTTGTTTCCACTGTTGATTATATGTACAAATGAACCTGACAGGTTGTTGTAAATTCAATCTTTGTTTAGGATTTAAGAATTGTTCTCTTGGGGTACTTAGGGCTCGATAATATGCCCTTTTTAATACTGTATTTGAATATCCTCTCAATTTTAGCCTATCCTTTAGTTCCAAGGCCTGTATTTTGAAATGTTCCTCCTGTGAACAATTCCTTCTCAAACGAAGCAAGGGAGGTTCAAGATGAAATGATTTTTAGCTGTATTATTTTCTGCTTCCATTTGCAAGAAATAAGAGACCGCCATTATTCCTACTGAGTGGTTTATTGAAGTATAGAGTGACTCTACACGATGTCACTATATACGTGGAGTCTTTGACTACAATATCATGTAGACGGTTTAGGACTTCCATTGTATCTCTTACATAAAATGGTAATCCTAATATACATGAGCGCAATCTTTGATCCAAGAATTAGCTTGCCACCTCATACAGGCTATTATTGCTAGATATTATAGGACGGCCTGGAGGTCTCAATTGGCATTTATGTATTTTTGGCAACATATAAAATGTGGCTATTCGTGGAGTTGTCACTTGAAGGAAAGTAAATTCCTTAACTGATAATGATGTTGTTTCAGATGCTTCTTTGATAATTTGATCATATGTCTTTAAATATGAATCTGTTGGATCCCCGTACAATTGTTTATAACAATCTTTATTGTCCAACTGTTTATACGCTTCAGTTAAATACATGGCCTTTGGCCACAGAACAATGTTACCCTCTTATCTGTGGGTTTAAGAATGACATCATCCCACTTTTGTATTTCTTTCCAAGCATGATTTTCTCCTTTAGATAGATTATATTCCGGTTTAGGGGAGAACTGTTCCAGATCTTTAGTCACTAATGTAACAAAAATATCTACAGCTGGACAATTTTTCAAGGGGGGCTTAAAGTGAGACTGAACATGTAATCCTTCGGTCCAATTATCCCTAGACATTTTAACTTGACTATTGACATTCTCCAAATTTAATCCAGGAGGATTATTCTCAGCATTGGTATTGGAGGCATTTTGTGCCAAATTTACATTGGTCATATAATCCATTTCTTTTTTATCATTAAAGAATTTCTTTATCAGTATTTTCCTTGCATACAAATTCAAATCTTTGATGGTCTAAAAAAAATTAAAAATATGTGAAGGTGCAAAATATAAACCTTTCCTAAGCACAGATAATTGCACTGAAGTCAAAATTTGATCGGATAATTCTTTTTTATTTTTTATTTAAAGTTTTCAGACAATACAAAAAGTAACAGTAGTTAAATAATATCATAATTCACCTGTGTTACTTGATTATAAAATACGGTTCCAATAAGTGTTAAGTATCGGTTAACCACAAATTCATATTTAAAATGGCTGATAAAGTTATCATTAACTATCTTTACTAGTAGCTAATAAAGACCATTTCTTTCTCGACCAAGTCGAAGATCCATTTATAGCCAACATTATTCATTATTCCCAATTGAGCATTACATTAAAATATTTTACTCCTTTAAGACCTTTTGAAGATCCTCTTACTGTTGTTAATCTAGCAAAATATTCAATCCAAAAAAAAGAAAAAAAAAGGAATAACAAAAAAAAAGAAAAAGAAACAAGTAACAGAAAATTACCGGGCCGGAAAGTGCTGAAGGAACATAGGGTTGGGCAGAGGGGAGAATTATCTATAATTACAAACCCCAGAAAGAGAGCGACCCGCATCAATCATACTTTTTATCCCATATTGTCCACTTTTTTATCGGAAGACGGGAAATCCCAAATTCCTCTATGTTTCTTTCTAGTAATCTCGTTTTATTAATTTTTGTCAAAATTTCGGACCACTTGGGAACTTTTTCTTGTTTCCAGTATGAAGCAATAGAGTGTTTTGCTGCCATGAAGATCTGAATTAAAAGAGCTTTAGATTCCAACGTAACTTCCTTTTGAAAAATATGAAATATTGGTATTTCAATCTTAAAGGGAAGATCTATCCCAAAAGTTATTTTTATTTGAGAAAAGCATTCTGTACACCCGTTTTGTAGTATTGGACATTCCCACCACACATGAATATGTGTTCCTTTTTGTCCACAATTACGCCAGCAGAATTTGGCTTCATTGTTTTTATGGATCTGATAAACTCTAATCGGTACATAGTACCACCTATTTATGATTTTAAAATAAGTTTCTTTATGGGATGCATTTTGCAAAAATGTATCTGTAATACAAAAAGCGGAAGCCCATGTCTCTATAGGCCATTCTTTACTTACCTCTTTTTACCACATTTTACACTTAGCCATTAAGTGGGATTTGTCTTTTTCTAGTATTAATTTTTCACAATCGGTCAGATTTCTTCTATTTTCTATAATAATCCCCAAAGACTTCAACTGTTCGCACATTCAGAAATATTCAAGCCACAATGAGTAATGTAGTTTATATTTAATCTCTAAATCTTTAAAGGACCTAAAAGAACCATTTTTAAAAGAGATCTCTAAGGTATTTAGCTAAAATTGCCAATAGAGGAATATCCAACTCCCGAGCCATATTATCAGTAGGGTTATTGGACTTGGAAAAGGAATTAAGGTATATTTTAAATTTAATTTATCCCAATATTTAAAGTTATTTCTTAGTGTTTCCCCCATAGATTCTAATTTAATGGAGGTCGATATTTTTTTTTTTTTTGTAAAATTATACTTTCTAGCTCTTTTTTCACCATCATTTCGTTTTCAATTTGAAACCAGTGCCTGGATTCCTTTTGGTCACTCAATCTAATTATATGAGCTAAAGATATTGCATCTTGAAATTCTGGATAGAAGGGTAAGCCATATCCCCTTTTTGAAATGTATTAATTAAATTTATTGATTTGATTCTCATTTTTTTACCTTTGTGAATAAACTTATCAAAAATCTTTTGAAAAAAATGTATGTGACCTGTTGAAAAATGATAGGGTATACTTATTAAATGTTATTTTGGGGACTAAGAACATTTTTGCTGCCATAATTCTTCCTGACAATTTCTCCATCTTTCAATGGAGGCTTTCAAATTTGACAAGGCCAGCTTAAAATTTTGCTCTATCATTTGTTTGAACTCTGAATATATTATTATGCCCATATGCTTTATATTCTTTTGCCATGTGTATGAAAAATGGGTCTTTAAATATCTATCTTCTTCTGATTTTTGATTTATCATAAATGCTTCTGATTTAGTTATATTTAATTTATAATATGAGATGTTACTAAATTCACTTATAGTTTGTTGGAGATTTTCCATAGATCTAACTGGATCTTTAAGCGAGAGGACGACATCATTTGCAAACATTGTTATTTTATGTACTGTGTCACCCACTCTTATACACTGGATGTCTTTGTTTTCTCTAATGGAAATTACCAATGGATCCATTATCAGAGCAAAGATAAGGGGAGACAGGGGACAGCCCTGTCTAGTTCCATTAGAGATGTTAAATGCCTTCAACTTATATCCAAGGCCCACGACAGAGGCAGAAGGGACCCCATAAATAAACATAATAGCCCTAGAACCAAATTCGCCTAGACCGAACTTGGCAAGGACATGGTCCATATAGTCCCATACTACTCTGTCGAAGGCCTTTTCTGCATCCAGGGAAATAAATACCATTGATCTCTTATTTATTTTTGCGTAAAAAACGAGATTAAGTAGTCTTCTAACATTGTCTGTCCCTTGTCTACTTATTATAAAGCCATTTTGATCTTTTTCTACCAGGGTCTGAATTACCATATTCAATCTGTTTGCAAGGGTTTTGGCATATATTTTAATATCAGTATTATTAAGATAGATTGGACGAAAATCTTTACACTCTATACATTCTTTTTCTTTTTAAGGGATAGTTGTAATGTATGTGTGAAGCATTTCGTTTGGGGTGATACCTGTCTTTTTAATTTCATTAAATGAACTAGTTAAGTCGGCTAAAATTTATTTTTGATATATATTATAATAAGAAATAGTATATCCATCCGGACCTGGTGTGGAAGCGATCTTTAATTTAGAAATTACCTCTATGATTTCTTTTTCAGATATAGGTTCATTCAAAGCTTCCAGTTTTTCCGGGGAAATTCTTGGCAAGTGTATTTTATCCAAGAAATTATGAATTTCAATTTCTTTTGGTTTATTATCTTCTCTCTCAGCTAAATTGTATAAGTCGGAATAGTATGCCGCCAATACTTGTGCTATTTTATTTGGTTTAGAAGTAATTTCTCCTTTGTATCGGATTTGATCAATTCTTTTATGGGTGGTATTAATTCTATATTTACTTGCTTTATTACCCAATGATGTAGACATTTCTGGAGCGCCCATCTACAGTTATCTATTTTCAATTGCTCTTTGGTCCGGATCTGGCTTTTTAATATTCTGAATCTGTTCCATATTTGATGTACTAGGGTTCTTTTTATTTTCTCTATCAGCTTTAATTGGATTAGGTGAAGGGGCGAGCACTATAGGTGAAGGTGTGAGAGCTATAGGTGAACTGTGGTCGGAGTAATTTATTGGATCAATTTCAACATTAATACATTTTTTAAGTGCTAATTCATTAACAAATATGTAATCTATTCTCGAGTATGATGCATGTCTAGTGGAATAAAAGGTATAATTTTTTCCCGTGGGGTTAAGACACCTCCATAAGTAGAATAAACCAAACCAATATAGAATCTTATTAAAGTTGTTTGTTTTTTGTGTCGTTTTTGGTTTATCTTTGCATACCCTATTTACCTTACAATCTAAACTAGGGTTGAGAACATCATTAAAGTCGCCACATATTATCACTTGACCTGAAAAATATTTCTTTATTAAATTAAGTTTTTTACCCAAAAAATTACTCTGACCTCTGTTTGGGGCATAAATATTAAAGATAGTAATCTTATTATTATTAATGACTTCTGTCCAGAGAGAGAAACAACCTTCTGGATCAGATATCGAGATGTCTTCCTTCCAGTTTATTTTTTTATTAAGGAAAATTGCTGTACCTCTTGTTTTTTTAACATATTTTGAGTTACTAACCAAGTCAAATTTTTTGTTATTACAGTCAGGTCCATAAATATTGGGACATCGACACAATTATAATCTTTTTGGCTCTATACACCACCACAATGGATTTGAAATTAAACAAAGATGTGCTTTAACTGTAGACTTTCAGCTTTAATTTGAGGGTATTTACATCCAAATCAGGTGAATGGTGTAGGAATTACAACAGTTTGTATATGTGCCTTCCACTTTTTAAGGGACCAAAAGTAATGGGACAGATTAACAGTCATAAATCAAACTTTCACTTTTTATTATACTTGGTTGCAAATCCTTTGCAGTCAATTACAGCCTGAAGTCTGGAACGCATAGACATCACCAGACACTAGGTTTCCTCCCTGGTGATGCTCTGCCAGACCTCTCTTTTGCAACTGTCTTCCGTCCCTGCTTGTTCTTGGGGCATTTTCCCTTCAGTTTTGTCTTCAGCAAGTGAAATGCATGCTCAATCGGATTCAGGTCAGGTGATTGACTTGGCCATTGCATAACATTCCACTTCTTTCCCTTAAAAAAACTCTTTGGTTGCTTTTGCAGTATGCTTCGGGTCATTGTCCATCTGCACTGTGAAGCGCCGTCCGATGAGTTCTGAAGCATTTGGCTGAATATGAGCAGATAATATTGTCCGAAACACTTCAGAATTCATCCTGCTGCTTTTGTCAGCAGTCACATCATCAATAAATACAAGAGAACCAGTTCCATTGGCAGCCATACATGCCCACGCCATGACACTACCACCACCATGCTTCACTGATGAGGTGGTATGCTTTGGATCATGATCAGTTATTTTCCTTCTCCATACTCTTCTCTTCCCATCACTCTGGTACAAGTTGATCTTTGTCTCATCTGTCCATAGGATGTTGTTACAGAACTGTGAAGGCTTTTTTAGGTGTTGTTTGGAAAACTCTAATCTGGCCTTCCTGTTTTTGAGGCTCACCAATGGTTTACATCTTGTGGTGAACCCTCTCTATTCACTCTGGTGAAGTCTTCTCTTGATTGTTGACTTTGACACACATACACCTACCTCCTGGAGAGTGTTCTTGATCTGGCCAACTGTTGTGAAGGGTGTTTTCTTCACCAGGGAAATAATTCTTCGGTCATCCACCACAATTGTTTTCCGTGGTCTTCCGTGTCTTTTGGTGTTGCTGAGCTCACTGGTGCGTTCTTTCTTTTTAAGGATGTTCCAAACATTTGATTTGGCCACACCTAATGTTTTTGCTATCTCTCTGATGGGTTTGTTTTGTTTTTTCAGCCTAATGATGGCTTGCTTCACTGATAGTGACAGCTCTTTGGATCTCATATTGAGAGTTAACAGCAACAAACGCAAATAGCACACTTGAAATGAACTCTGGACGTTTTATCTGCTCTTTCTAAATGGGATAATGAAGGAATAACACACACCTGGCCATGAAACAGCTGAACAGCCAATTGTCCCATTACTTTTGGTCCCTTAAAAAGTGGGAGGCACATATACAAACTGCTGTGATTCCTACACCGTTCACCTGATTTGGATGTAAATACCCTCAAATTAAAGCTGAACGTCTGCAGGTAAAGCACCTCTTGTTAGTTTCATTTCAAATCCATTGTGGTGGTGTATAGAGCCAAAAAGATTAGAATTGTGTTGATGTCCCAATATTTAAGGACCTGACTGTATATTCCATGCCTTTGCCCTCCTGCCAGTAAGTTTCTTGGAGGCATACCATATCCGCAAATTTGATAGAAAGCATTAAAGAATACCATTCTCTTTCCCTGGGTATTTAGGGACAATTTGGCTTAGCACTCTCAAAGTCATTTAAGAGAGCCATGCCTCAAACCTACCATCTAAATCCCCTCCTCTCCCTCTTCCCGTACACATTAACATAAAAAAGAAGATACAATTTGATGACCTTTAAGAGGGTACTTTTCCCTCTCCCCCATAGTCTCCCTCCCAGAAAATTATAGGATACAATGTGAGAACTAGGGAGGAGAAAGAAAAGAAGAACTTTTCCTAAGTTCAGTCGGTCCTAGGTTGCTGACAGTGGTGCTAGTTAATAAGGGTTCTCCAGACTACCATGCAGTAAAATGCATATTCACGTTTTCTTTTCAAAATAATTAATATCTCTGGGAACCAAAAGAAAAAGAAGCAAATCACCAATTTCCTTTCTTTCCTCCACCCTCATTCTCCTCATTCCTTTCTCCCCTCTCTCACCTGTTGTACTCCTCATTTAAGACTTTTACCCTTAGTAATTACATTTGTTTTGAGAAGTGTTGTGGTGTAGTGACATACATTTCTTAGATGATTCACTTCTAATGTTTGTGATTAATTATCCATATTCTAAGTTTTCTTTACTATTTAATATTTTTCATTTATCTTTTTTAAACACTAAATTGTGATAGATTTACCCCTTTATTATTTTATAGTGTTTATTGAATTCTTCTCTGATTCCACTCCCTAAGTGTTATGTGATTAGCTATAGTGTTGTATAAAAAGGTTTTCAATTGGACAGGTGCTGGTTTAATCTATATTATCATATTTAACGTGGGGCATTAACATTATTACCAAGGGGCAATTTGTATAGCCTTAACCCCCATTAACCAGCCTGCTACCTGATATACTGATAAGTATATCTTTTATTACATACACATTTTGGTACATACACAAATTTCTTATTGTTTTTTCTATAATAAAGATTTTTAGTTTTTTTCTGTAATTGGTTGCTACAAAATTCTAAATAGAGTCTTGGGTGTTTCTATAGTGCACTGGGTATAAGTAGTGATGTCGCAAACATCAAATTTTCGGTTCGCGAACCGCAGACGCGAATTCCATCAAATGTTTGCGAACGGACGAACATCGGCGAACCGCCATAGACTTCAATGGGCAGGCGAATTTCAAAACCCACAGGGACTCTTTCTGGCCACAATAGTGATGGGAAAGTTTTTTCAACGGGACTATCACCTGGACTGTGGCATGCCGGAGGGGGATCCATGGCAAAACTCCCATGGAAAATTACATAGTTGATGCGTGGTCTGGTTTTTAAACAATAAATTGCATAAATCCCCTAACATTCCTAAATTGTTTGGAATAACATGCTTTAAAACATCAGGTAGGATGTTGTATCGATCAGGTAGTGTAAGGGTTACACCCGCTTCACAGTAACAGACCAATATCCCTGTTTAATGCACCGCAAACAACCGCAAACAGTCCCTTTGCACAACCGCAAACTCCCCATTTGCACAAGGTTGGATACCAAGCTAGCCATGTCCTGTTCCTTGTCCTCACTGATGTCATTGAAGGTCTCTTCCTCCACCCAGCCACCAAGGGGACAACAAGCCCCCTGGGATGCCTGCTGTGTTTGGTCTTCCATCTCCTCAAAGCTACCTTCCTCCTCTGACTCCTCTTCTTCAGACTCCCAGAGTCTGGGGGCTTCCACTGCCCAGCATGGAAGATTATACACAGGTCAGAGTCTTGGGGCTTCCACTGCCCAGCATGGAATATTATACACAGGTCAGAGTCTGGGGGCTTCCACTGCCCAACATGGAATTTTATACACAGGTCAGAGTCTGGGGCCTTCCACTGCCCAGCATGGAATATTATACACAGGTCAGAGTCTGGGGGCTTCCACTGCACAGCATGAAAGATTATATGCGTTGCCTTTGTCTGCGTTATTATAAGGTGTGTACTGTAAAGTAGTACTATTCCTATCGGTTTAATCTCTGTTAAGTGCACTATTAGGGGACGTGTATATGGCATGGATTTTTGGAACAGGGAGATGGAAAAAGATGCTTGGTCGGACCTCCTACTTCGAATTTCGGGCACTGCATGTGCAATCTAAGGTGCCACCAGATAGGAGTGGTGTATTAAGTTGTACTACTCATTCCTATCAGTTTAATACCTGTTACGTTACCTATCAGGGGACGTGTATATGGCAAGGATTTTTGGAACAGGGAGATGGAAAAAGATGATTGGTCGGATCTCCTACTTCGAATTTGGGGCACTGCACGTGCAATCTAAGGTGCCACCAGATAGGAGAGGTGTATTAAGTTGTACTACTCTTTCCTATCAGTTTAATACCTGTTACGTTACCTATCAGGGGACGTGTATATGGCATGGATTTTTGGAATAGGGAGATGGAAAAAGATGCTTGGTTGGACCTCCTACTTCGAATTTGGGGCACTGCACGTGCAATCTAAGGTGCCACCAGATAGGAGAGGTGTATTAAGTTGTACTTCTCATTCCTATCAGTTTAATACCTGTTACGTTACCTATAAAGGAGAGGTCGCTTACTGAAGCCTGCCCTAGGGTAACCCAAGGGTGATTGCCCAGGTTAGATATTGTAAATAATAAGCTAATACTGCTGGAGGGATGATAGCTAATAGGACTTTGGTGTTTCCTGCAGATATACTCTTTACTATTGTCTGTTTTACCATGTTTTAGGTGTCTGTTAAAATGCAATCACAATAAAAAATAAGAAAAATTATTAACCTAAAAAGTAAAAATAAGAAGGAATAGCCAGCTAACTTTCACAAAATGTCTCTATTGTAAATATGTAATTTTGCACAACTGTTATGCAAGACTGTTCAAAAATGCTTTATTTTTCATTACATGCTGTACGCCTTTGAAAATAAAATAATTTAAATGCAAAAATTAGGTATTGTTGCAGCGACCAGAAAAATTGATGTTAGTTTGCCAGGCAGAAAGTGCCCTAAAACATTGCGTCTTGAACCCTAGTTGGTGGCAGAAAAGTCACGCAAGTCATCCGGCATTCAGGGATAAAATACAGCAGCGTGTGGACCATTATAAGCTCAAGGCAGCTCATCTATCAGGCCTTTTTTAATCGAATGTATCGCCCACTGTCTGTCACTTCGGGATCCATCCTTCATTCATCTTAATAAAGGTGAGGTAATCTAGACTTTTTTGACCTAGGCGACTTCTCTTATCAGTGACAAAACCTCCTGCTGCACTGAAGGTCCTTTCTGACAGGTCACTTGAAGCGGGGCAGGACAGAAGTTCTATGGAAAATTGGGATAGCTCAGGCCACAGGGCAAGCATGCACACCCAGTAGTCAAGGGGTTCATCGCTCCTCATAGTGTCGATATCTGTAGTTATGGCGAGGTAGTCTGTTACCTGACGGTCGAGTTGTTCTCTGAGGGTGGACCCCGAAGAGCTGTGGCGATGCATAGGACTTAAAAAGCTCTGCATGTCCTCCATCAACAACACGTCTGTAAAGCGTCCTCTCCTTGCCGGCGTGGTCGTGGGAGGAAGAGGATTATGTTCACCTCTTCCGCTGTTAGATTGCCTTTGTGCTGTGACATCACCCTTAAACGCTTTGTAAAGCATACTTTTTTATTTATTTTGGTAGTGCTGCATCCTTTCCGATTTGTGGTAATTCGGTAAACTTTCAGGCACTTTCTGCTTATACCGGGGGTCTAGTAGCGTGGACACCCAGTACAGGTCGTTCTCCTTCATCCTTTTTATACGACGGTCCCTCAACAGGCACGACAGCATGAAAGACCCCATTTGCACAAGGTTGGATGACGAGCTAGTCATGGCCCGTTCCTCGTCCTCAGTGATCTCACTGAAGGTATGTTCTTCCCCCCAGCCACGTACAACACCACTGGTACCAGATAGGTAACAACGAGCACCCTGGGATGCCTGTTGTGGTTGGTCTTCCTCCTCCTCCTCAAAGCCAAATTCCTCCTCTGACTCCTCTTCCTCATAATCCTCTTCCAGAGTTGCCGCAGGTCCAGCAAGCGATGCTGATAAGGCTGTTTCTGGCGGTGATGGTGACCACAACTCTCCCTCTTCAAGCTCATCTAGGCCTGATCCAGCACTCTTCGCAGGGCACGCTCCAGGAAGAAAACAAATGGTATGATGTCGCTGATGGTGCCCTGGGTGCGACTGACCAGGTTTGTGACCTCTCTTAAAAAGAACACATAAGCCTACAGGCATTGCGAATAGTACCTGTGGAGCTGGGGGGGTGCAGTTGATGTGGAGCAAGACATAGCAGCAGCAGAAGAGGACTCAGCCGAGGAGGGTATGGAAGAGGATGGAGTAGGAGGAGTAGAGGAGGTGGTTGCACTAGATATGAGTGTCACTGTGCACTGGCAAAAGTTGACAGACTAGATGCAATAGGCCTCACACACATGCCTTTAGGCAGGCTACTGATACTCAATCGATTACAGTAAAAAAAGGGTTGTTTGATTTTACTGCACACTACGGTGGCACTAGATATGAGTGTCACTGCGCACTGGCAAAACTTGGCAGACTAGATGCAATAGGACTCACACACATGCCTGTAGGCAGGCTACTGATATTCAATCGATTACAGTAAAAAAAGCGTTGTTTTATTTCACTGCACACTACGGTGGCACTAGATATGAGTGTCACTGCGCACTGGCAAAAGTTGTCAGACTAGATGCAATAGGCTTTACACACACGCCTGTAGGCAGGCTACTGATATTCAATCGATTACAGTAAAAAAAGAGTTGTTTGATTTCACTGCATACTCCTGTTGCACTAGATATGAGTGTCACTGTGCACTGGCAAAAGTTGACAGACTAGATGCAATAGGCCTCACACACATGCCTTTAGGCAGGCTACTGATACTCAATCGATTACAATAAAAAAAAGGGTTGTTTGATTTCACTGCACACTACGGTGGCACTAGATATGAGTGTCACTGTGCACTGGCAAAAGTTGGCAGACTACATGCAATAGGCCTCACACACAAGCCTTTAGGCAGGCTACTGATATTCAATTGATTATAGTAAAAAAAGGGTTGTTTTATTTAACTGCACACTAAGGTGGCACTAGATTTGAGTGTCACTGGGCACTGGCAAAAGTTGGCAGACTAGATGCAATAGGATTCACACACATGCCTTTAGGCAGGCTACTGATATTCAATCGATTACAGTAAAAAAAGGGTTGTTTGATTTCACTGCACACTACGGTGGCACTAGATATGAGTGTCACTGCGCACTGGCAAAAGTTGGCAGACAAGATGCAATAGGACTCACACACATGCCTGTAGGCAGGCTACTGATATTTAATTGATTACAGTAAAAAAAAGCGTTGTTTTATTTCACTGCACACTACGGTGGCACTAGATATGAGTGTCACTGCGCACTGGCAAAAGTTGGCAGACTAGATGCAATAGGCCTCACACACACGCCTTTAGGCAGGCTACTGATATTCAATAGATTACAGTAAAAAAAGGGTTGTTTTATTTCACTGCACACTACGGTGGCACTAGATATGAGTGTCACTGCGCACTGGCAAAAGTTGGCAGAATAGATGCAATAGGACTCACACACATGCCTGTAGGCAGGCTACTGATATTCAATCGATTACAGTAAAAAAAAGCGTTGTTTTCTTTCACTGCACACTACGGTGGCACTAGATATGAGTGTCACTGCGCACTGGCAAAAGTTGGCAGACTAGATGCAATAGGCCTCACA
This sequence comes from Discoglossus pictus, assembly GCA_027410445.1. Taxonomy (NCBI): domain Eukaryota; kingdom Metazoa; phylum Chordata; class Amphibia; order Anura; family Alytidae; genus Discoglossus; species Discoglossus pictus. The sequence goes on from CM050165.1 coordinate 189,687,365, forward strand.
CACACGCCTTTAGGCAGGCTACTGATATTCAATCGATTACAGTAAAAAAAAGGGTTGTTTTATTTCACTGCACACTACGGTGGCACTAGATATGAGTGTCACTGTGCACTGGCAAAAGTTGGCAGACTAGATGCAATATTCCTCACACACATGCCTTTAGGCAGGCTACTGATACTCAATCGATTACAATAAAAAAAAGGGTTGTTTGATTTCACTGCACACTACGCTGGCACTAGATATGAGTGTCACTGCGCACTGGCAAAAGTTGGCAGACTAGATGCAATAGGACTCACACACATGCCTGTAGGCAGTCTACTGATATTCAATCGATTACAGTAAAAAAAGCGTTGTTTTATTTCACTGCACACTACGGTAATACTAGATATGAGTGTCACTGCGCACTGGCAAAAGTTGGCAACTACATGCAATAGGCCTCATACACACGCCTTTAGGCAGGCTACTGATATTCAATCGATTATAGTAAAAAAAGGGTTGTTTGATTTTACTGCACACTACGGTGGCACTAGATATGAGTGTCACTGCGCACTGGCAAAAGTTGGCAGACTAGATGCAATAGGCCTCACACACACGCCTTTAGGCAGGCTACTGATATTCAATCGATTACAGTAAAAAAAGGGTTGTTTGATTTCACTGCACACTATGGTGGCACTAGATATGAGTGTCACTGCGCACTGGCAAAAGTTGGCAGACTAGATGCAATAGGACTCACACACATGCCTGTAGGCAGTCTACTGATATTCAATCGATTTCAGTAAAAAAAGCGTTGTTTTATTTCACTGCACACTACGGTAATACTAGATATGAGTGTCACTGCGCACTGGTAAAAGTTGGCAACTACATGCAATAGGCCTCACACAAACGCCTTTAGGCAGGCTACTGATATTCAATCGATTACAGTAAAAAAAGGGTTGTTTGATTTCACTGCACACTACGCTGGCACTAGATATGAGTGTCACTGTGCACTGGCAAAAGTTGGCAGACTAGATGCAATAGGACTCACACACATGCCTGTAGGCAGTCTACTGATATTCAATCGATTACAGTAAAAAAAGCGTTGTTTTATTTCACTGCACACTACGGTTGCACTAGATATGAGTGTCACTGTGCACTGGAAAAAGTTGGCAGACTAGATGCAATAGGCCTCACACACACGCCTTTAGGCCGGCTACTGATATTCAATCGATTACAGTAAAAAAAGGGTTGTTTGATTTCACTGCACACTACGGTGGCACTAGATATGAGTGTCACTGTGCACTGGCAAAAGTTGGCAGACTACATGCAATAGGCCTCACACACAAGCCTTTAGGCAGGCTACTGATATTCAATCGATTACATTAAAAAAAGGGTTGTTTTATTTCACTGCACACTACGGTAGCACTAGATATGAGTGTCACTGTGCACTTTCAAAAGTTGGCAATCTAGATGCAATAGGCCTCACACACACTCCTGTAGGCAGGCTACTGATATTCAATCGATTACAGTAAAAAAAGAGTTGTTTGATTTCACTGCATACTATGGTTGCACTAGATATGAGTGTCACTGTACACTGGCAAAAGTTGACAGACTAGATGCAATAGGCCTCACACACACGCCTGTAGGCAGGCTACTGATATTCAATCGATTTCAGTAAAAAAAGCGTTGTTTTATTTCACTGCACACTACGGTAATACTAGATATGAGTGTCACTGCGCACTGGTAAAAGTTGGCAACTACATGCAATAGGCCTCACACAAACGCCTTTAGGCAGGCTACTGATATTCAATCGATTACAGTAAAAAAAGGGTTGTTTGATTTCACTGCACACTACGCTGGCACTAGATATGAGTGTCACTGCGCACTGGCAAAAGTTGGCAGACTAGATGCAATAGGACTCACACACATGCCTGTAGGCAGTCTACTGATATTCAATCGATTACAGTAAAAAAAGCGTTGTTTTATTTCACTGCACACTACGGTTGCACTAGATATGAGTGTCACTGTGCACTGGAAAAAGTTGGCAGACTAGATGCAATAGGCCTCACACACACGCCTTTAGGCCGGCTACTGATATTCAATCGATTACAGTAAAAAAAGGGTTGTTTGATTTCACTGCACACTACGGTGGCACTAGATATGAGTGTCACTGTGCACTGGCAAAAGTTGGCAGACTACATGCAATAGGCCTCACACACAAGCCTTTAGGCAGGCTACTGATATTCAATCGATTACATTAAAAAAAGGGTTGTTTTATTTCACTGCACACTACGGTAGCACTAGATATGAGTGTCACTGTGCACTTTCAAAAGTTGGCAATCTAGATGCAATAGGCCTCACACACACTCCTGTAGGCAGGCTACTGATATTCAATCGATTACAGTAAAAAAAGAGTTGTTTGATTTCACTGCATACTATGGTTGCACTAGATATGAGTGTCACTGTGCACTGGCAAAAGTTGACAGACTAGATGCAATAGGCCTCACACACACGCCTGTAGGCAGGCTACTGATATTCAATCGATTACAGTAAAAAAAGAGTTGTTTGATTTCACTGCATGCTACGGTGGCACTAGATTTGAGTGTCACTGCGCACTGGCAAAAATTGGCAGACTGGATGCAATAGCCTTTACACACACGCCTGTAGCCAGGCTACTGATATTCAATCGATTACAGTAAAAAAAGGGTTGTTTTATTTCACTGCAAACTACGGTGGCACTAGATATGAGTGTTACTGCGCACTGGCAAAAGTTGGCAGACTAGATGCAATAGGACTCACACACATGCCTTTAGGCAGGCTACTGATACTCAATCGATTACAGTAAAAAAAGGGTTGTTTGATTTCACTGCACACTACGGTGGCACTAGATATGAGTGTCACTGTGCACTGGCAAAAGTTGGCAGACTACATGCAATAGGCCTCACACGCAAGCCTTTAGGCAGGCTACTGATATTCAATTGATTATAGTAAAAAAAGGGTTGTTTTATTTCACTGCACACTAAGGTGGCACTAGATTTGAGTGTCACTGGGCACTGGCAAAAGTTGGCAGACTAGATGCTATAGGACTCACACACACGCCTGTAGGCAGGCTACTGATATTCAATCGATTACAGTAAAAAAAGCGTTGTTTTATTTCACTGCACACTACGGTGGCACTAGATATGAGTGTCACTGCGCACTGGCAAAAGTTGGCAGACTAGATGCAATAGGCCTCACACACACGCCTTTAGGCAGGCTACTGATATTCAATCGATTACAGTAAAAAAAGGGTTGTTTGATTTTACTGCACACTACTGTGGCACTAGATATGAGTGTCATTGCGCACTGGCAAAAGTTGGCAGACTAGATGCAATAGGACTCACACACATGCCTGTAGGCAGGCTACTGATATTCAATCGATTACAGTAAAAAAAGCGTTTTTTTATTTAACTGCACACTATGGTGGCACTAGATATGAGTGTCACTGCGCACTGGCAAAAGTTGGCAGACTAGATGCAATAGGCCTCACACACACGCCTTTAGGCAGGCTACTGATATTCAATCGATTACAGTAAAAAAAAAGGTTGTTTGATTTCACTGCACACTACGGTGGCACTAGATATGAGTGTCACTGTGCACTGGCAAAAGTTGGCAGACTAGATGCAATAGGCCTCACACACACGCCTTTAGGCAGGCTACTGAAATTCAATCGATTAAAGTAAAAAAAGAGTTGTTTGATTTCACTGCATACTACGGTGGCACTAGATATGAGTGTCACTGCGCACTGTAAAAAATTGGCAGACTGGATGCAATATCCTTTACACACACGCCTGTAGGCAGGCTACTGATATTCAATCGATTACAGTAAAAAAACGGTTGTTTGATTTCACTGCACACAACGGTTGCACTAGATATGAGTGTCACTGTGCACTGGCAAAAGTTGACAGACTAGATGCAATAGGCCTCACACACACGCCTGTAGGCAGGCTACTGATATTCAATCGATTACAGTAAAAAAAGAGTTGTTTGATTTCACTGCATACTACGGTGGCACTAGATATGAGTGTCACTGCGCACTGGCAAAAATTGGCAGACTGGATGCAATAGCCTTTACACACACGCCTGTAGGCAGGCTACTGATATTCAATCGATTACAGTAAAAAAAGGGTTGTTTGATTTCACTGCACACTACGGTGGCACTAGATATGAGTGTCACTGTGCACTGGCAAAAGTTGTCAGACTAGATGCAATAGGCCTCACACACAAGCCTGTAGGCAGGCTACTGATATTCAATCGATTACAGTAAAAAAAGGGTTGTTTTATTTCACTGCAAACTACGGTGGCACTAGATATGAGTGTTACTGCGCACTGGCAAAAGTTGGCAGACTAGATGCAATAGGACTCACACACATGCCTTTAGGCAGGCTACTGATACTCAATCGATTACAGTAAAAAAAGGGTTGTTTGATTTCACTGCACACTACGGTGGCACTAGATATGAGTGTCACTGTGCACTGGCAAAAGTTGGCAGACTACATGCAATAGGCCTCACACACAAGCCTTTAGGCAGGCTACTGATATTCAATTGATTATAGTAAAAAAAAAATTGTTTTATTTCACTGCACACTAAGGTGGCACTAGATTTGAGTGTCACTGGGCACTGGCAAAAGTTGGCAGACTAGATGCAATAGGACTCACACACACGCCTGTAGGCAGGCTTCTGATATTCAATCGATTACAGTAAAAAAAGCGTTGTTTTATTTCACTGCACACTACGGTGGCACTAGATATGAGTGTCACTGCGCACTGGCAAAAGTTGGCAGACTAGATGCAATAGGCCTCACACACACGCCTTTAGGCAGGCTACTGATATTCAATCGATTACAGTAAAAAAAGGGTTGTTTGATTTTACTGCACACTACGGTGGCACTAGATATGAGTGTCATTGCGCACTGGCAAAAGTTGGCAGACTAGATGCAATAGGACTCACACACATGCCTGTAGGCAGGCTACTGATATTCAATCGATTACAGTAAAAAAAGCGTTGTTTTATTTAACTGCACACTATGGTGGCACTAGATATGAGTGTCACTGCGCACTGGCAAAAGTTGGCAGACTAGATGCAATAGGCCTCACACACACGCCTTTAGGCAGGCTACTGATATTTAATCGATTACAGTAAAAAAAAAGGTTGTTTGATTTCACTGCACACTACGGTGGCACTAGATATGAGTGTCACTGTGCACTGGCAAAAGTTGGCAGACTAGATGCAATAGGCCTCACACACACGCCTTTAGGCAGGCTACTGATATTCAATCGATTAAAGTAAAAAAAGAGTTGTTTGATTTCACTGCATACTACGGTGGCACTAGATATAAGTGTCACTGCGCACTGTAAAAAATTGGCAGACTGGATGCAATATCCTTTACACACACGCCTGTAGGCAGGCTACTGATATTGAATCGATTACAGTAAAAAAACGGTTGTTTGATTTCACTGCACACAACGGTTGCACTAGGTATGAGTGTCACTGTGCACTGGCAAAAGTTGACAGACTAGATGCAATAGGCCTCACACACACGCCTGTAGGCAGGCTACTGATATTCAATCGATTAAAGTAAAAAAAGAGTTGTTTGATTTCACTGCATACTACGGTGGCACTAGATATGAGTGTCACTGCGCACTGGAAAAAATTGGCAGACTGGATGCAATAGCCTTTACACACACGCCTGTAGGCAGGCTACTGATATTCAATCGATTACAGTAAAAAAACGGTTGTTTGATTTCACTGCACACTACGGTTGCACTAGATATGAGTGTCACTGTGCACTGGCAAAAGTTGGCAGACTAGATGCAATAGGCCTCACACACACGCCTGTAGGCAGGCTACTGATATTCAATCGATTACAGTAAAAAAAGGGTTGTTTGATTTCACTGCACACTACGGTTGCACTAGATATGAGTGTCACTGTGCACTGGCAAAAGTTGGCAGACTAGATGCAATAGGCCTCACACACGCCTTTAGGCCGGCTACTGATATTCAATTGATTACAGTAAAAAAAGGGTTGTTTTATTTCACTGCAAACTACGGTGGCACTAGATATGAGTGTCATTGCGCACTGGCAAAAGTTGGCAGACTAGATGCAATAGGACTCACACACATGCCTGTAGGCAGGCTACTGATATTCAATCGATTATAGTAAAAAAAGCGTTGTTTTATTTAACTGCACACTATGGTGGCACTAGATATGAGTGTCACTGCGCACTGGCAAAAGTTGGCAGACTAGATGCAATAGGACTCACACACATGCCTGTAGGCAGGCTACTGATATTCAATCGATTACAGTAAAAAAAGCGTTGTTTTATTTAACTGCACACTATGGTGGCACTAGATATGAGTGTCACTGCGCACTGGCAAAAGTTGGCAGACTACATGCAATAGGCCTCACACACAAGCCTTTAGGCAGGCTACTGATATTCAATTGATTATAGTAAAAAAAATGTTGTTTTATTTCACTGCACACTAAGGTGGCACTAGATTTGAGTGTCACTGGGCACTGGCAAAAGTTGGCAGACTAGATGCAATAGGACTCACACACACGCCTGTAGGCAGGCTACTGATATTCAATAGATTACAGTAAAAAAAGCGTTGTTTTATTTCACTGCACACTACGGTGGCACTAGATATGAGTGTCACTGCGCACTGGCAAAAGTTGGCAGACTAGATGCAATAGGCCTCACACACACGCCTTTAGGCAGGCTACTGATATTCAATCGATTACAGTAAAAAAAGGGTTGTTTGATTTTACTGCACACTACGGTGGCACTAGATATGAGTGTCATTGCGCACTGGCAAAAGTTGGCAGACTAGATGCAATAGGACTCACACACATGCCTGTAGGCAGGCTACTGATATTCAATCGATTACAGTAAAAAAAGCGTTGTTTTATTTAACTGCACACTATGGTGGCACTAGATATGAGTGTAACTGCGCACTGGCAAAAGTTGGCAGACTAGATGCAATAGGCCTCACACACACGCCTTTAGGCAGGCTACTGATATTTAATCGATTACAGTAAAAAAAAAGGTTGTTTGATTTCACTGCACACTACGGTGACACTAGATATGAGTGTCACTGTGCACTGGCAAAAGTTGGCAGACTAGATGCAATAGGCCTCACACACACGCCTTTAGGCAGGCTACTGATATTCAATCGATTAAAGTAAAAAAAGGGTTGTTTGATTTCACTGCACACTACGGTGGCACTAGATATGAGTGTCACTGCGCACTGGCAAAAGTTGGCAGACTAGATGCAATAGGCCTCACACACACGCCTTTAGGCAGGCTACTGATATTCAATCGATTACAGTAAAAAAAGGTTGTTTGATTTCACTGCACACTACGGTTGCACTAGATATGAGTGTCACTGTGCACTGGCAAAAGTTGGCAGACTAGATGCAATAGGCCTCACACACACGCCTGTAGGCAGGCTACTGATATTCAATCGATTACAGTAAAAAAAGGGTTGTTTGATTTCACTGCACACTACGGTGGCACTAGATATGAGTGTCACTGCGCACTGGCAAAAGTTGGCAGACTAGATGCAATAGGCCTCACACACACGCCTGTAGGCAGGCTACTGATATTCAATCGATTACAGTAAAAAAAGGGTTGTTTGATTTCACTGCACACTACGGTTGCACTAGATATGAGTGTCACTGTGCACTGGCAAAAGTTGGCAGACTAGATGCAATAGGCCTCACACACACGCCTGTAGGCAGGCTACTGATATTCAATCGATTACAGTAAAAAAAGGGTTGTTTGATTTCACTGCACACTACGGTTGCACTAGATATGAGTGTCACTGTGCACTGGCAAAAGTTGGCAGACTAGATGCAATAGGCCTCACACACACGCCTTTAGGCAGGCTACTGATATTCAATCGATTACAGTAAAAAAAGGGTTGTTTTATTTCACTGCACACTACGGTGGCACTAGATATGAGTGTCACTGCGCACTGGCAAAAGTTGGCAGACTAGATGCAATAGGCCTCACACACAAGCCTGTAGGCAGGCTACTGATATTCAATCGATTACAGTAAAAAAAGGGTTGTTTTATTTCACTGCACACTACGGTGGCACTAGATATGAGTGTCACTGCGCACTGGCAAAAGTTGGCAGACTAGATGCAATAGGCCTCACACACACGCCTTTAGGCAGGCTACTGATATTCAATCGATTACAGTAAAAAAAGGGTTGTTTGATTTCACTGCACACTACGGTTGCACTAGATATGAGTGTCACTGTGCACTGGCAAAAGTTGACAGACTAGATGCAATAGGCCTCACACACACGCCTGTAGGCAGGCTACTGATATTCAATCGATTACAGTAAAAAAAGAGTTGTTTGATTTCACTGCATACTACGGTGGCACTAGATATGAGTGTCACTGCGCACTGGCAAAAATTGGCAGACTAGATGCAATAGCCTTACACACACGCCTGTAGGCAGGCTACTGATATTCAATCGATTACAGTAAAAAAACGGTTGTTTGATTTCACTGCACACTACGGTTGCACTAGATATGAGTGTCACTGTGCACTGGCAAAAGTTGGCAGACTAGATGCAATAGGCCTCACACACACGCCTGTAGGCAGGCTACTGATATTCAATCGATTACAGTAAAAAAAGGGTTGTTTGATTTCACTGCACACTACGGTTGCACTAGATATGAGTGTCACTGTGCACTGGCAAAAGTTGGCAGACTAGATGCAATAGGCCTCACACACACGCCTTTAGGCAGGCTACTGATATTCAATCGATTACAGTAAAAAAAGGGTTGTTTGATTTCACTGCACACTACGGTGGCACTAGATATGAGTGTCACTGTGCACTGGCAAAAGTTGGCAGACTAGATGCAATAGGCCTCACACACAAGCCTGTAGGCAGGCTACTGATATTCAATCGATTACAGTAAAAAAAGGGTTGTTTTATTTCACTGCACACTACGGTGGCACTAGATATGAGTGTCACTGCGCACTGGCAAAAGTTGGCAGACTAGATGCAATAGGCCTCACACACACGCCTGTAGGCAGGCTACTGATATTCAATCGATTACAGTAAAAAAAGGGTTGTTTTATTTCACTGCACACTACGGTGGCACTAGATATGAGTGTCACTGTGCACTGGCAAAAGTTGGCAGACTAGATGCAATAGGCCTCACACACACGCCTTTAGGCAGGCTACTGATATTCAATCGATTACAGTAAAAAAAGGGTTGTTTTATTTCACTGCACACTACGGTGGCACTAGATATGAGTGTCACTGTGCACTGGCAAAAGTTGGCAGACTAGATGCAATAGGCCTCACACACACGCCTTTAGGCAGGCTACTGATATTCAATCGATTACAGTAAAAAAAGGGTTGTTTTATTTCACTGCACACTACGGTGGCACTAGATATGAGTGTCACTGCGCACTGGCAAAAGTTGGCAGACTAGATGCAATAGGCCTCACACACACGCCTTTAGGCAGGCTACTGATATTCAATCGATTACAGTAAAAAAAGGGTTGTTTGATTTCACTGCACACTACGGTGGCACTAGATATGAGTGTCACTGCGCACTGGCAAAAGTTGGCAGACTAGATGCAATAGGCCTCACACACACGCCTTTAGGCAGGCTACTGATATTCAATCGATTACAGTAAAAAAAGGGTTGTTTGATTTCACTGCACACTACGGTGGCACTAGATATGAGTGTCACTGTGCACTGGCAAAAGTTGGCAGACTAGATGCAATAGGCCTCACACACACGCCTTTAGGCAGGCTACTGATATTCAATCGATTACAGTAAAAAAAGGGTTGTTTTATTTCACTGCACACTACGGTGGCACTAGATATGAGTGTCACTGTGCACTGGCAAAAGTTGGCAGACTAGATGCAATAGGCCTCACACACACGCCTTTAGGCAGGCTACTGATATTCAATCGATTACAGTAAAAAAAGCGTTGTTTTATTTCACTGCACACTACGGTGGCACTAGATATGAGTGTCACTGCGCACTGGCAAAAGTTGGCAGACTAGATGCAATAGGCCTCACACACACGCCTTTAGGCAGGCTACTGATATTCAATCGATTACAGTAAAAAAAAGGTTGTTTGATTTCACTGCACACTACGGTGGCACTAGATATGAGTGTCACTGTGCACTGGCAAAAGTTGGCAGACTAGATGCAATAGGCCTCACACACACGCCTTTAGGCAGGCTACTGATATTCAATCGATTACAGTAAAAAAAGGGTTGTTTGATTTCACTGCACACTACGGTGGCACTAGATATGAGTGTCACTGCGCACTGGCAAAAGTTGGCAGACTAGATGCAATAGGCCTCACACACACGCCTGTAGGCAGGCTACTGATATTCAATCGATTACAGTAAAAAAAGGGTTGTTTGATTTCACTGCACACTACGGTTGCACTAGATATGAGTGTCACTGTGCACTGGCAAAAGTTGGCAGACTAGATGCAATAGGCCTCACACACACGCCTGTAGGCAGGCTACTGATATTCAATCGATTACAGTAAAAAAACGGTTGTTTGATTTCACTGCACACTACGGTTGCACTAGATATGAGTGTCACTGTGCACTGGCAAAAGTTGGCAGACTAGATGCAATAGGCCTCACACACACGCCTTTAGGCAGGCTACTGATATTCAATCGATTACAGTAAAAAAAGGGTTGTTTGATTTCACTGCACACTACGGTGGCACTAGATATGAGTGTCACTGTGCACTGGCAAAAGTTGGCAGACTAGATGCAATAGGCCTCACACACACGCCTGTAGGCAGGCTACTGATATTCAATCGATTACAGTAAAAAAAGGGTTGTTTTATTTCACTGCACACTACGGTGGCACTAGATATGAGTGTCACTGCGCACTGGCAAAAGTTGGCAGACTAGATGCAATAGGCCTCACACACACGCCTTTAGGCAGGCTACTGATATTCAATCGATTACAGTAAAAAAAGGGTTGTTTGATTTCACTGCACACTACGGTGGCACTAGATATGAGTGTCACTGCGCACTGGCAAAAGTTGGCAGACTAGATGCAATAGGCCTCACACACACGCCTGTAGGCAGGCTACTGATATTCAATCGATTACAGTAAAAAAAGGGTTGTTTTATTTCACTGCACACTACGGTTGCACTAGATATGAGTGTCACTGCGCACTGGCAAAAGTTGGCAGACTAGATGCAATAGGCCTCACACACGCCTTTAGGCAGGCTACTGATATTCAATCGATTACAGTAAAAAAAGAGTTGTTTGATTTCACTGCATACTCCGGTTGCACTAGATATGAGTGTCACTGTGCACTGGCAAAAGTCGACAGACTAGATGCAATAGGCCTCACACACAAGCCTTTAGGCAGGCTACTGATATTCAATCGATTACAGTACAAAAAGGGGTTTTTTATTTCACTGCACACTACGGTTGCACTAGATATGAGTGTCACTGTGCACTGGCAAAAGTTGGCAGACTAGATGCAATAGGCCTCACACACACGCCTTTAGGCCGGCTACTGATATTCAATCGATTACAGTAAAAAAAGCGTTGTTTGATTTCACTGCACACTACGGTGGCACTAGATATGAGTGTCACTGTGCACTGGCAAAAGTTGTCAGACTATATGCAATAGGCCTCACACACAAGCCTTTAGGCAGGCTACTGATATTCAATCGATTACAGTAAAAAAAGGGTTGTTTTATTTCACTGCACACTACGGTAGCACTAGATATGAGTGTCACTGTACACTTTCAAAAGTTGTCAGACTAGATGCAATAGGCCTCACACACAAGCCTTTATTCAGGCTACTGATATTCAATCGATTACAGTAAAAAAAGGGTTGTTTTATTTCACTGCACACTACGGTGGCACTAGATATGAGTGTCACTGCGCACTGGCAAAAATTGGCAGACTAGATGCAATAGGCCTCACACACACGCCTTTAGGCAGGCTACTGATATTCAATCGATTACAGTAAAAAAAAAGCGTTGTTTTATTTAACTGCACACTATGGTGGCACTAGATATGAGTGTCACTGCGCACTGGCAAAAGTTGGCAGACTAGATGCAATAGGCCTCACACACAAGCCTTTAGGCAGGCTACTGATATTCAATCGATTACAGTAAAAAAAGGGTTGTTTTATTTCACTGCACACTACGGTAGCACTAGATATGAGTGTCACTGTACACTTTCAAAAGTTGGCAGACTAGATGCAATAGGCCTCACACACAAGCCTTTATGCAGGCTACTGATATTCAATCGATTACAGTAAAAAAAGGGTTGTTTTATTTCACTGCACACTACGGTGGCACTAGATATGAGTGTCATTGCGCACTGGCAAAAGTTGGCAGACTAGATGCAAAAGGCCTCACACACACAAGCCTTTAGGCAGGCTACTGATATTCAATCGATTACAGTAAAAAAAGGGTTGTTTTATTTAACTGCACACTACGGTTGCACTAGATATGAGTGTCACTGTGCACTGGCAAAAGTTCGCAGACTAGATGCAATAGGCCTCACACACACGCCTGTAGGCAGGCTACTGATATTCAATCAATTACAGTAAAAAAAAGGGTTGTTTGATTTCACTGCACACTACGGTGGCACTAGATATGACTATCACTGCGCACTGGCAAAAATTGGCAGACTAGATGCAATAGGCCTCACACACACGCTTTTAGGCAGGCTACTGATATTCAATCGATTACAGTAAAAAAAGGGTTGTTTTATTTCACTGCACACTATGGTTGCACTAGATATGAGTGTCACTGCGCACTGGCAAAAGTTGGCAGAGTAGATGCAATAGGCCTCACACACACGCCTGTAGGCAGGCTACTGATATTCAATCGATTACAGTAAAAAAACGGTTGTTTGATTTCACTGCACACAACGGTTGCACTAGATATGAGTGTCACTGTGCACTGGCAAAAGTTGGCAGACTAGATGCAATAGGCCTCACACACAATCCTTTAGGCAGGCTACTGATATTCAATCGATTACAGTAAAAAAAGGGTTGTTTTATTTCACTGCACACTATGGTAGCACTAGATATGAGTGTCACTGTACACTTTCAAAAGTTGGCAGACTAGATGCAATAGGCCTCACACACAAGCCTTTATGCAGGCTACTGATATTCAATCGATTACAGTAAAAAAAAAGGGTTGTTTTATTTCACTGCACACTACGGTGGCACTAGATATGAGTTTCACTGCGCACTGGCAAAAGTTGGCAGACTACATGCAATAGGCCTCACACACACGCCTTTAGGCAGGCTACTGATATTCAATCGATTACAGTAAAAAAAGGGTTGTTTTATTTAACTGCACACTACGGTTGCACTAGATATGAGTGTCACTGTGCACTGGCAAAAGTTTGCAGACTAGATGCAAAAGGCCTCACACACACGCCTTTAGGCAGGCTACTGATATTCCATCGATTACAGTAAAAAAAGGGTTGTTTTATTTCACTGCACACTACGGTTGCACTAGATATGAGTGTCACTGCGCACTGGAAAAAGTTGGCAGACTAGATGTAATAGGCCTCACAAACACTCCTGTAGGCAGGCTACTGATATTCCATCGATTACAATAAAAAAAGGGTTGTTTTATTTCACTGCACACTACGGTTGCACTAGATATGAGTGTCACTGCGCAGTGGCAAAAGTTGGCAGACTAGATGCAATAGGCCTCACACATGCCTTTCGGCAGGCTACTGATATTCAATCGATTACAGTAAAAAAAGGGTTGTTTGATTTCACTGCACACTACGGTGGCACTAGATATGAGTGTCACTACGCACTGGCAAAAATTGGCAGACTAGATGCAATAGGCCTTACACACACGCTTTTAGGCAGGCTACTGATATTCAATCTATTACAGTAAAAAAAGGGTTGTTTGATTTCACTGCACACTACGGTGGCACTAGATATGAGTGTCACTGTGCACTTTCAAAAGTTGGCAGACTAGATGCAATAGGCCTCACACACACGCCTTTAGGAAGGCTACTGATATTCAATCGATTACAGTAAAAAAAGGGTTGTTTTATTTAACTGCACACTACGGTTGCACTAGATATGAGTGTCACTGTGCACTGGCAAAAGTTCGCAGACTAGATGCAATAGGCCTCACACACACGCTTTTAGGCAGGCTACTGATATTCAATCTATTACAGTAAAAAAAAGCGTTGTTTTATTTAACTGCACACTATGGTGGCACTAGATATGAGTGTCACTGCGCACTGGCAAAAGTTGGCAGACTAGATGCAATAGGCCTCACACACACGCCTTTAGGCAGGCTACTGATATTCAATCGATTAAAGTAAAAAAAAAGGTTGTTTGATTTCACTGCACACTACGGTGGCACTAGATATGAGTGTCACTGTGCACTGGCAAAAGTTGGCAGACTAGATGCAATAGGCCTCACACACACGCCTTTAGGCAGGCTACTGATATTCAATCAATTACAGTAAAAAAAGGGTTGTTTGATTTCACTGCACACTACGGTGGCACTAGATATGAGTGTCACTGCGCAATGGCAAAAGTTGGCAGACTAGATGCAATAGGCATTACACACACACCTGTAGGCAGGCTACTGATATTCAATCGATTACAGTAAAAAAAGGGTTGTTTGATTTCACTGCATACTCCGGTTGCACTAGATATGAGTGTCACTGTGCACTGGCAAAAGTTGACAGACTAGATGCAATAGGCCTCACACACACGCCTGTAGGCAGGCTACTGATATTCAATCGATTACAGTAAAAAAACGGTTGTTTGATTTCACTGTACACAACGGTTGCACTAGATATGAGTGTCACTGTGCACTGGCAAAAGTTGGCAGACTAGATGCAATAGGCCTCACACACACACGCCTGTAGGCAGGCTACTGATATTCAATCGATTACAGTAAAAAAAGGGTTGATTGATTTCACTGCACACTACGGTTGCACTAGATATGAGTGTCACTGTGCACTGGCAAAAGTTGGCAGACTAGATGCAATAGGCCTCACACACACGCCTTTAGGCCGGCTACTGATATTCAATCGATTACAGTAAAAAAAGCGTTGTTTGATTTCACTGCACACTACGGTGGCACTAGATATGAGTGTCACTGTGCACTGGCAAAAGTTGGCAGACTACATGCAATAGGCCTCACACACACGCCTTTAGGCAGGCTACTGATATTCCATCGATTACAATAAAAAAAGGGTTGTTTGATTTCACTGCACACAACGGTTGCACTAGATATGAGTGTCACTGTGCACTGGCAAAAGTTTGCAGACTAGATGCAATAGGCCTCACACACACGCCTTTAGGCAGGCTACTGATATTCAATCAATTACAGTAAAAAAAGGGTTGTTTGATTTCACTGCACACTACGGTGGCACTAGATATGAGTGTCACTGTGTACTTGCAAAAGTTGGCAGACTAGATGCAATAGGCCTCACACACACTCCTGTAGGCAGGCTACTGATATTCCATCGATTACAGTAAAAAAAGGGTTGTTTTATTTCACTGCACACTACGGTGGCACTAGATATGAGTTTCACTGCGCACTGGCAAAAGTTGGCAGACTAGATGCAATAGGCCTCACACACACGCCTTTAGGCAGGCTACTGATATTCAATCGATTACAGAAAAAAAAGGGTTGTTTTATTTAACTGCACACTACGGTTGCACTAGATATGAGTGTCACTGTGCACTGGCAAAAGTTTGCAGACTAGATGCAATAGGCCTCACACACACGCCTTTAGGCAGGCTACTGATATTCAATCAATTACAGTAAAAAAAGGGTTGTTTGATTTCACTGCACACTACGGTGGCACTAGATATGAGTGTCACTGTGTACTTGCAAAAGTTGGCAGACTAGATGCAATAGGCCTCACACACACTCCTGTAGGCAGGCTACTGATATTCCATCGATTACAGTAAAAAAAGGGTTGTTTTATTTCACTGCACACTACGGTTGCACTAGATATGAGTGTCACTGCGCACTGGCAAAAGTTGGCAGACTAGATGTAATAGGCCTCACAAACACTCCTGTAGGCAGGCTACTGATATTCCATCGATTACAATAAAAAAAGGGTTGTTTTATTTCACTGCACACTACGGTTGCACTAGATATGAGTGTCACTGCGCAGTGGCAAAAGTTGGCAGACTAGATGCAATAGGCCTCACACATGCCTTTCGGCAGGCTACTGATATTCAATCGATTACAGTAAAAAAAGGGTTGTTTGATTTCACTGCACACTACGGTGGCACTAGATATGAGTGTCACTGCGCACTGGCAAAAATTGGCAGACTAGATGCAATAGGCCTTACACACACGCTTTTAGGCAGGCTACTGATATTCAATCTATTACAGTAAAAAAAGGGTTGTTTGATTTCACTGCACACTACGGTGGCACTAGATATGAGTGTCACTGTGCACTTTCAAAAGTTGGCAGACTAGATGCAATAGGCCTCACACACACGCCTTTAGGCAGGCTACTGATATTCAATCGATTACAGTAAAAAAAGGGTTGTTTTATTTAACTGCACACTACGGTTGCACTAGATATGAGTGTCACTATGCACTGGCAAAAGTTCGCAGACTAGATGCAATAGGCCTCACACACACGCTTTTAGGCAGGCTACTGATATTCAATCTATTACAGTAAAAAAAAGCGTTGTTTTATTTAACTGCACACTATGGTGGCACTAGATATGAGTGTCACTGCGCACTGGCAAAAGTTGGCAGACTAGATGCAATAGGCCTCACACACACGCCTTTAGGCAGGCTACTGATATTCAATCGATTACAGTAAAAAAAAAGGTTGTTTGATTTCACTGCACACTACGGTGGCACTAGATATGAGTGTCACTGTGCACTGGCAAAACTTGGCAGACTAGATGCAATAGGCCTCACACACACGCCTTTAGGCAGGCTACTGATATTCAATCAATTACAGTAAAAAAAGGGTTGTTTGATTTCACTGCACACTACGGTGGCACTAGATATGAGTGTCACTGCGCAATGGCAAAAGTTGGCAGACTAGATGCAATAGGCTTTACACACACACCTGTAGGCAGGCTACTGATATTCAATCGATTAAAGTAAAAAAAGGGTTGTTTTATTTCACTGCACACTACGGTTGCAATAGATATGAGTGTCACTGCGCACTGGCAAAAGTTGGCAGAGTAGATACAATAGGCCTCACACACACGCCTTTAGGCAGGCTACTGATATTCAATCGATTACAGTAAAAAAAGAGTTGTTTGATTTCACTGCATACTCCGGTTGCACTAGATATGAGTGTCACTGTGCACTGGCAAAAGTTGGCAGACTACATGCAATAGGCCTCACACACAAGCCTGTAGGCAGGCTACTGATATTCAATCGATTACAGTAAAAAAAAGGGTTGTTTTATTTCACTGCACACTATGGTAGCACTAGATATGAGTGTCACTGTGCACTTTCAAAAGTTGGCAGACTAGATGCAATAGGCCTCACACACACGCCTGTAGGCAGGCTACTGATATTCAATCGATTACAGTAAAAAAACGGTTGTTTGATTTCACTGCACACTACGGTTGCACTAGATATGAGTGTCACTGTGCACTGGCAAAAGTTGGCAGACTAGATGCAATAGGCCTCACACACACACGCCTGTAGGCAGGCTACTGATATTCAATCGATTACAGTAAAAAAAGGGTTGATTGATTTCACTGCACACTACGGTTGCAATAGATATGAGTGTCACTGTGCACTGGCAAAAGTTGGCAGACTAGATGCAATAGGCCTCACACACACGCCTTTAGGCCGGCTACTGATATTCAATCGATTACAGTAAAAAAAGCGTTGTTTGATTTCACTGCACACTACGGTGGCACTAGATATGAGTGTCACTGTGCACTGGCAAAAGTTGGCAGACTACATGCAATAGGCCTCACACACACGCCTTTAGGCAGGCTACTGATATTCAATCAATTACAGTAAAAAAAGGGTTGTTTGATTTCACTGCACACTACGGTGGCACTAGATATGAGTGTCACTGCGCAATGGCAAAAGTTGGCAGACTAGATGCAATAGGCTTTACACACACACCTGTAGGCAGGCTACTGATATTCAATCGATTACAGTAAAAAAAGGGTTGTTTTATTTCACTGCACACTACGGTTGCACTAGATATGAGTGTCACTGCGCACTGGCAAAAGTTGGCAGAGTAGATACAATAGGCCTCACACACACGCCTTTAGGCAGGCTACTGATATTCAATCGATTACAGTAAAAAAAGAGTTGTTTGATTTCACTGCATACTCCGGTTGCACTAGATATGAGTGTCACTGTGCACTGGCAAAAGTTGACAGATTAGATGCAATAGGCCTCACACACACGCCTGTAGGCAGGCTACTGATATTCAATCGATTACAGTAAAAAAACGGTTGTTTGATTTCACTGCACACAACGGTTGCACTAGATATGAGTGTCACTGTGCACTGGCAAAAGTTGGCAGACTAGATGCAATAGGCCTAACACACACACGCCTGTAGGCAGGCTACTGATATTCAATCGATTACAGTAAAAAAAGGGTTGATTGATTTCACTGCACACTACGGTTGCACTAGATATGAGTGTCACTGTGCACTGGCAAAAGTTGGCAGACTAGATGCAATAGGCCTCACACACACGCCTTTAGGCCGGCTACTGATATTCAATCGATTACAGTAAAAAAAGCGTTGTTTGATTTCACTGCACACTACGGTGGCACTAGATATGAGTGTCACTGTGCACTGGCAAAAGTTGGCAGACTACATGCAATAGGCCGCACACACAAGCCTTTAGGCAGGCTACTGATATTCAATCGATTACAGTAATTTAAGGGTTGTTTTATTTCACTGCACACTACGGTAGCACTAGATATGAGTGTCACTGTACACTTTC
Source organism: Discoglossus pictus (assembly GCA_027410445.1). Lineage (NCBI taxonomy): Eukaryota > Metazoa > Chordata > Amphibia > Anura > Alytidae > Discoglossus > Discoglossus pictus. The sequence goes on from CM050165.1 coordinate 189,706,321, forward strand.
AAAAGTTGGCAGACTAGATGCAATAGGCCTCACACACAAGCCTTTATGCAGGCTACTGATATTCAATCGATTACAGTAAAAAAAAGGGTTGTTTTATTTCACTGCACACTACGGTGGCACTAGATATGAGTTTCACTGCGCACTGGCAAAAGTTGGCAGACTAGATGCAATAGGCCTCACACACACGCCTTTAGGCAGGCTACTGATATTCAATCGATTACAGTAAAAAAAAGGGTTGTTTTATTTCACTGCACACTACGGTGGCACTAGATATGAGTGTCACTGTGTACTTGCAAAAGTTGGCAGACTAGATGCAATAGGCCTCACACACACTCCTGTAGGCAGGCTACTGATATTCCATCGATTACAGTAAAAAAAGGGTTGTTTTATTTCACTGCACACTACGGTTGCACTAGATATGAGTGTCACTGCGCAGTGGCAAAAGTTGGCAGACTAGATGCAATAGGCCTCACACATGCCTTTCGGCAGTCTACTGATATTCAAACGATTACAGTAAAAAAAGGGTTGTTTGATTTCACTGCACACTACGGTGGCACTAGATATGAGTGTCACTGCGCACTTGCAAAAATTGGCAGACTAGATGCAATAGGCCTTACACACACGCTTTTAGGCAGGCTACTGATATTCAATCTATTACAGTAAAAAAAGGGTTGTTTGATTTCACTGCACACTACGGTGGCACTAGATATGAGTGTCACTGTGCACTTTCAAAAGTTGGCAGACTAGATGCAATAGGCCTCACACACAAGCCTTTATGCAGGCTACTGATGTTCAATCGATTACAGTAAAAAAAGCGTTGTTTTATTTCACTGCACACTACGGTGGCACTAGATATGAGTGTCACTGCGCACTGGCAAAAGTTGGCAGACTAGATGCAATAGGCCTCACACACACGCCTGTAGACAGGCTACTGATATTCAATCGATTACAGTAAAAAAAGGGTTGTTTTATTTCACTGCACACTATGGTTGCACTAGATATGAGTGTCACTGTGCACTGGCAAAAGTTCGCAGACTAGATGCAATAGGCCTCACACATGCCTTTCGGCAGGCTACTGATATTCAAACGATTACAGTAAAAAAAGGGTTGTTTGATTTCACTGCACACTACGGTGGCACTAGATATGAGTGTCACTGCGCACTTGCAAAAATTGGCAGACTAGATGCAATAGGCCTTACACACACGCTTTTAGGCAGGCTACTGATATTCAATCTATTACAGTAAAAAAAGGGTTGTTTGATTTCACTGCACACTACGGTGGCACTAGATATGAGTGTCACTGTGCACTTTCAAAAGTTGGCAGACTAGATGCAATAGGCCTCACACACAAGCCTTTATGCAGGCTACTGATGTTCAATCGATTACAGTAAAAAAAGCGTTGTTTTATTTCACTGCACACTACGGTTGCACTAGATATGAGTGTCACTGTGCACTGGCAAAAGTTCGCAGACTAGATGCAATAGGCTTTACACACACGCCTTTAGGCAGGGTACTGATATTCAATCGATTACAGTAAAAAAAGGGTTGTTTTATTTCACTGCACACTACGGTTGCACTAGATATGAGTGTCACTGTGCACTGGCAAAAGTTGGCAGACTAGATGCAATAGGCTTTACACACACGCCTTTAGGCAGGCTACTGATATTCAGTTGATTACAGTAAAAAAAGGGTTGTTTGATTTCACTGCACACTACGGTAGCACTAGATATAAGTATCACTGCGCACTGGCAAAAGTTGGCAGACTAGATGCAATAGGCCTCACACACACGCTAGCAGGCTGGCATATGCAATTAGATTACACAGAAAATAGTAATAAGATAAAATAAAAAGGTCTTTTTAGGTTGCTGTCCTTGCAGCAGATATCAAAGGAGTCCTTCTTTCAGGTGTGTAGTTAAAATTAAATACACAGCCTGGCTATCTATTTCCCTATTAAATCAGCAGAAAAAAATAATAAAATAAAATAAATGATGTTCTAGCCCTAAAAAGAGCTTTTTGGGTTGCTGTCCTTGCAGCAGATATCAAAGGAGTCCTTCAGGTGTGTAGTTAAAGCTAAATACACAGCCTGGCTATCTATTTCCCTATTAAATCAAGAGCAGGTAGAATATATCTCCTCTCTCCACGAATGCAGCTACAGAATGATTCTAAAATGGAGGCTGTCATACTGATGGAAGGCTCTGGAAGGGAGTGTATGCTGCTGATTGGCTGGAATGTGTCTGCTGACTGTAAGGTGCAGGGTCAAAGTTTCCTCAATGATAAAGAATAGGGGGCGGACCGAAAAGCGCATATGTTCGCCGTTCGTTGCGAACGCGAACATGCGAAAATTGCCGCGAATAGTTCTCCGGCGAACTGTTCGGGACATCACTAGGTATAAGCATTGTAGATCCGGTGCATTTGGGAACTCATAATTTATATTATTATTTACTCTATTTCATTTAGAGAGCTGTTGTTTATTTTTCTGATAGAGACCTTAGAGAATTCTCTTCTTTTAATCAAAGTTTCTCTTGATAAATCAGAGAAAATGATAAGATTTTCATAAGGTGGATCAAATTTTTTGGATTCAAATGCTTTTCTGAGAATCATTTCCCTGTGGATGGATGAGTGGAATTTGACAATTACATCTCTAGGGAGCTCTCTGTCTATAATTTTTGGTAAAGGCATTCTGTGAACTATATCTACTATCTGTTCCAAAGGAAGGTCGTTCATTAACATACCAGATATAGATTTTTGAATATATTGATTTAATTCTGACTGACTAATATTTTCTAATATATCTCTTATCCTAACGTTATTCATACGGGAAAAGTCTTCCATTTTGTTAATTTTTCTTTTAGGTCTAAAACGTCTGCTTTTAAGTCAGAAGTTTCTATACTAATTATACGATGCTTTGTTTGAATTTCATTGTATTTAATTTCTAGGCTATATATTTTACCCCCTAGTTCTACTATTGCACTTGAGTTCTTAGCAATTTCTGCAGCAAGATCTATAAATAATGTCTCTTTAAATTCTGCTAATATATTTGCAGTTGTGAGTCTTTCTTCCTCTGATTTATCTAATATTTGACTTTCTTGACTTTCTATTACCTCATCAATGCTAATCTGAGTTCCAGATTGATCTAATTTATCTATAGATTCTTCCTCTACTTGAGTGTTATCTAGATGTTTTTTTTGATTCACGGAGAGAGGAACATACCTGAAGTTTTTGCCATTGAGTTTTTCTTTTCTCTAGCTTTTGTTTTAGGGTTATGATTTTCCCTTTTCATTTTGAAGAGATATTGGTATTTCTATTTATTATCTTTAATCCTTATATAAGAAATTAAATGAATCTTTACAGGAGAGTTTTTTATCGGGAGTTAACCATTTCATAAATGAGTACTTCCACCTTTAAATCCTTATATGGAATAGAATTTAATTATATATTGCTGATTTACCTATCATTAAAACATTGCATCTATAAGATCTATTTATCCACAACCAAAAGATTTTTACACACTTAGTACCAAATGATTAATAAAAAGATCTCTTATTTACAACCCACTCCTTGATTTTTCAGAGTGTCATTGATTTCCTAATTACCGTCCAAATTGATATAATCTTCTCAGATGATAGTTTATGTCTCTAGTTTTTGGCTTGTTTTCAAATGTTCCGTGGTTATGTTATATTTATATTACTCTGTAAAATTCTTAGTATTGCACAATCCCAAATTAATTTCCTTTATCTTCAGCTATTTTTGCACTTTGTGTGTTTCCTTCTTAAATCTTTTAGATGTATCAATTGCTGTATGCTGATTAGTCCAATATCTTGATAGAATATTTTCTTACTTCTGAGTCTAGTTACAATGAGTCCTTTACTTTCCACTATTATTGCATTTTGTACCACCAGTTCAAATGGGAAAACTCAGGAACTCTGTTGGGGGGGGATAGGGAGGGGTGTCCCGTTATAGGTTTTTTTTCCCCTTTCCCTCTCTTCCTGCTCTCCTTTCCCCCTTCTTTTTCTTTCCTTTAAACTTCAGAGCATATACTCTTTTGGAAATGCTTGATTAATCGTTTTGGATATGCTTAGTTAAACTTTATATGGCTTAATAAGCCCAGTTTATATAGTATGCATCCATCCACAGGGGGGATGGGGGGGGGATAACCTTGTTTAGGGTTAGCTAGATGATTTATTTTCTTTCCCCCTTATCTCTTCTCTCCTATCCCCCTGCTACTTCTTCAAAAATGCTTAATTAATCTTTATGTGACTTTATAAGTCCGGTCTATATAGCATACAGTTAGCAATCGAGGGGGTAGGGAGAGGTAGCTTTATTTGGGGTTAGCTAGAGAGTTTCTTTCCTTTCCCCTTCTCCCTTCTCTCCTTTCCCTTTCTTTTTCTTTCCTTCTTCCTTCAAAACATAACCTCTTTTGTTCAATTAACATGCATATATGCAAGCAGTGTGGTACCACAGGCTAGTTCCTTCTGCTCAGCAGCTTTGATCACCAATGCTTAATTGATCTTTATATGGCTTTATAAGCCCAGCTTATATAGCATGCAGCTAGCAGCAGGGGGGCTAGGAAGGGGTAGCCTTGTTTGGAATTGGCTAAGTGATTTTTTTTTCTTTTCACCTTCTCCCTTCTCTCCTTTCCCCCTTTCTTTTTCTCTCCTTTTTCCTTCACAGCATAGCCTCTTTGACTATTACAACATTCATGTATGCAGGCAGTGTGTTCTTCAGAGCATAGCCTCTATGACTGTTATAACATTCATATATGCAGACAGTGTTTTCCCACCAGATAGTTCCTTCTTCACAGCAATATAGAAAGTAAAATTCAAATATGGAGGCAGTGTGCTACCACAGGATAGTTGCTTCTGCTCAGCAGCTTTGCACAAAGTTGCTTAATTAATCTTTATTTGGCTTTATATGCCCAGTTTATATAGCATGCAGCTAGCAACATGGGGTCTAGGGAGGGGTAGCCTTGTTTAGGGTTCGCTAACTCATTTATTTTCCCCCTCTCCCTTCTCTCCTTTCCCCCTTTCTTTTTCTCCCCTTCTTCCTTCAGAGCATAGCCTCTTTGACTATTGTAACATTCATGTACGCAGGCAGTGTGTTCCCACAAGATAGTTCCTTCTTCCCAGCAGTATGGATCACATAATAAATAGTCGTACCAGTTCTGGCACAGTGTGTTCGCTTCAATGGTGCTTTTCCCCTTCTCTTACTGTGATATCATCTGAGGAAAAATCGCCCTATAAGGGAGTCTCAGTACCAATGGGGCAAATTCTCTTGACAAACATCCATCTCTCTCCTTTTACACACAAACTCCTTTGCCCCCAGTCATGGTAGCTAGTGTTACCCCATCTCCAACACACTGTTTGAGGCTGTCTGGAAGTGATCCATCCAAATCTGGCAGGTAACACTAAACTCCCTGCACCACTGCAGCTTTGGCGCCAAAAGCCCGTTAGCTGTTCATTGTGACAGCTTCCTGGGCGTGGACTGACTCCCCCCGCTGTGATAACAGATAATTCTTGTCCTGTTGCTAATGATGTCTGTTCTGACAATGTCCTCTTTTGTGTGAGGTCTTGTGTGTTCCGTATCCCCATTTCTCCCTGTCTCTCAAATTCATTGAGTATTCTGGGTTGAGGGATACGTTGTTGACATACCGATTCCATCGTGAGGGCGACCTCATTGAGCCGTGGCCTAAAAAATCATTAGAAGTAGTTCTATCACCAGATCTTCTAATCACACGAGGATTATCATCATCTGTGCCTGACGTCTCTGTCTCTGATGGTATCATATGTGACATATTACGTTGATCACGTCTAAACCTGGCCCTACGTCTGTTGTCACCATGTGACCAGTCATAAACATGTCCTTTTCTCAAAATCATTGATATCTTTTATTAATTTGGATTTTTTAGTATGGATGATATCATATTCTTTCCTTTCTAAATCACCCCGCAATTTGTCATACATCTTTTTTACCTTTTCTAATCCTTCAAATTGTTTTAATGTTTTATGACATTCTCTTATTTCTTGGTCCAACTCTTTTATATTCTGATAACACTGTCAGCAATGTGGCTGAACATTTTGTCAAGGCTTCCTCCCATCTGATCCTAAAGCTATCAATGTGAAAACCAAATGAAGGGAAAACTTTAATACGTAAGCCCCTTGGTATAAGGTGTCTTATTAAATACTTTTCATGTGTGGAACGATTAAAAAAAACATTCAATTGTTTCCTCAGAAGTGTTTCTAGTTGTTTTAAAGTAATTTTCCAATGTGCTGCCTTGCTATCTGTGTTCTTGCTGCTAAAAGCCAACTCTGCATCTTCTAACCTTTTATTGTATCTAGTTAAATCGTTTTTTAAATTAAATTCTGCCATTTATCTACTTAACAAACTACCACTGTATATCTGAGAACACTATCCCAACGATAGTAAAAGAACAACTGTGTATATAAATGAAAAAAAGTATACAGAGAGGAGGCGGTTCTATTTCAATTAAATGTAGGATCACCGGTAAGTACCTAATTATACATATTACTTAGCCCTATTGGTGTGGAAAAGTGTAAATATATTAGCCAAACAAAACAAAGAAAAAAGAATACCAATATATCCACATGAATATAGCCTCCCTAGTTTGGGTAGAGAATATGGAATTTTGTAATACTCAAACCACAGATAAATAAAATCTAATAGTTTATTAAGTACAATTCAATTTACAATACTTTATAAAAACATTTAAAAAATTCATACGTAGTCATGACAATCACCGGCTTTGTACAATATTATAATATCAGCAGAAAGTATATATATTCTGGTTATATAAATGAATAACTATTAACTACCTATATAAAGTGCAATGAGACATAATTAAACATATACTGAATTCAAAACATTTTTGAGTGCGATTATATAGTGAAAATAAATAGAAGTATAAAGGTATATAGGCTGTTAGAAACTATTCCAAGGTTTCTCTCTATGTAAATGTGAAAGATATACAAATAAATATTATACGAGATACAATATCATTAATCTTATATCATATACACAGAAAAACCATCACTTATCATATTCTGGGGTAGTACAGGAACTGCACATCCAGCGTGTGTACCGATGGATGCCTGTGTTCTCAAACGCTGCAGATGACGTCAGCGTTACGGGACAAACAGGTCCATGCGCGTGTTTCGCATCACAACGCTTCCTCAAGGACCTGTTGGAAGTGGGCAACTTGCCAGTCCTTTATAGTGATTATACAAGGGAGTGGCTTTAAATATTAACCATTTCTCGTGTAAAGTAGATGAGGAGTCAGGCTCCGTTTCTGCAGCATTTTTACTTGTTTTTAAAGCATATCTGTGGTAGTGCTTACCTAAAAATGAAACAATTAACAAAGCAATAAATTAGAAAGTTGTTCAAATAAGTTTATATATGTTTTATTAACTAATTAGATGTCCACCTGAATGCAGTCTAAGATACTTTTAAAAGCACACTGCAAGCAACATAACACATAGATGTCCACCTGAATGCAGTCTAAGATACTTTTAAAAGCACACTGCAAGCAACATAACACATAGATGTCCACCTGAATGCAGTCTAAGATACTTTTAAAAGCACACTGCAAGCAACATAACACATAGATGTCCACCTGAATGCAGTCTAAGATACTTTTAAAAGCACACTGCAAGCAACATAACACATAGATGTCCACCTGAATGCAGTCTAAGATACTTTTAAAAGCACACTGCAAGCAACATAACACATAGATGTCCACCTGAATGCAGTCTAAGATACTTTTAAAAGCACACTGCAAGCAACATAACACATAGATGTCCACCTGAATGCAGTCTAAGATACTTTTAAAAGCACACTGCAAGCAACATAACACATAGATGTCCACCTGAATGCAGTCTAAGATACTTTTAAAAGCACACTGCAAGCAACATAACACATAGATGTCCACCTGAATGCAGTCTAAGATACTTTTAAAAGCACACTGCAAGCAACATAACACATAGATGTCCACCTGAATGCAGTCTAAGATACTTTTAAAAGCACACTGCAAGCAACATAACACATAGATGTCCACCTGAATGCAGTCTAAGATACTTTTAAAAGCACACTGCAAGCAACATAACACATAGATGTCCACCTGAATGCAGTCTAAGATACTTTTAAAAGCACACTGCAAGCAACATAACACATAGATGTCCACCTGAATGCAGTCTAAGATACTTTTAAAAGCACACTGCAAGCAACATAACACATAGATGTCCACCTGAATGCAGTCTAAGATACTTTTAAAAGCACACTGCAAGCAACATAACACATAGATGTCCACCTGAATGCAGTCTAAGATACTTTTAAAAGCACACTGCAAGCAACATAACACATAGATGTCCACCTGAATGCAGTCTAAGATACTTTTAAAAGCACACTGCAAGCAACATAACACATAGATGTCCACCTGAATGCAGTCTAAGATACTTTTAAAAGCACACTGCAAGCAACATAACACATAGATGTCCACCTGAATGCAGTCTAAGATACTTTTAAAAGCACACTGCAAGCAACATAACACATAGATGTCCACCTGAATGCAGTCTAAGATACTTTTAAAAGCACACTGCAAGCAACATAACACATAGATGTCCACCTGAATGCAGTCTAAGATACTTTTAAAAGCACACTGCAAGCAACATAACACATAGATGTCCACCTGAATGCAGTCTAAGATACTTTTAAAAGCACACTGCAAGCAACATAACACATAGATGTCCACCTGAATGCAGTCTAAGATACTTTTAAAAGCACACTGCAAGCAACATAACACATAGATGTCCACCTGAATGCAGTCTAAGATACTTTTAAAAGCACACTGCAAGCAACATAACACATAGATGTCCACCTGAATGCAGTCTAAGATACTTTTAAAAGCACACTGCAAGCAACATAACACATAGATGTCCACCTGAATGCAGTCTAAGATACTTTTAAAAGCACACTGCAAGCAACATAACACATAGATGTCCACCTGAATGCAGTCTAAGATACTTTTAAAAGCACACTGCAAGCAACATAACACATAGATGTCCACCTGAATGCAGTCTAAGATACTTTTAAAAGCACACTGCAAGCAACATAACACATAGATGTCCACCTGAATGCAGTCTAAGATACTTTTAAAAGCACACTGCAAGCAACATAACACATAGATGTCCACCTGAATGCAGTCTAAGATACTTTTAAAAGCACACTGCAAGCAACATAACACATAGATGTCCACCTGAATGCAGTCTAAGATACTTTTAAAAGCACACTGCAAGCAACATAACACATAGATGTCCACCTGAATGCAGTCCCCACCCACCCTTGTTTACACTTAATATATTGAGGCACACTAATTACCTGCACATGGTTAATCAGTGACATCTGATTATCACCTCTAACCACTCCCTACAAGAATACTTGCTTACACAGTGCCACTATGTTTCCTCACACCACCTTCCTTATTATAACCTCCTGCCTCTTTCTCAGACTCTCTTATACTGTCTCTCCACATCATGTCTCCAATAATATAACTATCTCACCTTCCCTGCTTTCCTCTCCTCTTCTCTGCTCCCATGAGCTCTTCTCCTTCCTCCAGTCACTATCTCATCCCCCCCCTAAAGGTGAAAAGCGGAAATGCTCCTGTAAGTCCTATTCCCATCTCCTTTTACTCTCTCTCCTTCTTCTGATGGCTTGTGGGGATATATCACCTAACCCAGGCCCATCACTCATTCCCACCTGCTGTCAGCCACGCAGAGTCCCCAGGGCAGCAAATGCCCAAAACACCCATAATCTAATACCCATCACTTGTCACAAACCATCTACTTTGCCCTTCTCCTGTGCCCTCTGGAATGCAAGGTCTGTTTGCAATAAACTTACCTTCATTCATGATCTCTTCATTTCCAACTCCCTCAATTTACTGGCTATCACGGAAACCTGGCTCACTCCATCTGACTCTGCCTCCCCTGCTGCACTCTCTTATGGTGGTCTACACTTCAGCCACACTCCTAGACCTGAGAACAAACAAGGTGGAGGTGTGGGCATACTGCTATCCTCTCGCTGCACTTTTCGCTGCATACCCCCTGTTCCCTCCCTTCAATTCTCATCTTTTGAAGTCCACACTATCCGCATCTTCTCTCCCATCCCTCTGCGAGTAGCTGTAATCTATCGCCCGCCTGGATCACCCTCTCAATTTCTGGACAACTTTGCCGCCTGGCTCCCTCACTTTCTCTCCTCCAATATACCTTCACTCATTCTTGGCGATTTCAACATTGCCACTGACACCCCCACCTCCCCAACAACTGCAAAATTACTTGGACTTACCTCTTCCCTTGGCCTCTCACAATGGACAGATTCCGCAACTCACAGTGGTGGACACTCTATTGACCTTATTTTTACTAATCTCTGCACTATCTCCAACCTTGACATCTCCTCACTTCCCCTATCTGACCACCACCTGCTAACTTGCAACCTCACCTCATCCTCCGCTCACCGCCCTTCTTCAAATCCTGCCATCAGAACACGCAGAAACCTGCAAGCACTCAACCCACAACAATTTTCAAATGTATTAACACCCCTTCTCAGCCCCCTCACCACCCTTGCCTGCCCTGACGTCGCCACTTCACAATACAACACTACGCTAACCTCCACCCTTGACTCTCTTGCCCCCATAATCACAAGCAAACGCCCTCGCTCTCACCCACAACCATGGCACACCACACAAACACGCTATCTACGGAGATGCTCACGCACTGCAGAACGATTATGGAGGAAATCTCGCACTTCAGCAGACTTTCTCCACTACAAGTTTACCTTGCGCTCCTACTTCTCTGCCCTCAATCTTGCCAAACAACACTACTTCTCATCACTAATATCAAACCTGTCCTCCAACCCTAAACGTTTATTTGCTACATTCAACACCCTCCTCCGCCCACCCCCACCTCCTGCCCCTTCCTCTCTCACTGCTGATGACTTTGCCAGCCATTTTAAAAATAAAATCGATACCATCCGAAATGAGCTCTCCTCCCAGCTTGGCCCTACCCCACCACCCTTTCCCCAAACCAACAACACCCAGCCCTTACCCTTCCCCAATCCCACCTCCACTATGGACTCCTTTGACCCTGTAACCGAGGATGAAGTATCTACTTTACTATCAACCTCTCACCTTACCACATGTCCTCATGATCCTATTCCATCACAGCTAATCCCTCCCCTATCCACCACACTTATCCCAGCTCTCACACATCTATTCAACCTCTCCCTAAACACTGGCAAGTTTCCATCCTCCTTAAAACATGCCACAGTTACACCCATTCTCAAGAAGCCCTCTTCTGACCCAGCTTCTGCCTCCAACTATCGCCCTATCTCACTACTTCCCCTTGCGTCTAAACTCCTTGAGCGGCTTGTTTACAATCGCCTCACTCAATTTATTTCCTCCAATTCCCTACTTGACCCCTTCCAATCTGGCTTCCGGTCCCAACACTCTACAGAAACAGCCCTTACAAAAGTCACTAATGACTTGCTAACCGCCAAATCAAAGGGTCACTACTCTATTCTAATTCTCCTGGATCTCTCTGCTGCCTTCGATACAGTTGACCACCCTCTTCTAATCCAAACGCTCCGCTCTTTTGGCATCCAGGACACAGCTCTTTCATGGTTCACATCCTATCTTAAAGATCGTACATTTAGTGTCTCCTTCTCTGGCACCTCTTCTTCACCTCTCCCTCTGTCTGTTGGCGTTCCCCAAGGTTCTGTCCTAGGCCCCCTCCTCTTCTCCATCTACACCTCCTCCCTTGGCACCCTTATAAAATCCTTTGGATTTCAGTATCATCTCTATGCAGATGATACTCAAATCTACCTCTCTGCACCCGATCTATCCCCCTCTCTTTTAGCTCAAGTTTCCAACTGCCTCTCTAGCATATCCTCCTGGATGTCCACCCGTCAACTCAAACTCAACATGTCTAAAACTGAACTTCTAATCTTTCCACCCTCTACTACAGCTTCCACACCTCAAATATCTCTTACTGTTGACAACACCATTATCGCCCCTACCTCCCAGGCCCGTTGTCTTGGGGTTCTACTGGATCCCGCCCTCTCTTTTATTCCTCACATCCAAGCAATAACAAAATCATGTCAGTTTCACCTAAAAAACATCTCCAAAATTCGTCATTATCTTACAGAAGACACAGCTAAAATTCTAATTCACTCTCTCATCATCTCTCGACTCGACTACTGCAATTCCCTCCTTGCTGGCCTCCCCATCTCTCGTCTGTCTCCCCTCCAATCCATAATGAACGCCTCCGCTAGACTCATCTTCAATACCAAACGATCAGTGTCTGCAGCCCCTCTCTGTCAATCACTCCACTGGCTTCCCATAGCTTCCCGAATCAAATTTAAAATCATGACCCTAACACATAAAGCCCTCAACAACAGTGCACCCCCTTATATCTCTGCTCTTGTTTCAAAATACTCTCCCAACCGGCCCCTTCGTTCTGCTAACGACCTTCTTCTTTCCTCCTCTCTCATCACCTCCTCTCACTCCCGTCTTCAAGACTTTTCTCGTGCTTCCCCATCCATTTGGAACTCCTTGCCCCGCTCCATTAGATTATCTTCCTGCCTCAAAACCTTTAAGAAATTATTAAAAACACACCTGTTTAAAAAATCTTATCATCTTCAGCCTTAACATGTACAACTGAACATTCCACAGCTTAATAACACTCACAACCACAATCTACAGTACAACACACAGACCCCTCCACTTTACTGAACCAATTGCTTTCAATTGTATTTGTCACCCTCTTGTATCACACCTAAACCCTTAGATTGTAAGTTTGCGAGTTTTCAATCTTGTGTCAGGCCTTGGAAACAAGCTCTATGTACATTTGATTTTATGCTCAAAAACAGGGCCCTCCATTCTTTACAAGGTGTTTAATTTGTTTTCTGCTATGTACTCAACCCCTGTACAGCGCTACGGAATATGTTGGCGCGATATAAATAAAGATAATAATAATAATAATAATCTAATATTATGCAAGACAGCCTTATAATGGTTACCATTTTTATATTGTACAGTTAATACACCACTGGTTGTCTAATTTATAGAAAAAACACTTCTGAGTATATATAAGTATTATAATACAGTAAAGGATATAATATCCTAGATTATGCTTTATCTCATTTGAAAAGTATGATATAAATAATATTAGGTTAGCTCAAAGCAATTTATCTCAAAATAATTTGTTTGTAACATTTTGGATTACTGTAGCTGTGTGGTTCCGTATGGACTAAATGAAAACAATAGCTTTATGCCCTTCCTATAACTATTTAATAAATACTTGGTCCTAAACTCTCTTTGATTATAGACATTTGTCTCAATTTTATTTTTGTCCTGTTTAAAAAACACCAGCAGGAGGAGTTAATATATTAGGGACACAAAGATTTAAAAGGGACTACGGTATTTGGATTGGCCTTTGCATGTATAAGAGCTATTATGGCTAAATTAAGGACACCTTGATCTTTATGGATTAGAACAGAAATGTTTTTTCAAAACTGATTGAATTTAGCCTTCTATATACTATTGGTATTTTACTGTGACCTTATATCACATAAGTCTGTGTATATAATTATCCATGCAATTTAACGCACAGCTACAGTAATCCAAAATGTTACAAACAAATTATTTTTAGATAAATTGTTTTGAGCTAACCTAATATTATTTATATCATACTTCTCAAATGAGATAAAGCATAATCTAGGATATTATATCCTTTATTGTATTATAATACTTATATAAACTCAGAAGTGTTTTTTCTATAAATGAGACAACCAGTAGTGTATTAACTTTACAATATAAAAATGGTAAAAATTATAAGACTGTCTTACGTAATATTGGATGATCTAATTAGTTAATAAAACATATATAAGCGTATTTGAACAAATTTCTAATTTATTGCTTTGTTCATTTTTTCATTTTTAGGTAAGCACTACAACAGATATGCTTTAAAAACAAGTAATAATGCTGCGCAAAAGGAGCCTGACTCTGCATCTACTTTACACGAGAAATGGTTAATATTTAAAGCCACTCCCTCATAGAATCACTATAAAGGACTGGCAAGATGCCCACTTCCAACAGGTCCTTGAGGAAGCGTTGTGATGCAAAACGCGTGCTTCAACCTTTTTGTCCCGTAGCTCTGACGTAATCGGCAGCGCTTGAGAACGCAGGCGTCCATCGGTGCACACGCTGGATGTGCAGTTCCTGTACTACCCCAGAATATGATAAGTGATGGATCTTCTGTGTATATGATATAAGATTAATGATATTGTCTCTCATTTAATATTTATTTGTATATCTTTCACATTTACATAGAGAGAATCCTTGGAATAGTTATTAACAGCCTATATCCCTTTATACTTCTATTTATTTTCACTATATAATCGCATCAAAAAATGTTTTGAATTCAGTATATGTTTAATTATGTCTCATTGCACTTTATATAGGTAGTTAATAGTTATTCATTTATATAACCAGAATATATATACTTTCTGCTGATATTATAATATTGTACAAAGCCGGTGATTGTCATGACTACGTATGAATTTTTTAAATGTTTTTATAAAGTATTGTAAATTGAATTGTACTTAATAAACTATTAGATTTTATTTATCTGTGGTTTGAGTATTACAAAATTCTATTACAAAAATAATTATTAACAGCCTATATCCCTTTATACTTCTATTTATTTTCACTATATAATCGCATCAAAAAATGTTTTGAATTCAGTATATGTTTAATTATGTGTCATTGCCCTTTATTTAAGCACTATTTGCACCTTTTGGAATTAGCACATTAGTTTAATTAGAGTAGGTTAGTTTCCTCAAGAAAGGAAAGGGGGGTAATTGGTAAATCCCCAGTTCCACCCTCAGCATTAGTGTATTTAGACATTTTTATTTTCACATTTATATATTATTTTGCAGATAGTTTATTTATATTAGTATAAAGGAGTAAATGGTGGGCTCCTCTACCACCAAATTAACTTTAGGGAACTATATTAAGAAGTTAATTAATAGTTATTCATTTATATAAACAGAATATATATATACTTTTTGCTGATATTATAATATTGTACAAAGCTGGTGATTGTCATGACTACGTATGCATTTTTTAAATGTTTTTTATAAAGTATTGTAAATTGAATTGTACTTAATAAACTATTAGATTTTATTCATCTGTATTTTGAGTATTACAAAATGTCATAATCTCTACTCAAACTAAGGAGGTTATATTGATGTGGATATATAGGTGTTCTTTGTTCTTTGTTTTGTTTGGCTCATATCCATTATTCAGACTGAGAGAAAAATACTGAGCTTAACACCTTTAGATAGACTTAATAAATATTTATTTGATAGATTTAATAGAAGTGCAATCTTCAACATTTATGTGTGCATTGTACTTCATGAGCAAATGTGGTTTGTATGGAACGACAAATCTATTATCAACCTTTTGTCCACGGATAATAGCTGTTTGTCCTTGTCTTCTTTTATACAAAGGGTATCCATCACAATTAGCATAATTTTGCATTTGAAATTGTTTAGGAAATTATTTTTTACATTTTTTATTTTATATACATGGTGAATTAGGATTCATATATCCACATGGCCCATGAATCATTCTGTGTGTCACAATCTCAAATTTTGAATATTTTTCAGGATCTGGCAATTCAGCAGTAATGAGTGAATCCACTCTCTCTGCAGTATTTAACTTATCTTTTTCCTGAAGGATTAAAAGTATGTGAGCATGTGGCATTCCTCTTTTTTGAAACTTAATGGTATAAAAAAAAGTCACACATTTTCCAAATAACTTAATTGCTTGCTTTAGATATAACATGTATTAATGAATTGAGTTTGATTTTGAATACTCTTGCCACTAAATCTGGTCGGTCAGAAGTAGTTTGTCCCAGATTCAAATTTTCCTTGATCTCTGGCCATTGTGGATTACATGTGAATGTAATGAATAAATCTGGTTTGCCAAATTTTGTGACAATAGCCATGGCATCATTATATCTTTCTCGCATATTGTGAGGAGATCCTTGGAAAGTGAATGGCAAAATGATTGCTCTTCCAGCTGGAATATCTCTGTTGGTAGCCAATTCAGTGACATAGTCCATCAATCCACAATACTGTTCTACTCATAGCTTATTTTGTTGAAATTTAATGAAATTTAGATTGTTTGCTTCGACTTGTAGATAGGAATCAATAATCCATTGTTGTGTGAGTTTGCCCCCAGATAAAATTGGATTAAAAGAATCTCGAATAGCAGTTTGTGCCACTTTATATTCCAGCATAGAAATATTGCATCCAACAAGAACTTTACTATTCAAATAACTTTGCAATTGTAATTTTGGTTCCCATCCAGGTTTACCATTTGGAAAGAAAATGGGATATGTCATTGGATCTAAATTACAACTTAATATATTTATGTTTATAAATGATTGTTCTTCATTGCGTGTATATAGAGATGTCGCGGACAGTTCGCCCGCGGACTATTCGAGGCGATTTTGGCGCGCTCGCAGCGGACGGCGGAAACATGCGATTTTCTGTCCGCACCCTATTCTTTATCATTGAGGAAACTTTGACCCTGCACTTCACAGTCATCAGACACATTCCAGCCAATGAGCAGCATACACTCCCTTCCAGAGCCTTCCATCTGAAGGACAGCATACATTTTAGAATCATTCTGAAGCTGCATTCGTTGTGAGAGGACAGATAGTGTAGCTGCTGGAGATTTAATAGAGAAATAGATAGCCAGACTGTGTATTTAGCTTCCACTACAAACCTGAAGGACTCATCTGATATCTGCTGCAAGGACAGCAACCCAAAAAGCCCTTTTTAGGGCTAGAACATCTTTTTTTTTATTTTATAATTTTTTTCTGTGTAATCTAATTGCATATGCCTGCCTGCCAGCGTGTGTGTGTGACAGGCTAACACCTAACAGCTTATATTGTGCTTATTTTCACTACTCATACCTGGTGGTGTATCATACATTGAAAACAACCATTTTTTTCCTGTAATCTAATTTCAGTTGCCTGCCTGTGTCAGGCTCACAGCTTATATTGTGCTCAGTGAAATAAAACAACACTTTTTTGACTATAATCAATTGAATATCACTTGCCTGCCTACAGGCGTGTGTGTGAGGCCTACAGCGCCTACTTTGCCAACTTTTGCCAGTGCACAGTGACACTCATATCTGGTGGCACATTACATTGCACGTGCAGTGCCCCAAATTCGAAGTAGGAGGTCCGACCAAGCATCTTTTTCCATCTCTCTGTTCCAAAAATCAATGCCATATACACGTCCCCTAATAGTGGACGTAAAAGGAATTAAACCGATAGGAATAGTACTACTTAACAGTACACACCTTATAATAACGCAGACAGAGGCAACGCAGACAGAGGAGTCTGAAGAAGAGGAGTCAGAGGAGGAAGGTGGCTTTGAGGAGGTGGAAGACCAAACACAGCAGGCGTCCCAGGGGGTTTGTTGTCACCTTTCGAGAACCCTTGGTGGCTGGGTGGAGAAAGAGACCTTCAATGACATCAGTGAGGACAAGGACCCGGACATGGCTAGTTTGTTATCCAATCTTGTGCAAATGGGGAGTTTGCGGTTGTGCAAAGGGACTGTTTGCGGTTGTGCATTAAACAGGGAGATTGGTCTGTTACTGTGAAGCGGGTGTAACCCTTACACTACCTGATCGATACAACTTCATACCTGATGTTTTAAAGCATGTTATTCCAAACAATTTAGGAATGCTAGGTGATTTATGCTCTTTATGGCTTAAAACCAGACTCTGCATCAACTATGTAATTTTCCGTGGGAGTTTTGCCATGGATCCTCCTCCGGCATGCCACAGTCCAGGTGTTAGTCCCCTTGAAACAACTTTCCCATCACTATTGTGGCCAGAAAGAGTCCCTGTGGGTTTTGAAATTTGCCTGCCCATTGAAGTCTATAGCGGTTCGCCCGTTCACGAACATTTGATGAAATTCGAGTCCGCGGTTCTCGAACTGAAAATGTTATGTTCGCGACATCACTACGTGTATATATTCTACTATCCCGCTGAAAAGGTGGTTCACCATCTTCATTTTTAAAAACCACGGCAACCTCAGTTACTGTTGGTAAATTATACCGTCTTTGATCAGTGTTGCAATCTCTTTTTAACACTATATTTACTCTTGGCATTGTGAATTGATGTCTTTGAGCATTTTCCTGTTGTTCTTTTTCAACCTTTGATACAAACCTAATTGTTTGTATGCTTGAGTGTATGGGTTGTTGGCCATAATTGTATCCAACTGTTCAAAGACTATGCGCAAACACTGTTTATTTTCTGGAATCGTCATTCTTTGTTCAACAGCTTCCACTGTATCTATAACTGTGCAAATTTGCTCTCCTTCTTGTGGGTGTAAATGTGAAGTTTGGTGGTGAATTTGTCCTTGAACTCTAAACCAGTAAGGACCATGTCTTGGGACATTTTCTGCTAATGTGGCACCCATTGAAGCAAATGAAATTGCACTGTTACAAGATCCTATGTTTTTTTTTAAATTGGTATAATTTGGAAATGTTGTATCGCTGATGAAACTTTGTAAGTAATCTGGAAATGGGTGTCTTTGTGGAAGTCTTACCTTTTCTTTCTGACAAGAACTAATGAAGTCTCCGTCAGTTGATGTTTCCTTTAGAAAATGATAGACCCCACAAAACTGACAAACAACATTAAGTAATCCACAATAATGAGTGTCTACTATTAGTGCTCTACTAAACACATTATCATGAGCTTCCTCAACATAGATATCACTACAAATTTCTGTATCTAGATTGGTGTCATGTGTCTGAACATTGGTGTCAATAGGCAGTATTGGATCATTATGCAATGTTTCACAGACATGTTTTTGTTTACTTTTTCTTTCCTTTGAAGCTCCAGCACACTCACTTTGTGCTTTCTTACTCATTTTTTTTGGTGACTGTGCATCTCTCCACCTTTGCTTCCTTTCCCTTGCCAATCTTCTTTTGCGTTCAATGTTGTCTTCTCCATTATCCGCCATTGTAATCTGTAATTGTAAATATAGGTGTAAGATTTGTTTTTTTGGGGTTCTGTACATATTGTTTGTATCTGGTCTCAATCTAAAGTTAAATATTACTAATTAAAGAATGCAAAGATTTTAAAATCATTTTTTTTTCTATGCAATAAATGAAACCACTTTTGGAGTGTTTTATTGACATACATTAAAAGCAAGATCTGCACATATATATACGGACAATTTTTTATTTTTCTTTAGGAGTACTGAATTATAAATTCATTACTAAATAAATATACGTTACTGACTTACGTTACTGACAAAACTCAGATCAATGTTAAACCTAAAAAGTTACTTATATTGTCGTAAAAAAGATCAAACAGAAACATCTATTATCAAAGTATAGATGTGTCCTAAAAGAATGTTCAATTTTCTTAAAGATGCAATGAATGTAGATTTGCTGTCTAATTTAGGTTCTTTAAAAGGTAATTATTTAAGCATATATATTTCTTCATTTTTTTTATTTATTTATTGTAATGACCAATTAAAATCTCAAAACCTCATTCATCTTCATGTTTTTTGGGGTTTTTTTTTATAAAACAAATATATATTATATAAATATACTTTCCTGAATTAATCATTAAGTGTCATCAATCCCAAACCATAAGGGTCTGCTAAAATCATATACCTGTGAACTTGCTGTTCTTTGTGTAAAAATCCGTTCTAATTCACTCTCTGTCTTCAGTCAGGTGCAGAGATGAGTAATCTGTGAAATAACATGAAAATAAGTTTTTAATCATTGAATTCCATTTCTTCTTGACTGAATGAACTCCATTACAGCTCATTTATGTACATTGTGAACTCCATTACAGCTCATTTATGTACATTGTTTTTTGAAATATTAATTAATAATAAGATAAAAAAACAAGATGAGGTTAAAAGACTTTTAAAAAAACTTACATTTTACTAAGCACTTAAATAAAGTGCTTAGTAAAATGTAAGTTTTTTTAAAAGTCTTTTAACCTCATCTTGTTTTTTTATCTTATTATTAATTAATATTTCCAAAAACAATGTACATAAATGAGCTGTAAAACAGATATATAAGTGCATGTTAAAAATTGTTACTACTTTTATTGCAGTCTCCTTTTTTGTTAATGATGACTAATTATTAATTAATTAAAATATTATTATACGTTTATTAATCAATAACTGTTATCCATGTTACCAACCAAAAATGAAGCTTTTTTGTTCCATAACTACATAAATAAATGATATACCTGTCAAGCTGATCTTTATGGTGTTCAAAGGCTGCAAACGTCACTCTCTGTGTTGAGTCAGCTGCAAAGACGATGAAACTGTGAATTAAGATTGATATGATTTGTAATATTTTGCTTCATCCCTATCAGGCAATCAGCAGCAACACAGATATATTGGCATAGATGCAAAACATAAAACCATATTCCTCGATGTATTGTAAAATGAAACCTTTTGTTTGTGTAATGATTACTAATTATTAATTAATATATTAATATGCATTAATTAATCAATATGTGTTATCAATTCCAAATAAAAAAAGTTTAATCCTTTTTTTTAGCTCTAAGAACCTAATTTAATGATATACCTGTCAAAATGATACTAATGCTGTTGAATGGCTGCAAACGTCACTCTCTGTGTTGAGTCAGCTGCAGGTACGCTGAAACTGTCAAATAAGATGAAAAGCATTTGTAATATGTTGCTTTATCCCTATCAGTCAATCAGAAGCCACACAGATATATTAGCAAAGATGGAAAACATAAAAGCATACTCATCAATATATTGTTAAACCAAAACATTTTCTTGGTCCTGATAATTATAAATTATTAAATTATTAATAAATTATTATACTAATTATATATTAATTAATATATTAATGTAAGTTAATTAATAAATAACTCTCATCAATTCCACCTAAGAAGACTTAATTCCTTTTTTTTTTTTGTTGAAAAGAACATAATTTAATAATATACCTGTAAAGGTGCTGTTTATGGTGTTGAAAGGCTGCAGATGTCACTCTCTGTGTTGATTCAGCTGCAGCGACACTGAAACTGTCAAAAAAGAGGGAAAACATTTGTAAAATTTGAATTAATCCCTCTGAGGCAATCCGCAAATACATCTTGTTTGTGGTCCTTTTTTAAAAAATGTTTTTAATATTACTAATTACAAAGTATTAAATTAATGTACATTAATAATCAATTAATCACTGACTAAATGTATTCTAAATATGCAAGCATTAATATATTCGTAAACTAAAGGCATTGTAGAAATCTTTTTTTTTTGTTCATAATGATTACTACTAATGAATTAAATAATGTACATTAATAATTAATGAATCAATGTGTAAATGTCTTCAAATTTGTTTGCATTAATGTATTAAAAAATGTTAAGCTTTTTTTTTCTTAATAATTACTAATGAATAATTAATAAATGAAAGTACATTATTAATTAATTATTAAATTAATGAATATCTTACAAACAGGTAAGCATGAAAGTATTGCAAAGCTAAATCAAGCGTCAATTCTTGTTTGCTCAATTTGTTTCAGTAATCCTTATTTTTTATTAATAATTAATTAATTAATTATTCATTACTGATTATGAATATATTGTACCTTTTTTAATTTAATATTCATCAATCAGTATCCTGAAGAGGTAACAATCTCTTTTGATTTTCCGTCATCAGAAAATGTCCAGTCAGACTGTCATCACCTGAGGAGAAAGTGTCAGTTCTGTGGCAAGTGTGCTCTATATATAGACAAAACCGTTGTTTTAGGTGGGAAATCCGCTATTCATAATGTTAATGTGTAAATGTGTAAGTTAGTATTGTAAAATGGCGACGTTAGCCTATGTTTTCCGCGTTGCGTGGTTATTTTCATTCCTTCCTATTAGTATTTTTCTACCACATACGTGGCTGGCTGTGTTTTTTATGCGGTTCAGGGTCGTGTAGCCTCGTTTTCATTTTTTTTAGCCACCATTTTTTTTCTTGTTTAGGTGATTTTCAAGTGCCAAAACTACTTAAATTCGACCTAAATTCGCGTTTCACCTCACTTCCAGCAGTCCTGTGTGTTTTCCCGAGCTATCGGTGTCCTTTTTTTGTATTTCGTGTTTTGTTTTTTGTGTTTTTGTTGTATTTTGGTTTGCGCGGTTCAGCCTTTAACTTAGTTTTTTTTTTTCTAAGTCCTGCGTCTCGTATTTTTTTTTTCAAAGTACTGCGTCTCGTATTTTTTTTCTCTAAGTCCCGCATTCTTCAACTACTTTCAGCCTAAGGCTGTTTGTATATAGTCTAATTTGTTTGTAGGCTAAGTCCCACGTGTTTCATTCACCCAACACTGCTTGCCTCGCTTTGCGAGGCTCGCAAGTAATGAGCGCCTTTGGCGCTCATGGCCTAAGTTTTCCGAGTTTAACACTCATCACTAAGTCGTACGCACTATGCAAAGAATGACGATGTCTCGTAGTTAGACAATTATAATATGTAATGTATTGAGACTATTGTTTGCTGGATATATTAATTACAAATAGGTAAAGTATATTAATTTACTCAAGAACTAATTAATTCATTATTGATTAAAAAAATATAGATAAATATATATCTCTCTTTATAGTGACTGACAAAGGTGCTCAGAGGAGCAAAAATAGACAAGACAAGAGGCTCGCCATGACCCCCGAAGGCGCTCATTGCGGGCCACGTAATGAGCGCCGAAGGTCCTCACAGTACAAAGTATTGCCCCGTCATTTTTGACCGGAAAGTCGCTAGTAAGCAATTAATAATCAAAAATCTATATACTACTACAGTGCCTTGCAAAAGTATTCACCCCCCTTGGCATTTTTCGTGTTTTGCTGCCTGACAACCTGAAATTCACATGGATTGTTTGAGGACTTGCATAATTTAATTTACAGAACATTTTATTTTTTTATTGTGAAGCAAACAACAAATAGGACAAAATAACAGAAAAGTCAATGTGCATAACTATTCACCCCCCTAAAGTAAATACTTTGTAGTGCCACCGTTTGCGGCAATCACAGCTCCAAGTCACTTTGGATAAGTTTCTATGAGCTTGCCACATCTTACAACTGGAATTTTTGCCCATTCCTCCTTGCAAAACTGTTCCAGCTCCTTCAAGTTGGATGGTTTGCGCTTGTGAACAGCAATCTTTAAGTCTGACCACAGATTTTCTATTGGGTTTAGGTCTGGGCTTTGACTAGGCCATTCCAAAACATTTACATGTTTCCCCTTAAACCACTCAAGTGTTGCTTTAGCAGTGTGTTTGGGGTAATTGTCCTGCTGGAAGTTGAACCTCCGTCCTAGCCTAAAATCACGCACAGAGTGGTATAGGTTTTGCTCAAGAATATCCCTGTATTTAGCACCATCCATCTTTCCCTCAAATCTGACCAGTTTTCAATTCCCGGCTGCTGAAAAACATCCCCACAGCATGATGATGCCACCACCATGTTTCCCTGTGTGGATGGTGTTCTTTGGGTGATGTGATGTGTTGGGTGTGCGCCAGACATAGAGTTTTCTTTAATGGCGAAAAGTTCAATTTTAGTCTCATCAGACGAGAGCACCTTCCTCCATACATTTTAAGAGTCTCCCACATGCCTTTTCGCAAACTCAAAATGTGCCATTTCGTTTTTTTGCTGAAAGTAATGGCTTTCTTCTGGCCACTCTGCCATAAAACACAACTCTATGGAGTGTATGGCTTATTGTCATCCTATGTACAGATACTCCAGTCTCTGCTGTGAAACTCTGCAGCTCCTCAAGGGTTACCTTAGGTCTCTGTGCTGCCTCTCTGATTAATGCACTCCATGCCCGGTCCGTGAGTTTTTGTGGGGGACCATCTCTTGGCAGGTTTTCTGTTGTGCCATGTTATTTCCATTTGGTTATGATAGATTTTATGGTGCTCCTGGGTATCATAAAATATTTGAATATTTGTTTATAACCCAACCCTGTCTTGTACTTCTCAACAACATTGTCCCTTACTTGTTTGGAGAGTTGCTTGGTCTTCATGGCAGTGTTTGGTTAGTGGCGCTTCTTACTTAGGTGTTGAATCCTCTGGGGACTTTCAAAAAAGGTGTGTATATGTAATGACAGATCATGTGACACTTAGATTGCACACAGGTGGACATCATTTCACTAATTATGTGACTTCTGAAGGTAATTGGCTGCACCAGAGCTTTTTATGGGCTTCATAACAAAGGGAGTGAATACATACGCACATGCCAATTTTCTGTCTTCTATTGCTAAAAAATAGTTTTATGTATATATTTTTCTCATTTCACTTCACCAACATAGACTATTGTATTCTTATCCATCACATAAAATTCAGATTAATTAAATATGTAAAATGTCAAGGGGAGTGAATACTTTTGCAAGGCACTGTAAATTAGGCCCCTTCAGAATTTGCCTCTGGCCTATTCTATTTATATGTATTTTTACCTTGATATTATAGTATGACCATTAGTTTAAGTTTTGTATTCTATACGGGTACACTGTGATTAATGTGTTATTTAATGTTATTTAATATACTATATCTATGGACCAACCAGCCCCGTATTTCCACCCATATACTTTCAATCTATATTGTAGTGGAACACATATGCGTTCCAAACACTGTTCCTGGCTTTAGTTGGCTCAGAAATGCTTCCTTGAACCCTGTGGAAGCATAGTGACATCATGATGCATGTCTGGTATTGCAATGCACGATGGGTAATGACGTATTGACGTCACAACGTGACCAGGGAAACAGGGAAGCGCGACAAAACGTAACAGAAGGGTCTATGAGGGAGTAATCTGCATACATATGCACATATAAAGGTCAGAACTTTTTACTCTTATGATTATTACAATTGATAAAGTTCAATAAACGGGCGAAACAAGTCTGGTGGATACAGGTAGACACATTGGTGTTTTTTTATTTATTTTATTTTATGATACTAACAGCTAGCTGTTTTCTTTGTATATATTGTGTCTATATGCGTTGATCTTATCTTATGTATTTTGATGGACTTTCAACATCTCTCTGTATAATCTGATCTTGTAAAGAACATCTAACTCACAAACAGAGGTTTGGCCACCTACTCTGATTTTTCACACACTGGGCCTGAGTACCCCTAAGTGAATGAAATAAGATAAGATTCCTGAGAGACTAATAAGGAAAGCCATTATCCTCTGGGTTTTTTGGAAATCAGATATAGAGTGATTTTCCCTTTTTTCTAATTGGATTATACTTCACCCATCTACCAATGAGGATCTGTTTTAGGAAAACAAGTGAATAATGTGGATGCAAAAGTTCTGAGCATAATCCTGTATATATACAATACCTCTTATATAGAGGTTGCTACATGTGATTGTCCATTTTTTATCTTTGTGTGTTTTATAATAAAATCATACTGAATTGCATAAGAAAGTGGCGTGCGCTTTTCCCTAGTTTTTTCCATCTTCTTAATACATGCTAACATCTTACTTGCCTTTGCAGATGCTGCTTGGCATTGCACACTGTTACCTTGGTGGTTGTCCACATAATGATCAAGTAAGGTCTATTCTGAAAACACTGGCAATAAATGTCTTATTGTTAACTAATCAAACAAACAAATCAATAAATAAATTAGCTGATACAATTATCTGGTCTTAGTTATTTCATATATCCCACCATGATACATTGGTAAGATTTTTCTGTGAGAGAGGAACATTGACACCTCTGCATGAGCAAGACATGCAATTTATCTTGCAAGCTCCTGCTTCTGAGCATACACCGGGAAGGGGGATCTGTAGAATAGTAGTATTTCAAGTAAAAGGGGTGGGGGGGCTGGCCATGGTTTCTTGATAAAGCAAAACTATGAGTGTCATAGGGACAAATCTATTGCCTGGATATCTGTAAATTGTATAATATTCCCAAAGGGACAAGAGGGTGCACTAGAAATAGCAAAACATGAATTATTGATCAAAATTAGGAAAGAAAAGAACAGCTCTTTATTAAGTCCCTAAGTGTGCTTATAAATGGAGTTACAATGATATATAATCTAAGCAAATAAAAACACTGATTCCTAATTTAAAGTATTTTAATCTTTATTAGTTTTTATTTAATATATAAAAAAAGAAAAAAAGATGATAGATTAAAACCATAAAACTTCTGCAGGAAGAGCATTATAGGGTGAGAAATCATAGCAACTTCACAAACCATATGTTACCAACTTCCCTCAGTGTGGATAATTATTTATTACTCCCACAAAGCCCCTTTTATAGCAAAGATATAAAGAATAAAGGAAATATGATTCATCTATAGCTAAATGTAGCACATATATTGCAAGAAGTGGTTTTATACTTTCTATAATTAGCTAATTTTAGACCTTTAATCCCACAAGGATGAAACCGGGATACCATTCAGTTTGCAAGCCTGCAGTTGCCTTCATACCGGCCATAAGTCTGTGGGCTTGAAATTTGCGACAGTTACAGAGCGATTCAATTGATAAAGCGTGCAGCTACCTGGCCAAAAGCCTAAACCATAAACCATGCTTCTGAAAGTAGCATTTCAAGGCATGATCATGGTCAATCAAGCAAGGCCGTAACTACCAATTTATAAACAGCCAATAGTTTAACAAGACCGTCATCATGATGTCAGTAAAACATGGAGGTTAAACTCGATCGGACTCGCAATCCGGCAATGTACAAAATAATAAAAAATAAAGCCAATACTGTTCTAGTCCATGTGGGTGGCCTGATATGTGTTAATTCCTTGATTACGAAGATTGATATAACAGAAATGAAACTTAATTTAAAAAAAATCATATTTGCGAGCTTGAGACTGTTGTACAATTAATTCTAATGTCTTTCATTGCTTTCCTCATTTTTTTTAAGTGCAGTATTAATTTTTTATTTGCATTTACAGTGCTACAATTAGATTTTTAACCCCCTTGTGAGTCCTATTTGGTACTTGTAGGATTTTCTTCAAAATTTGTCATTTATGGGTGTAAAAACAATTGAGGGCTTGAGGAATTGTAGAAGTTCAATAGCGATTTGCTATTGTAACATTTACGGGCTTAAAAGATCAAAGGCTTATGATTTTGACAACCGCATGGATTTTCAGCCTGTAACCTGCAAATTGTTTGCAGGTAGCTAAAAGATGCCAATTTAACAGCAAAATAGTTTATGGGCTACATTACGGGCTCCAGTAACTAACAATTGCTCAGCTGAATACGTGCCCTGGTTGGGGGGGTTGGGAAAGGATAATCCTTAGACTAGAAAACTTTATAAAACCAGGAGCCTCATTAAATTGCAAGCCTGCAGGTTAGGGTATACTGACCTTTCCTTTTTACAGGTTATAAGTATTGATTTATTTATTTTTTTTATCATAAAGGGTTTTTAATTAGGCATTGGCAAATCACATTACAACATATATGAACATAAGTCACACTTATGCCAATAATATTTCACATAAAATACACAATATAGCATGACATTTAAACACAGATATCAATATATTTTATATTTACCTGTACCTAAAACTGGTATCAGGTTAATGTTACCTAGTGGAGTACCACCGTCAAAACCTAATTTTTCATGTTTAATATCAGCTAAACAATATCATAGTATAACATAAAAGGTATATCAGGGGGGGAATAAAAATAAAACAAGAAAGAAAAAATAAAAACTCTTCATTTTCAGGTGATTCCCAAGCTTCAGAAGAGGGGTGTTCTCACCTCCATCCACCATCTCCAGGAGTCTCTAACAGACCAGAGTCATGAGAATCATGGAGGTTAGCTACTTGTTTCTTAGGTTTGGTATCCAGGATTCCTAAATCTGCCCCATTATATAACCCACTTTACCCCATAGTTATGCTGTCTGTCCTGGCAATCCATGGGGACCATATCTCCATACATTTTGGAATAGAGTCCTCTATCAAATGAGTTAATCTTTTGTTGATGATGATGAAATTAGTTTTATTGATAATCGCCTGTATACAATGTACTGATGATCTGTAAATCAGTGCAGTGTTTTCTGTCCTGCTGCAGTAATTAGTGTACAGGTGAGAGTGGGTGTGGCTTGGCCTGTGTAAGTTATATCTGTGTGCATTTATGTGATGTTCTGTTTGAATCAGTTTTGTAAATCAGTGCAGTGTTTTCTGTCCTGTTGCAGTAATCAATGTACAGGTGAGAGTGGGTGTGGCTTGGCCTGTGTAAGTTATATCTGTGTGCATTTGTGTGAGGTTCTGTTTGAATCAGTTCTGTAAATCAGTGCAGTGTTTTCTGTCCTGTGCTGTAATCAGTGTGTAGGTGAGAGTGGGTGTGGCTTGGCCTGTGTAAAGGTTTATCTGTGTGCATTTGTTGTGTTCTGTTGAATCAGTTCTGTGAGGCAGGGCAGTGTTTTCTGTCCTGTGCTCATTTATCATTGTACAGGTGAGTATGCGGGGTCTATTTTAACAAGGGAAGAGCGAGCTTGGGAGCTTGCAATCATTTCTAGTGTAAGTGTAGTTAGTGTGTAGGAGATATATATTGATATATTGATTTGTTTTCTCACTGTATTTCTGTAACTGATAATCATGAGTCAGTCCAGTGGCAACCTCACTCAGTGAACATTCTGCCAAATGTATGCACTACTGGAACAGATGATCCATGGTCCATACCTCTGTGAGAGATATGAGCATGTTGCCTCTCCGGAAGCTCAAATTGAAGATCTGGAGAGGAGAATTGCAGCACTTAGTGATATTGCTCCACTGGAAAGGGAGGTGGTGTTCACGGAGCACAGTTTAGCTGGGCCTAGTATGGAGGGAGGAGCTGGGGCTAGTGAGGATGGCCAGGGAGGTAGCTGGGTTACAGTTAGAAGGGGAATTAGGGGGAACAGTAGGAGGCAGGCCAGTTCTGAGTTGGTAAACACCAACAGATTTGCCAGATTGAGTGAAACTGTTCGGGATGTGCATTCAGGAATGGCAATGCCATATAGAGCTGTTCCCTCTAACAGCCGGGAGAACAGTTCTACTGGAGGAGAGGGAGGGCATAATAGGCAGAGCAACAGGCATGTTTTGGTGGTAGGGGACTCTATTATTAGGAAGGGTGACAGAGTAATTTGTCACCCAGATACCAGCATGCTCGGGTTTGGCATGTTTTGGATCGGGTGGATAAATTATTGGGAGGGGCTGGTAATGAACCGGCAGTCTTGGTACACATTGGTACCAATGACAAAGTTAGTGGAAGATGAAGCGTCCTAAAGAATGATTTTAGAGAACTATGGAATAAGCTTAAAGCAAGGACCTCCAAAATAGTATTTTCTGAGAAACTACCAGTGCCACGTGCTAGCCCAGGGAGGCAGAAGGAGCTTAGGGAGGTTAATGTGTGGCTAAAAAAGTGGTGCATTGCAGAGGGTTTGGGGTTTTTAGAGCACTGGGCTGACTTCTCACTTGGGTACAATCTCTATAGCAGGGATGGATTGCATCTTAGAGGGAAAGGGATGAATTAGTTACCCATGGGGGAGGAGAAGGGGGAGGGTTACAATAGACAGTAGGAAGGTATTAATAGGGGCCTCAAATACAGTGGCAAGCACGTCACAACGGCAGAGCCATAGCAATATAAAATGTATGCTTGCTAATGCAAGAAGTTTGCCTGGGAAAATGGACGAGCTAGAATTATTAGCAGTACAAGAAAAATGGAGCTTAATAAGGCACTGAAACATAGTGGGATGAATCTCATGACTGGACTGTTAATCTGGATGGTTATAACCAATTTAGGAAAGATAGGGGAAATGATAAAAGAGGAGGAGGGATCTGTTTTTATTTTAAGCCTGAATTTAAGCCTATAGTCAGAGAAGATATTTATACTGGAACTAACGGCATCATTGAATCTTTGTGCGTTGAGCTAAATAGTGGAAGAGCTAATTCTAAAAGCATATTGGTGGGAGTATGCTATAAACCCCCAAATATAGCTGAAAGTGAGGAAATACAATTATTGTTACAGATTGGAATGCAGCTAAGCACGGGCAAGTTCTAATAATGGGAGACGTTAATTACCCTGAAATAGACTGGATAAATGAGACCAGCAGCTCAGCTAAGGGGAGCAGGTTCTTGAGTACACTCGGGGATCATTATCTGGCCCAGGTAATACAAGAACCTACAAGAAATGTGGCCATCTTGGATTTAGTCATCACAAGTAATATTGATATAATATCAAATGTTAAAATAGGGGAACCCTTGGGGAACACAAAACAGTATCATTTGAGATTGAATACAAAAAACAGAGTTGTAAGGGGCCAACAAAAACCCTAAATTTTAAAAGGGCTAACTTGAATGGGCTAAGGGCAGCAATACTACATTTAAATTGGGACAAAGAACTTACAGGGAAAAATATTGAAAATAAATGGACAACATTCAAATCCTTACTAAATAAACATACTCATCGGCATGTACCATGTGGAAATAAAATGAATAGGAGTAAATCATATCCCATGTGGCTTAACAATGACTTAAAGATCATGATGAGGAAAAAGAAGCATGCATTTAAATTATACAAGAAGGAGGGAACAGAGGCAGCTTTATGTGACTATAAGGAAATCAACAAGGCTTGCAAAAGGGCTATTAGACTGGCTAGAATAGAAAATGAGAAGTCAGTTGCAAGGGAATGTAAGACTAACCCTAAAATATTTTTTAAATATATTAATGGGAAGAAGGCGAGGAAGGAAGCTATAGGAACATTACAATGTGACACAGGCCATCTGATAATTAGTGACCAGGAAAAGGCAGATGAGCAAAATAGGTTATTTTCGTCGGTATACCTAAGGGAGGTACAAGTGGTTGGGACACCGCAACATAATGGGGCTACACTACCATCACTAAATAATTGGTTAACGCAGGAAAAAATCCAAAAGAGATTGGAGAAAATAAATGTTAATAAAGCCCCAGGTCCTGATGGAATACATCCAAGCGTACTGAGGGAGATGGGTTCTGTAATAGCCAAACCGTTATATCTAATCTTTCAAGACTCACTCACTACAGGGTCTCTACCGGATGACTGGAGAAAAGCAGAGGTGATACCTATATTTAAGAAGGGATCAAGAGCAAATCCAGGGAATTATAGACCAGTGAGCCTCACATCTGTAATTGGGAAGCTTTTAGAAGGGTTAATAAGGGACAGAATACAAGAATATGTCTATTTGAACAAGACCATAGGTAGCAGTCAACACGGATTTATGAAGGATAGGTTGTGTCAGACCAATCTAATTAGTTTCTATGAGGAGGTTAGTAGGAACTTGGATCAGGGCAACTCAGTGGATGTAGTCTTTTTGGATTTTCAAAGGCATTTGATACAGTGCCACATGGAAGACTAGTGAGCAAACTAAGGGACACAGGAATTGCAGTAAATATCTGCTCATGGATCGAGAGCTGGCTAAAAGACAGGAAGTAAAGGGTTGTTGTAAATGGAACATACTCCGATTGGACTAATGTGATAAGTAAGGTTCCTCAAGGTTCAGTATTAGGTCCTCTCCTTTTTAACATATTTATTAATGATGTAGAAGTAGGACCCGAAAGTAGTGTCTCCATTCTTGCTGATGACACTAGGTTGTGTAAGGTAATAAAATCAGATAATGATGTACTTTCCCTACAAAGGGATTTGCATAAATTAGAGAAATGGGCGGCTAAATGGAAGATGAGATTTAATACAAATAAATTGAAAGATATGCATTTGGGAAGGAAAAATAGCCATGCAATTTATAAGCTTAATGGAGAAAATCTAGGGGTATCAGATATTGAAAGGGATTTGGGAGTACTAGTGGACAACCACCTAGGTAGCAGTGCTCAATGCCAAGCAGCAGCTGCAAAGGCAAGTAAAATATTAGCATGTATTAAGGAGGGTATAGATGCAATGGAAGCAGATATAATTCTACCACTGTACAAATCCCTAGTATCCCCTCATTTGGAATATGGAGTACAATTTTGGGCACCACTTCATAAAAAGGACATTTTAGAGCTGGAAAATGTACAGAGAAGGGCTACAAAACTAATAAGGGGAATGGAGGGGCTAAGTTATGAAGAAAGACTAACCAAATTAAACTTATTTTTGCTTGAAAAAAAACATCTAAGAGGGGATATGATTACCTTATTTAAATATATCCAGGGTCAATATAAGGCTTTGTCAAGTGAACTTTTTTTAGCAAGAGATTTTCAACTGACAAGAGGACATCCTTTGAGGATAGAGGAAAAAATATTTCACCTTAAACAAAGAAAAGGGTTCTTCACAGTTAACGTGGTTAAACTGTGAAATTCTCTACCAAAGGAGGTGGTGACAGCGAATTCAATAGACAACTTCAAAAAGGTGTTAGATATATTTTTGAATAAAGGGGGCATTCAAGGCTATCCTAGATAACTAGCGAAGGAATATTGATCCAGGGAGAAATTTGATCACCAGTTTCTGAGGTCAGGAAGGAATTTAGCTTTTTCCCACTTATAAGACAATTGGCAAAGTTTCAATGTTTTTTTTTTTCTGTTTGCCTTCCTCTGGATCAATTAACAATTAATAACAAATAGTCCACATATTAAAAAGATCAATAGAGATCTAAAAAAGTTGAACTTGATGGACTGAAAGTCTTTTTTCAACCTTAATTTTTATGTAACTATGTAACTATCTCCACTGCCGAGCAATATGGCTTTTTGTGGTTACCATGAGGAACTGTAAGAGTTGATTGTGACGCAAAGTACTTTTTTTATTTAAAGATTGTTTCTTATTTTATGTATTCTTTTTTAATTTTATGTATAAGTTTTTTTTCTGTAATGCTTTTTTTATTTTTATGTAATTAGTAGTTTGCTATTTTTTGTACTTAGTGGGGATTTTTATTTTCTGTAATATGGGTGTTTTCTAATTGTTTGTACTTGGGGGTGTTAGGGATTTTATTTGTGTGCTGCGTGCCCTTTAAGGGCCCACAGTGGGGAATTTAAATGTTTAAATGCAGAGGGGTCACAATTGGGACCCCCGCAGCACAAGGTTAATGTAGGGACCCTGCAGGCAGTCCCAATTGGGACCCCAGTAGCAAGGGTTTAATGTGGGGACCCTGCGGGGGTCCAGATTGGGACCCTTTGGTGGTCCAAATTGGGACCCTGTGAGGGTCCAGATTGGGACCCCGGCTGCATGGGCATTTATTTTAAGAGTGGGGTGTCAGGGACAGAGGGGAAGTTTAGGGGCAGCATACATAAGGGCTTTTAAAGCCCTTGCGATTCCGCTCTAGAACTTTGCCATTTACGGGTTTCAATGCAAGTGTGGCTTTGGGATTGTAGCAATTGAATAGCGATTTGCGATTTTAGCAATTGTAACTGCTGCGGACTTGTATGATCAAAGGCTTAGATGTGGTTTCAGTTACGTTTGTACCAACTGCAGGGATTTTCAGACCGTAACCCGTAGATCATTTGCGGCTTGCGAAAAGACGCCAATTGAATAGCAAATTCGTTTACAGGCTACATTGTGGGATTAGAGGTCTGATATTAGTTTATTATAGCAAGGATAAATCAATTTGTTCAGTGTAAGGTGCAAAAAATTTTCCTTTCTATTTGTTGAAATTACGGATGCTGTCAGATAAGTAATTTGTATTTTAACTTACTTGGGAGTTGTAGTAACCTTCTTGCAATATGTGAGCTACATTTACCTATAGGGGAAGTATATTCACTTTATACTTTGGAATTTGGATTCACAAGAGACTTTTGTGGGAGGAATAAATAATTATCCAAATAGTGGGATGTTGATCACCTATGATTTTGTGATGTTACTATGATTACACACCTTATAATGTTATATTTTTAATAAGTTGTTTTTTAACACTGAATACAATCCATATTATCACACTTATGGACTTGCACTTAACAAAGAGTTGCTCAGACAATAATATAACAAGTTCACCTACCTCCTCACCCTCCCCTAAATGTTGAGTAGATAAGCACACTTCCACATGCTCCAATTTAGCATGAATTGCTAAACACACACAATATGGGATTTTAGATATAATGTCTACAAGGATTATAATATTTTTCAAAAAAATACACTGTGTGACTGCGCCCCTATGTTCACTAGCCACAGTGGCCAGATGGACAAGGGCTATTATAATGACCATTAAGACAATCATAAAGACAATCATAAAGAAATATACTACTTTTGTTATGAGTATAAGACAATGGTTCAATTGTTTAAATTATGTTTGCTGGTGTTCACCCTCCATTAACCCGTTCCATCAGGTCACCCGAACCTGAGGCAATGTAACATTTTTGGGGGGCAATTATTTTATGTGTATAACTTCTTTCAGGGTATAAATACTGCAATGAGCCAAGAAAAATATTTTGAGGGTAGTGCCACTTTAAATGTAACCAGTAGGCACGCGATAATACCCAGTTTATGACTCCACATGAAATCTAATAGGGATCCAGAATAGTTAGAAATGTTATGTTAGTCCTGGTCGGCCACTAGAAGTTATTACACCCCAGAGTCATCTCAACTCCTTTAATGACCCCCCATCAGACTCAATGTAGGTATCTGTACCTCCAGTGCACCCTATTTCCCGCTTACAGGTCACCCTTGGCTGCTAACCACCACCATCCACAAAGTTTCCAGCTTAGTGGAAACCTTCTCTCTAACCACCTAGGTCTGCACAACCCCGATCCATGGTCCCTCCACTCAGAGGAGTCCCCTACTCCTCATCCAGACACTCTGGCTCCAGTGTTCACAGTACCATAACAAAATCCTACTGTACCCAGAAACTGACCTGAAATGTATAACATCTGGGACTGTAGACTAAGTGATCAGGGGACACTTATGCAAAAGCATGTCTTCAAGAGTTGGTGGAAGGGCCAGGACCATCGTGCTATAGACAAAGTAGCTGGGAGTCATCTTTCAGAAGTTTAGATAATCTAATGTCCCTTTAGCTGGGCACAAAGAGAAAAAAGATTATACCTGAGTGTTCTACTAGAAAATAAATATATCCTTACTGACTATGCTACTCACTACCCCCAGCCTTTTCCCTTGGCTAGAATTACCGCTACTACCGTATTTTAAGTTTTAATGGTTGTATTCTCTCGGATAGGGTTCCCCAAACAGATTCTGTCCAATCGGGGTACCCAATTCATGACTGATCTAACCCAGCAGCTATAGAGGCAATTGTACATTGAAGCTCATGCTTTGGGCCTTTGTGAAGCAGAAGGGATATTGGGAGAAGCTTCTACCATATCTTCTTGGCCTACTGTGAGATATTGCAGGAGTTGACAAGGTTCTCTTTATTGGGAAGGAGAGTATAGGGAGGACCCAGTGCCTGTTGTACCAGATGTCTTAGACTTCTGAGAAAGGTTAGCTGTTCTAATGCGTCTAGTCAGGGATCATGTTCAGGCAGCCCAGGCTTTACAGAAGTGGTACTATGACCAGTATATTTGGGAAAGAGAGTTTGAGGAAGGGCAGGAGTTTCCCACCCCCAGAATAAGTTACAAGTGGCTTGGGAAGGACCATACCAAGATTTACGGAAACTCAGTCCCCATACCTATGTGTTAGCGCTAGGCCCCAACCAAAATATCAATGGGATCCCACATATTAACTGACTGAAGGGGTTTTAGAAGCGGCCATCTGAGGAAGGGCTCCTGCCCAACCTCCTGGAACCAGCTACCCATTCTAGTCAGACAGAGCTTGTTAACAAGTGCCCTAACCTAACCAACCCCCCCAAAATCCCCTCAAAGATTAGAATTAATGAAACACTTATAGATTCTATAATCTATAAGGACCAGCAATAGTCCATTTTATTACATGATTCAACAATGGCGAATTTAAAACTTAGATTAATAGTAGTGTGATAACACACTACCTTCATCTACCTGCAGGGGTATGTATTACAGAGACACAATTAATTTAGTGGCAATCTTTGTGTGTAACCCAAGGAAATTTGATCACACAATCTCACAATATCTTGTGTGTCACACAGATCTTATATTTAGCAGATATGGGATAGTATCCCTATTATCCCTATTACTAGGTATGTGGGCCAGTGCAGTATAATAATAGGGATATCTGCTAAATATAAGATCTGTGTGACACAAAAGATATTGTGAGTGTGTGTGATAACAATTTCTTGGGTTACACACAAAGATTGCCACTACACTACTATTAATCTAAGTTTTAAATTCGCCGTTGTTCATGTAATCATGTAATAAAATTGACTATTGCTGGTCCTTATAGATTATAGGGACTATAAGTGTTTCATTAATTCTAATCTTTATAATTCAGTGTCAAAGCCACTTATAGGATCCCTGAAGTATAGGTGTTATGTGCTTGTGGTGATCTGTTCAATAAATAATATTGTCTGTTTATCTTATTGGCCCAATACCCAAAATTATTTTTTCTCTGCCGGGGTGCACAATTTAACTTGAGACAAGATTGTCATGGATAGCATCTGTAGCGATTTGGATGAGATGCTACAGTTAAAGGTAACTGAACTGTCCAGCACCTAAGAAGGATGGGACAAATTATTTCTGCTTGGATTATGATAAACTGAAGAAAACTAAGACTGATGCTTACCCTAATTCATACATGGGCAAGTTGTTAGACCGCTTGAGGACAGTTATCTATCTTACTACCCTGGATCTCTTGAAGGAGTACTGGCAGATTCCCCTCACAGAGTCTGCTAGCAGGAAGTCGTCATTTATCAACCCTCTTTGGTGTCTACCCTTTGGCGTCTACCATTTGGGATGAAGAATTCCCCTCCAACTCCCAGAGGCTGGTGTACCTAGATGACATACCCATTTTCAATACCTCTTGGGAGGATCACCTCCAATGCCTTAGTCATTTTAGATGTAGTTATGGTGGCCAAGCTCACGTGTCAATGTGCTATGGCAGAGGTATAGTACATGGGGCACTGGGCATGTAGGACAGATTAAACCAGAGCCAGCGTGTGTTAAGGGGATAACTGCCTGGTCCACCCACCAAAGTAAAAAGCATCCAATGGCTTTTCTGGAGACTGCAGTGTATTACCGTAAATTGTTTCCCTGTTACAGCGCCCTCACCAAGCCCCTCACAGGTCTTATCCACAAGAAGATGCAGAGGATAGTGGATTGAACACTCAACTGTGAGTCTGTCTTCCCGGTCCTATAACCCGCCCTCACCTTCTCCTCTTTTCCGGCTTTTCTTGACAATCAGTGCCCCGTCATAGGGCCAGACGATGTTTCCATTTACAGTCATGGGGCTGTTCTCAGCCAGAAGGAGGAGCAGGGTTGTGGGCAGAGTGATTGCTGACCACAGCCCTTTATGTTGGCTGTCTTGGATGGCTGGGGACAATGGATGGTTGTTTCCCTGGAGCTTAGTGCTCTAATCAATGACCTGTACTATCGAACATGGGCAGGGAAAGGTCCACCAGAATGCAGATGGACTTTCTCACCAAGAGGACAATTAGGAATATCTCTTTCAGATTCTGATGCATTTTCCCCGACCACCTAAGTCTGTACACCTTCTACTCAGTTTAGACTCCGACCTCTCACCCAGACACTCTGGCTCCAGTGTTCACAGTACCCTAACAAATCCCTGCTGTTCCCAGACACTGATGTCCGACATCTTGGTCTGTAGACTCATCGCCACTTAGACAGAGAGATTGGAAGGGTGACAATTAAAGTACCAGAAAGTGTAAAACTCTGATTGTGTTAGAGCAACTGTTCTTTGAGGTTTAGCATGTAAAAATGGTATAAAAAATGGTGAACCAACATGTAATGTTATGCTTTGTTTGGTGCACATATGCATGGTGTCATGGCTGAAGGATGCCAAGGCACCAGCTGTGCAATACCTTACAGACTGATGCCCTCAGCTTATTGTGCCAGGGGAAAGGGGCCCACTGAGATAGGTTAACATTGGGGATGTTGTGATTTATGTATTAATCCTTGTTATGCCTGTTTAAAGATTCCTGGGTGCCACTTGGCCCATACTGTGGTACCCATGTTTATAGTTGGGGTGTGCGTACAAACTTGATGGGAGTGATGGGATGCATGTCTGTGTTGTGCATTGGGCGGCTAGCACTTACAAGGTAAATATTGTATATGCCCAATATTTAATAGTAATGGACTAGTCCCTTATTAACAAGATTAGGGAGATAATTGACCCCTAGGAGTCACATGACACCAGTATCTCTCTCTCTATTTATCACAAGCCTCAGCCTGGTGTCTATATGCCTATTGTATGTAATTGCCCCCTACAAAGAATACAACGGTGCCAAGGGAAAACAATGGGTGATTGTTCTAGACTGGCAGGCAGGGGTGATAATGTGAGCTAAAAGGTGATTGGGTGTAACCATGGATGCACATTTGAATTGATTGGTCTGTTATTGCTAAGAATGTGGTATAAATGTCTGATGGTTTCAGTCATAAAGAGGATAAAATGGTTCACATAATTAAAGTGTGAATGTTGTTGATGATGGGAATTCTGTTTGATGGAGTAGGTTCTTTTCAGATCCTTATGCTACCCAAGACCACAGACATCTCCTAGTCTAATCTAAGGGCTGAAAGTTCTTCCAGCTGTACAGAGGTAAAATGAACTGGTTACGTCTGTGGGGAGAGGTTTGGGCAATAGGCTCTTATCATACCCCATTCAACATACAGGTTGTGACATAAACAGCCTTATTAAATTGCGATTCTGCAAATTTAAAAGGGCTCTATTTAAGCACATAGCATATTTTTTTTACAGAAGTTTTTAGTTAGTGAAGACTTTGCTTTTGGATAGAAGTTCACTAACTAAAAACTTATGTAAAATAAATATGCTGTGTGTTTAAATAGAGCCCTTTTAAATTTGTAGAATTACAATTTAATAAGGCTGAAGGTGTGCAAATTTTTTTGAATATTTTATAAAAAAAAAAAACTGTTAAACACTTAGTTTGACTTTTTATTATTTCAGTAGGCACTCAGTGTGTTCAGTTGAAGCAAGTAGCTCGTCACTGCTCTGAACATTTAACCATTTAGGAAATACAGACATCCATAAATTTATCAACAAGAAAATAATAAGTAGAGTTCCCCAAAGTACTTCCCTGGTGTAAAACTGTAACACATTTAATTTTATTTTACACTCTACATTGTATGCACTTCCAAAATAAAATCATTTAAATGTAAAATTACCCAAATTGCAGTGTTTTATTTGCACCCATAGTTTGGTTGAAGAGAGTCAAGAAAAGTAAATGATTCTCTGAAATTGGGTCCACATGTGATAATTTAATACTGAGGAGTTCTAAGCCACCAAAAACTTTGGAAAGAAAAAAGGCCCTTTAGGGTATACATTTTCAGCCTTTTTAAATTGTGATTCGGCCAATTGATTAGGGCTCTATATAAGCACAGTAGCATATATTTTTTACAGAAGTTTTTAGTTAGTGAAGACCTTGCTTTTGGATAGAAGTTTTGTCTTAAAATAGACAGTTGCTACTGTCTCATATCTGTTTGGAGGTTATTATTGGTGACTCAAGAATTTCCATTTAAAGCAGTTGTTTTAATTTATTATTTTTGCATTTGTGGTGGAAATAAATTTACATTAATGACCTCAGTTTTGTGTGGTCTAGTTAGAGACTTCTGCAATGCCTTCTTGCAAGCGTTAGAGTATTGATGTTTATGTTTAATTAATCTGTACAGCATATCACCAGTGAAAAACGATAATAACATGATGTTTTATTTTTGTAATACATTATTTTTTTAAATATATTTTAATACATTTTGATGACTTTGCAGGATCCTGCAGATATTCATGATACATTGGTGGAAGTTGTGTGTATGAGAGGGGTGTTCTGGAGACCTATGGTTGCAAACTTTGATGCAATGTCCTGCTTCTGGGCCAGTGAGGGGTATATAGATATATATGGTTTCAATTTAAATCTTATCCAGTTATCAAACAAATGCTGAGGGTTCCCTCCTTTGCTACTTCTTCCTTGACTGGTAACTACAAAAACACACCCATTATCCAGCTCTCAGGATGTGATGTAACAAACAGAAAATTGATTCCTGTTCTCATAACAATAGTGCTGAAAAATGTGCCCATCCAATGCCAAGGTGCAATATCATGACTACAGTATTTACAGGATATGTAGAAGGTGAAAAGGTTTATTCCATGTGCCCCAATGACCCCATTAGACTGCTTTTTCATCAAAAAGTACTAAGAACAATACTTAAAATAGGCTGGCCTTGATGTTAGTCAAGACTGCTTCTCCTATGGGGGAATTTTATACAGTACACCATGTTCAATGGTTAGTAAATCAATTAAAATGTTTAACATAGTGTACAAAGAAGAGGTGGCAAGAATACAGAGAACACTTATACAGGAAGGATCTTAACAGCTTTTATAACCACATTAGTTTGTCTAATGAGCTGAAGCCATACATCTTGGTGCCCTAGAGGCCAAATACAGATATGTTCATATTTTTTTATTTTCTAAGGTAAGCTGTTCTACGCATGAAACAAGTGGGTTATAACAATTCATACCATACAGTTTAAAATCAGGTATATCCAGTGCTAACACTAACTAAACAGGTAAATTATAATATACACAATATATCTTAGAAATGAGAACTTGAGAAATATCGTAGAAATTAGTGGCTTAAATTCAGCATAATGCTAATATTTGCTAAATAGGTAAGTAAATCTCCATAGTATAATCGAAGTGTTTTAGGAACAAGTGGTTTGACATATAAATTTAAATTATTATTATGCTGTGTAAAATGTGTAAATAGTGTGTACTATATTGACAAAAAATATTTTATAAATCTTGATTAATGTGTGTATGAAGTGAAAGCTTTGAGCTACAAAGTAATTTAAAAAAAAATGCATTTGTATGTGCTACTAAATATATGAAGAACTAAATAGTAGTAATAATACAAGCATGCATGTAGTGTCTAGTGTTAATAATAATAACTTGAAGTGAATCACATATAAGAAAATGTAAATGCATGTTGAATTTTATCTACTGTATACTGTAGAATAGCCTCAAGAGAAACAAACCAATCATCTCCCTAATAAACAAATAACTTGACTATTGTTACACTTAAATAGATAGTTCTAAAAAAAACACTTAGCAAATAAAGAATAGTTGGTATATCACAATGCACTAAAGGAAAAAACTTCATTCAAATCCTCCGTCAGCAGTAACAGCTAACATTACCATTATTTATTACGTTTTTCATTACTGGTTGTTCTTAATGTGATACTTTTCGACCCTTTCTGGTCTACTGTCGTATTGCTTGGCATGTCGAAAAATACGGGTGTTTCGTCAGTATTGCCGGTCTGGTGTATTGGGTATGAGTGACGCGGCCACGATTGGAGGACGTACCGCTAGAAAATTTGTCCGTTTCTCCACAAAATCTGATGGCAGTTTCTATGCTAATTAAGTGCTTCAGCGAAGAGCGAGACAATTTCTCCACATAAACCGATGGCACCAACCAATACTCGTATGGAATTCCCTCTTCTGTATTTTTAAGGTTCTTTACTTCTTGTGAAATAGGCATCCCATCTTTTCTCATATCTTGCATGTAGGAAAAAACCCTACCTTCAAGTTCTGGATATTTGCCATGTTTTGGTCCCCTGAAAGATTTTCTCGTTGAAACTGCGTTTTTCAATTTCTGCACTGAAGCAACTCAATGTAGCACATTAGATTCATCTAATCTATATTTTTTTCAGCCTCTCTGTTGCTTGTGGTTTATGCATAATT
The DNA here is from genome assembly GCA_027410445.1 of Discoglossus pictus. NCBI lineage: Eukaryota > Metazoa > Chordata > Amphibia > Anura > Alytidae > Discoglossus > Discoglossus pictus. Next base: position 189,748,095 of record CM050165.1, read on the forward strand.
AGCAAGTTTGAAACTTGCATCATAACTACAGGCTTGATGATGCTTTTCTCTCATCCATAACTGTGAGAAACAGGATTTCTAATCAGTATCTATGGTATCTTCGTTTGCGGATTACAGGCCGACAATTGTAGCTTGCAAAACGTTATGATTGCTAAAATCGCAAATCACTATAATTCCGCAGGCACTCACACCCATAAATGGCAAATATAAACTAAAATCCTACAAGTTCCAAATAGGACCTGCAAATGGCTTAAATGTAGCACCATAAATGCAAATTAAAAATCAATACTGCACTGTAAAATACAGGGAAAGAGATGGATGACATTAGAATTAATTGCGCAACAGTCTCAAGCCATCAAATCAGCAATACTTTTTTTACGGTCGTGAATAAAAGCCTCACCCGTAATTTCTAAGCCTGCAAATCTGAAAAAAAGTGCAGCTTATATTCGGGCCAATATGGTATGTTTCAAAATCTGACCACAGGTGCATGTTATGATATAAACCACACCAGTTGAACTACAATTGTAAAAATCATTATTAATAAATGTTTCATTAGTAGTTAGTTGTATGAACTGTTTAATTTGTGTTTAATTTATGTGATGTATCTGCATGCATCGAAAAGTGCCCGAAGTTGATTTCAACCAGCTTTTTGTCCAGGTTGGCAGCTGTAAACCACTATGTGTTATTCGGTCACCTATACTTTTTCCACGTCAAAATGTAATGGATGTCAATTTAGGAAAAAATAATTTTAAAGCTGGAACAGTAGTTAGAAAATACCAGTATTTTTTCATAATATATCTAACTATACACCAATCACTTCAATAAGACATGACACATCAGAATTGGGTACCCCGAGTACAAGTCTTATTATGTGAAAATGTATCCAATCTCTCAGTTTATATTGCTCTTTTGTATGCAGCTTTCAATGTTCTATTAGGATAGTCCTTGGCTTTGAATCTTGCTCTCAAGAGTTTGGCTTGATTACAGAATTCCTCCAAATTCTTAGGTAATGTCCTACTGGAATAGCTATTTTCAATAGAAGTAATTTCTGGTCGGTACAAATGTCAACAATGTTAAGATTAACTTATTGAGTTAATAACTGTCCGTGCCCTTCATGTTCAAGAAGTAGCTAATATTCCTTTTGCATATGGGATCGGCATATGTTAATGACGTGATGTCACATGCACATCTTAACATTAGCATATGTCATTCCCGGTCACCGCCAGAAGACATGCTGCAGTGGAAGGATCAACATCAGATCATGGATCATAGCAAGGAGAGATGGGAAAGGGGATAGGGAGGTGATTGGAGAGGGGGAAAGGGAGGAGGAGGATAAGGGGGAAGGAGGGAGGAGGAGGGGAAGAAGGGAGGAGGAGAAGGAGGAGAAGGGGGAAGGAGGGAGAAGGAGGATAAGAGGGGAAGGAGGAAGAAGGAGGATAAGAGGGGAAGGAGGGAGGGTAATGGTGAAAGGGAGGAGGAGGATAAGGGGTGAAGGAAGGAGAAGGAGGAGGATAAGGGGGAAGGAGGGAGAAGGAGGAAAGGAGTGAGGAGGAGGGGAAGGGGGAAAGGAAGGAGGAGGAGGGAGGAGAAGGAGGATAAGAGGGGAAGGAGGGAGGATGAGGAAAAGGGAGGAAAGAGGGAGGAGGAGGGGAAGGAGGGAGAAGAAAATGGAGGGAGGAGGATGATAAGGGGAAAGGAAGGATATCCCTCTCTCTTTCTTTCTCTCCTGCTCTTTGTCTCCCTCTCTCTTCATCTCGCTCTCCCCTTTGCCCTATGCATCTCCCTCACCCCTCATGTCTCCCTCTCTCCCCTTGCCTCTCTACTCCATTCCTCTCAATCTCTCCCCCATGCATCCCTCTCACCCATGTCTCCAACTCTCCCTCCCTTTCTCCCCACGCCTCCTTCTCATCCATGTTTCCCCCTCTTTCTTCATGTCTCCCCCATTTGTCTCACTCTTTCTTTCTCCCTCCCCCATGTCTCCCCCTCTCCCCCAATGTCTCCCCTCTCCCTCCCCAGCTCTCTCCCTCCATGTGTCTCCCTCTTCCCCCTTGCCTCTCTCCCCCATGCATCTCCCTTTACATCCATGTCTCCCTCTTCCCCATGTCTCCCCCTCTTCCCCTATGTCTCCCTCTCTCCCCCGTGCTCCCCTCTCCCCCCATGTCTCACTCACCCATGTTTCCCCCTCTCTTTCTTCCTCCAGGTGTCTCCACTTCCCCCCTTTGCCTCTCTTCCCCATGCCCCTTCCTCTCTCCATGTCTCCTTCTCTCCCTCCATATGTCTCCCTTTTTCCCCTTTGTCCCATCTCCCCATGCCTCTCTCTCCCTCCATGTCTCATTCTCTCCCCATGTCCCCTTCTCTCCCCATGCCTCTCCCTCCCTCCATGTCTCCTTCTCTCCCCCATGTCTCCCCCTCTCCCCCATGCTTCTCTCTCCCCATGTCTCTCCCATGTACCCCCACTCCCTCCATGTCTCCCCCTTCTCTTTCTCCCTCCATGTGTCTCCCTTTTTCCTCTTTGCCTCTCTACCCCATGCCTCTCCCTCCCTCCAAGTCTCCTTCTCTTCCCCCATGCCACTCCCCCATGAATCTCCCTCTCTCCATGTCTCCTTCTCTCCCCCATATGTCCACCTCTCTCCCATGTTTCCTCCTCTCCCTCCATGTTTCCCCCTCTCCCTCCATGTCTCACCATTCCCTTTCTCCCACTGCCTCTCTTTCCCATGCCTCTCCCCCCTCCATGTCTCCTTCTCTCCCTTCATGTCTCCCCTCTCCCCATGCTTCCCTCTCACCCCATGTTTCCCCGTTCCCCCCCATATTTCCCCCTTCCCTTTTTCCCTCCATGTGTCTCCCTTTTCCCCTTTGCCTCTGTTCCCCATGCCTCTCCCTCCATGTCTCCTTCTTTACCCCATGCCTCTCCCTCCCCAATGTCTCCCCTCTCCCCCATGCTTCCCTCTCCCCCATGTCTCTGCCTCCGTGTTTCCCCCTTCCCTTTCTCCCTTCATGTGTATCTCTTTTTACCCTTTGCCTCTCTTCCCAATGCCTCTCCCTCCCTCCATCTCTCCTTCTCTCCCCATGCCTCTCCCTCCCCCATGCCTCTCCCTCCATCCATGTCTCCTCTCCTACCATGCCTCTCCCTCCCTTTATGTCTCCTTCTCTCCTCCCATGCCTTCTCTCCCTCCATGCCTCTCCCCTCTGTCTTACCTTCAGCATCTGCTCCATACTGCCAATCTGCTGTCTCTTCCCTCTGCTGGCTCCTCCCCCTGCCAGCAGACACAAGCAGAGAGCAGGGAGCAGTAGCAGGGGACCAGGGGAAGGGGAATGTGCGGTGGAAGTCTGGAGGGCCCGTCCCCTGTGCACCGCCTTCCTATGCTACTGTTATCAATGCAATAATTTTATGAGATTTTTTTAATACATCTAGATGGATTGTTTTTAAGCTTTTTATCACATATATAGTTATGAGCATGCGAGTTGTTGCTAATGCTTGCGGGCTCGCGCATCGACTGGTACCCTCGCAAAATTTACGTTGTTACACAAGGAAAATACGAGACACATTACGACCCATTACGACCTTGCAAAAATCGGGCACATGAAAACATGAAAAATACAACAAATACACACAACAAATACATAAAAAGCTTACTTACAGGAAGAGGGAGCATCTAGGACCTCGGAAACTAAAGTTACACCTCAATTTAACTCAAATTAAAAGAGTTTAGACACTAAAAATTTCTCTAAGCGATAGAAAAAATGGACGCTGAAAAAAATTAAAACGAGGCTACAGCAGTCTAAAGACGCAAAACACAACCAAACACCTACGTATTTGCCAAAAAACACCTACGAGATAAATAAACTAGGATGCAACCCGTGCGACCCCAAAAACATTACAAACACAATAAATGCAAACAACAAACACATAAAAAGGTTGCTCACAGCAAGGGGGGGGGGGCACCCAGGACCTCTGCAAGTGAAGTTACACCTCCATTTAAGCACAAATTTCTAAGTTTAGAGACCCGAAAATCACCTAAGCCAGAGAAAAAATGGCCGCCGAACAAAAGGAAACAAAGGCTAAAGGTCCCTAAACACGCAAAACACCACCATAAACACGCAAAACACCACCAAACAGCTACGGAAATTCCAAAAAAGTTGCACAACATAGAAAGCGAAGGACGCTAAATCAGCCACATTATATACACCAAACACCATTAGCTCACTTACAATTTCATTGCTGTCATTTTTTGACGGGCAATTCGCTAGTATATCTATATTTCTATATATCCCCTACATGTGATAAATGTATATAATAGAGTGGGCTGTTGGACATTGTTTTATATCATATTGTATTATAATATAATATTCAGGGCATTTAGCCATTTCTGTTTTAATTTATATTTATGTTTATATATTACTAGCGACTTGCCCGTCAAAAAATTACGGCAATGTGATGTATATGTTTGTCAAGTTGTTTAGTTATTAACATATATTTTTGACACTTGTAAGTATTTTAATATGAACGTGTATTTTTGGAAAATGTTGATGTAATGGTTTTTTAAAATGTAATTAGTATCTGAAGAATTGTTAACTTTAATATACATTGAATGAATAAGAAAGCAAAAAGTAAAAAGCCTTCTTTAAACGTCGCGAATTTTAACATGAAGTTTAAAATATATGTAAGCAATAACCTTCAAAGTATATATTTTTAAACTTGAACTTTATTTTTTATGTAAGTTTAGAAGTTGACAAAACATTGGTATAATTTTGAACATTATAAACAGGAACATAGTGAATACATTTTGTAACCTATTTTTTTATTAAAAGTTTTAACATTTGAATGTAAAAACAATTGACATTTAAATTAATCAGTATTAAAATTCAGTTTCTATCACAATAATTGTTAACTTGAATATACATTGAATGTAGAGGAAGGCATACAGTAAAACTCTTCCTCAAACGTACGTAATTAAAGTAATTTATTACTGAGCACATAAACTGGCGATAAACATTAATGTAGGTAGTAATCTTAAGATAACAGACAATATTTACATTGTGACTTAAAAGGTGCTTGACCTCTTAACATCCACTTTGTAATCTGTTGAATGAAATAACTTGAAAATATATTTTTTAAACTTGTAACATTAGAAACATTAACATAGTCACTTAACATTTTAACATAATTTTTACTAACAATGCAAGGCAAGTATTTTGTGAGGCGAATCATTCATAAACATGACTTCCATTAATTATGACTGAATTAAACAACCAATTGTTATGTATTTTGCAATGCTTTTAAAAAACCTTGGCATCTTTAATTTGTATCCTTCAAAATTATAGTACTTCATAGTGGACAATATTTTTTGTAAAAATACGTCCATCTTCTAATAAATCACCTTGACTTTCATTGTTTTCAATGTAAACTTTAATAGCCTGTGGATTTTTGCACCGTGACAACGCAACGTACAATTGACCATGTGCAAAAACTGGTTCTTCCAAGAAAATACCCACAGATTTGAAAGTTTGACCTTGTGATTTATTAATGGTCATGGCAAATGCCATAATAATGGGAAATTGTCTTCTTTGAAGTATAAAAGGGAGACAACTTTCACTTGGTGCTAAATCTATTCTTGGTATGAAAACTCTCTCTCCTTTATGGGTCCCAGTTAAAATTTCAGCATCTATAAAATGGTCCTTTAATTGTTGAACAATTAATCTTGTGCCATTGCATAGGCCTTTTTTGGGGTTCATATTTCGCAGTAACATGATAATTGCACCTTTCTTTAGCTGCAAAATATGTGGTGGCATTCCAGAAGGAGTTAAAGAGTTTATGAATTCAGTCGAAAAGTTAGCCTGACTTTCATTGTCATCAGCAAGTACAGAATCAGCACTGTGATAATTTCTTTGTGGTGCATTAATTTTTTTTAAGATTTCATTATTGAGGATTAATGCATCTTTATTTTTACACGTCAGTATGACTTGGTTGGCAAGCTCGGAATATTCTTCGTTATTTATGCTCCCTTCAAATATAGCCGATATAATATCTTGTTGACAAATCATATGAGGTGGGATCTCTACAGTGTCGTCAGGTAAATGTAGTATTTTTTCTGTTCTGCCTTCTCCAATTTTAATAAGCCAATCATTGAAATCAGTTTGGCCTTCTGATCTCATATTTTGTTGCAGTTGAAGATGGGTAAAATGTTTCCATACTGTACTTGACTTTATACATGTTTCGATAATGTCAGTTCGATTTCCATGTACGACGACAGGTAATGTTTGTCTAAAATCGCCACCCAACAACATTACCTTTCCACCAAATGGAAAAATATTCTCCATGACTTCACGAAGCAAACGGTCAATACATTGGAGGGCATAGCATGACATCATTGTGGCCTCATCTATTATAATTAATTTACATTTCTTCAATTTCTTTGCTTGTAAGGATGTCATGCGAATATCTGACACAGAATTTTCTAAAATAGGCACTGGCAGTTTAAATCCACTATGAACAGTTCTTCCACCTTCTAATAAAAGTGCAGCAATTCCAGTAGTGGCAAACGCCATTGCTATTTTTCCTTGTGCTCGTACTGAACTCATTAATAAATTGTACAAATATGTTTTTCCTGATCCGTCAGGTCCATCAAGATAGAAATAACGCTCTGTCACCATGTCATCATCTATAGCATTTTTAATGGCATGAAATGCTTGCAATTGTAGTGTATTTAAAGTTGCAAGTCTTTCTTCTGTTCTTTCTGCTTGTAGTTGAATGTCATAGTCTTCAAAGTTAATGTCATCTATAAGACCTGGATCAGGCAAATTAAAACTTGCACAACTTAATCCATGAGTTAAAAAGACTTCTTGGATTTCCATTAACGCTTTTAAGTGTGCAATGGGTTCATTGTATCGTCGCATAAAGTCTTCAGCCATATTACTTTTAAAAGTCTCCCACAAAGCTAATGCATTTGGAGCATTTGAGAAGATACAAATAAAAGCAAATTGTTCTCTCATCTGTCGTGGCATTTGACATTGTGCTGCTTCTTCTAAACATCTTTCCCACTCTGTATCATCAGCGAGTAAGTTTGTATGTCTTGCAGCTAAATGGAAGGATTCATATACAATGCCATTAACAGTTCTTAAGTGTTCAAAACTTTGTGCTCCAGGAACATTTAAAAGTAATATCCGTAAGCAAAAACGTTCAACATCTCTTGGACTGACTGTGTAAATTCTTGGAATAATTTTATTGCCTCTGGTTTTTCTTGGTCTCCATAATCCATTCACAAAAACATAGTGATATGGAATTTCAATATATAAGTATTGTGTTGCTTCAGCATCAGTGGAATTTAATGCAAACCATGCAGTTAGTGTAGTGTGACGATCTTAACTTTGGGCCAATGCATTCATTTAATTTCCAGCATGGAAATAGACTAAATGTCGTTGTGGCAAATGTACTGCTAACCTATATACTGCATGTGATCTATCATGCATTTCAAATTTTAAAAGCCGCCACATAGCTTCTGGCGCACTGACATGGCGAGCATCTACATGAGATGCAAGTTCATCATGTACTAACTCACTACTTTCAGGGTTGTCTGCACTTTTGACGACTACAGTAGCTGCATCGTAACCTTTGTAAATATATTTGTAGACATATTTAATGGATTTGATGGAAGTGCAGGCTTCTATGTTGATGTGGGCGTTGTACTTCATGAGTAAATGTGGATTGTAGGGTACAACATATCTATTGTCCACTTTTTTTTCCACGAATAATGGCACTATCTCCTTCTCTTCTTTTATAAAGTGGATATCCATCACAATTGGCATAGGTTTTGTCTCTATAATCTTTTGGAAATTCTTTGGAACATTTATTATTTTCCATACATGGTGATTGTGGATTAAGGTCACCACAGGGTCCATGAATCATGTGATGAGTAACAATCTCATATAGTCTACCATATAGTTCTGGATCTGGTAGTTCAGCAACAATGACTGCATCCACTTTGTCTGAAGTATCTAATTTATCTTTTTCTTGAAGTATTATTAGAAGATGTGCATGTGGAAGGCCTCTTTTTTTAAATTCAATGGTATATACATAAGCAAGACATTTGCCAAATAACTGATTTATAGTGAAGTCACGTATTAATTCAATCTTAAAAACTCTGGCTACTAAATCTGGTCGATCAGAAGCACTTTGTCCAAGAAGTAGATTTTGTGTGATTTCTGGCCATTGTGGATTACATGTAAATGTCACAAATAAATCGGGTTTGCCAAATTTAGTGACAATAGCCATAGCATCATTGTATCTTTCTCTCATATTCCGAGGAGATCCTTGAAAGGAAGATGGTAAAATGATGGCTTTGCCAGCTGTCATGTCTCTGCTTGTAGCCACGTCAGCAACATAGTCCATTAATCCAGAATATTGTTCTACACGGAGTTTATCTTGTTGATATTTGATAAAGTTTAAATTATTTGCCTCAACTTGCAAATATGAATCAATAATCCATTGTTGTGTTAGTTTCCCACCACATAAAATTGGATTAAATACATTGCGAATGGCAATTTGAGCTACTTTAAATTCAAGCATAGAAACATTATTTCGGATTCTGGCTTTAGCATTTGGGTAACTGGGAAGAGTTAATTTTGGTTGCCAAAAGATGGGATATGTCATTGGATCTAAATTTGGACTTAAGATACTCATATTAATAAACGGTTGGTCCTCATTTCTAGGATATATTCGAATGTCTCTTTGAAATGGTGGTTCTCCTTCATCATTCTGAAACACCATTGCAACCTCATTTGATGTTGGCAAGTTATAACGACGTTTATCAGTATGTCTGTCTCTTTTAAGCACCATATTAACCTTCGGCATTGGTAATTGATGTGTTTGTGCACGAAGTAGTTGTTCATTTTCTACTTCTGCCAATTTTTTATAAGCTTTACTGTAGGGATTGTTGTCCATAATGTTATACAGCTCTATGAAAACACTGGGTAAGCATTTTTTATTTTCTTCCATCTGCATACGTTGGTCAACAGCTTCCATTGTATCTAGGACATATAGTTGAGCGAATTTTCTTTTATTTCCTTCCTCTGGATGTAAATGGGAAGTGCGATGATAAATTTGTCCTTGGACTTTAAAACAGTAAGGACCATGTCCTGGTACATTAGCAGCTAATGTTGCCCCCATGGATGCAAAGGATATGGCACTATTGTAGGATCTTATGTTTGTCTTAAAAATTTTGTAGTTTGGAAAAGTAGGTTCAGTCATAATATTTTGTAAATAAATTGGAAATTCTTTCCTTTCTGGAAGTTTGAACTTGCCTTTTTGACAACAACTAATAAATTGTCCATCTCTGGGTCTCTCCTGTTTAAAATAATAAGCCTCACAAAACTGACATTGAGTAGTTATGTCCCCACAACTATGAACCTCTACTGCTAAAGACTTGAGTAGAGGACAATTTGCAAAGCATATAGGATTTCGACTTTCATATTCATCAGGTGAAATGTCATATAATGTTTCAACAACAGGTTCTAAATGTTTTGTTTTTTTCGTTGCTTTTCTTGGTATATGTTGTATTGTTTGAGGTAAAATGTCATGTAATGTTTCATGAAACGGTTCTAAATGCTTTGTTTTCTTTGTTGCTTTTTTTGGTATCTCTTGTATTTTTTCTGGTAAAATGTCATCTGATGTTTGAGCAACAGGTTGTAAATGCTTTATTTTCTTTGTTGCTTTTTTTGACATATCTATAATTTCTGCAAGTGACAGTCTTTTGCTTGCAATTCTTTTGCGTTCTTTTTCTCGTCGAATTTCCTTCTTCTCCGGTGTCTGCTGGCTGTCTGCTCTCTGTCGTCGTTCTCTAGCTTGGCGTCTTTTCTTTTCTTGTTTACTCTCGTTATCAGCCATGTTAATCTGTAAAAATAAAATAATGTACCATTAGTTTATTTTGAGATGTTAAGTTGTTTTTCATGACAAATAGTTATCAATAGTGTGTTAACATTTAATACTTAATCAATTTCAATGCAGTCAATTGAATAAAAGTCTAAATAAGGCCATCAGATAATTATTTAAAGAAGTTTTTATTTATTAAACATGTATCCAAAAGCAAGTGTTTCAGTAACTAAAAAGGTATTTTCAAAAAGATGTTATGTCCTTATTTACAGCACTATTCAATTTGTCAAATGGCAATTAAATTAGGGTTTAGGACTGGAATGTTACAATGACAAATTGTATAGATTCTGTGTTTTTAGACTTTTTTGGACTATGCCAATTTATTTTTTAAGTTTACATTGAAGTTTGTATTTACTGTTAAAGATTATTGGCCCTAAAAGACAAATAAGAGATAGATGATAGATATTACTTTTTATACTGTACCTTGGTTGAAGTTTGATTTCAAGCAAAATTCTTTGTTGGTCCTGTGTTGAAAGCCTTCGTCCGATGGTCTGGTCCTGTGTTGAAAGTCCTCGTCCGATGGTGTAGTCCTCTGTTGAAAGTCCTCGTCCTCTGGTGTGGTCCTCAGTTCCAACTCCTGTTCCGATGTTCTTGACGCAGTATCTGTTATAAAATAAAAATGAAAATGTTATGTTATTTGAATGTCTTTGTATTAATGAAAAAATGCCATTATTTCTGTGTTTTTCTACAATCCTTTTTGGTGCGCCGCAATTTTGGTATGCTTCTGTAGGCTTTTTTCTAAGGCTTATAGGTGGTTAAACATTAAAGAAGAATATTAATTAATTTTTCTCTTTTTTTACTTGTTATACTGGACCTTGGTTGAAGTTTGATTTGAAGCAGAATCTTTGTTGGTCCTGTGTTGAAAGCCTTCGTCTGATGGTCTGGTCCTGTGTTGAAAGTCCTCGTCCAATCGTCTGGTCCTCTGTTGAAAGTCCTCGTCCGATGGTGTAGTCCTCTGTTGAAAGTCCTCGTCCAATGGTCTGGTCCTCTGTTGAAAGTCGTCGTCCGCTGGTCTGGTCCTCAGTTGAAACTCCTGGTCCGATGTTCTTGACGCAGTATCTGTTATAAAATAAAAATGAAAATGTAATTTTATTTGAATGTATTTGTATGAACTAAAAAATGACATTATTTCTGTTTTTTTCTACAATCCCGTTTGGTGCCCACCACTTTTGGTATGCTTATTTAGGCCTTTTTCTAAGGCTTATAGATTGTTAAACATAAAATTAAGAATATAAATGTAGTTTGCTATGTGTTTGTGTGAGTTTTCGTACAATCCTGTTTGGTGCCCACCACTGTTGGTATGCTTATTTATGCTTCTTTCTAAGGCTTATAGGTTGTTAAACATAAAATAAGAATCTAAATGTAGTTTGCTATGTGTTTGTGTGAGTTTTCATACAATCCTGTTTGGTGCGCACCACTGTTGGTATGCTTACTAATGTTGTTTTGTAATGCTTATAGGTTGTTAAACATAAAATAAGAATGTAAATGTAGTTTGCTATGTATTTGTGTGAGTTTTCATACAATCCTGTTTGGTGCACACCACTGTTGGTATGCTTATTAATGTTGTTTTGTAATGCTAATAGGTTGTTAAACATAAAATAAGAGTCTAAATGTAGTTTGCTATGTGTTTGTGTGAGTTTTCATACAATCCTGTTTGGTGCCCACCACTGTTGGTATGCTTATTTAGGCTTCTTTCTAAGGCTTATAGGTTGTTAAACATTAAATAAGAATCTAAATGTAGTTTGCTATGTGTTTGTGTGAGTTTTCATACAATCCTGTTTGGTGCGCACCACTGTTGGTATGCTTATTAATGTTGTTTTGTAATGCTAATAGGTTGTTAAACATAAAATAAGAATCTAAATGTAGTTTGCTATGTGTTTGTGTGAGTTTTCATACAATCCTGTTTGGTGCACACCAATGTTGGTATGCTTATTTAGGCTTCTTTCTAAGACTTATAGGTTGTTAAACATTAAATAAGAATTTAAATGTAGTTTGCTATGTGTTTGTGTGAGTTTTCGTACAATCCTCTTTGGTGCGCACCACTTTTGTTATACTTATGTAGTGTTTTTTCTAATGGTTATAGGTTGTTAAACAAAAAGAATATGAATTTAGTTTGCTATGTGTTTGTTACAATCCTGTTTTGTGTGTACCAGTTTGTGTGTACCATGGGCCTCATTCTATTAGCGGCCGCAGCCGTTGCGGGGCCGCAAGGACCGGCCGCAAGCTATTCTGCTATTCTATTCCCTTACGGCCGGAGGCTCCGGCAGGCTTGCGGCCGGTGCCTTGCTATCTCTTGCGGCCGCTCGCGCCGGAGGAAAGCCTTTGATCTAAAACGGCCGCAAGAGATTTGCAATTCAATTGCTCCGGGAAACCTCTCTGCAAGGCTAAAAACGAGCCGCAGCTTACTTGCAGGAAAGAGGTCTCGCTAGCACCAATTAAGCACATAAAATAGCTCAAATAAAGCCATCCTGCACTTTTAGAAGACTATAAAGGGATTTTAGTTGTTAGAAAAAATAGCACATCATTATCCTGTACTCAAATCCGTAAAATATTTTATTTTTAATATCCGTAAAATATCCATGTAAAAAGTCCAGAGTGCTTGGAGCACCTCAGACACACCCACGCCGCAGCCGGAAAATAAACAGTTAATTTGAACTCGGGTTTGGGCAGATGTGCAAGCTTGAGAGTGGGTTCCTTTTAATCCTCATGTCCCCCAATATGATCCCTAGCATTTACAGAGCTGTAAAGTGCAGGCTTGAATTTATTTTTGAGTTTTTATATTTCACAGATTACGGCCGGTTCCAAGATATGCGGCCGGCCGTAAAAGGAGATCCTTGCGGGGCCGTATAATAGAATCGCGAGTTAACTGAACCCCCGCAAGGAATCGCAGCCTTACGGCCAATTTACGGCCGATAATAGAATGAGGCCCCATATGTTGCATACTTTGGCCCTCATTCAATTGCAGTTTTGCCAATTTAATAGGGTTCTAAATGTGCTTATTTCGAGCCCTATTGAATTGTCCAAAATATCAATTAAATGAGGGCCTTTGGTTGCTGGATTTGTTATATTGTGAGGGCCTCATTGAATTTGGTTTTTCGCAATGGAATTTGGCTCAATATAATATATATATATATATAGAATTTTTTATTTGTATTTAACAAAGCATGGCCTTTTCAGCATTTAAAGTATTTTTGTATCTTACCTCTTCTTCTTTGTTGGTGTTCTTTAAAAGGGATTGTGCTTCTCAATGCACGGTGCAAATTGTTGAGAGACGCTGTTGATGCAGAGTCTGTTTGAATATTAAAAAAAGTAGAAAGATTGAGCTTTAGGTGATCTATTGAATTGCAGTAAATTAATTTAATTGAAATATACTTCTGTAATTATTTTCAATTAACATTATTTTTTGGTGGGGGCTACACACATATGTCACATACATGAAGCACATTTCCATAGTTGAAAGTAATTTTTTTGTGTGCGTGTGACATATCACTATACATGAATCATATTTTAATTGTTAAATTAACCTTATTTTTATTTTTGGCCAACATACATAAATGTGTGTGTGACATGTGACTATAGATGATACACATATATGTGCGTATCACATATCAGTATACATGACTCATATTTTAATAGTCCCAACTTATTTTTTTCTAATGTAATTTAAATGTAGTTGTTTAATTAGTTTGTTTTAAGATAATTTTGTTGCAGGGGCAATACACATAAATGTGCGTGTCACATGTCATTATACATAAACCTCTTTTTCTTATTTAATTTTTTTTTTGATGTCCTGTCTTGATAATAAAATGTAATATATTATAGCTTACCTCTCAGTTGTAATTTGCACAATGTAAAGTAGTAAATTAGGAAAGAATTATCTTCTCAAGTTTTAGCAGCAGTTATGTCTGAAGTCACTCTGTTCATCACCTGAGGAGAAATGTATTTTTCTCTGTGAAATAGGCAGTATTTATAAACTTGTAGAACATTCTGGAAAGTTAGACCGTTAGAACGCAATACGCATGCGCTATTTGCGTTCCAGCTTACAATTTGCGTTCCATCCGCCATTTTGTGCGTAGTAGTTGTTAAAATGGTGTTTAATATGAGTGTGATCCGTTCCGCATAGTATGTGTTTCATTATTGCGAGTAAGTGTAGTGTAGTTACGTCTGGAGCCTCGTTTTCGTTTTGTTCGGCGGCCATTTTTTCTCTCGCTTAGCCGATTTTCGGCCGTTTAAACTCTTTTTTTTGGACTTAAATGGACGTGTAAATGAACTTTTGGAGGTGCCGGATGCCCCCCCGTGCTGTAAGTAAGCTTTTTATGTGTTTGTTGTGTTTATTTCTTGTGCTTTCGCGGCCGTATTTTTTTCCGATGCCGCCGTATTTTGTTGCAATGTTGCCGTATTTTTTTGCGATATACGCGGTTAGCTTTTACGTGTACGACGCAGTGTATTTGTTTCTAAGTCGTGCGTATGTGTGTTAAGAGCGTGTGATGGGCCTTTTTTACTGTTTTTTTGTTAAGTCTTGCGTCTGTGTGTCTATATATGTGATCTATACTTATACATGTAGTTTTTGAGTTTTTTAGTTCTGTGTTAGTAATAATATTATTGTTTGTATTTCTTTACACATGTATGTGTTTAAGGGCAATTTATGATAGGAATGGCCTATGGGGGAGTTCATTAGTGATGTTTTTTGGCTGCTCCTCTGGATAGGGTAGAATACATTGGTCTGCAGCTCTCCATATATGCCGTTATTTTGATTTTGACATGTGCGTGTATATGTAGCCACTAGAGGGCATTTACATCACAGGCGTCACACGAAGTCACGTGATGGATGTAGTGACGCCATCTTGGATTCCACTTCCTGGTTGGTAGCATGATGGAGTGTACATTAGGCACTGTGAGGATCAGGACGTGTTTGCTGCACTGTACTTGTATGCATCTTTTATGTTTATAAAAAATAGTTTAGCACTGATAAAGCCTTGATAATAGGCAAAACGCGTCTGCTATGATCTTTTGATGTTCTTAGATCTTCTTTTTACCCAATTTTACCCATAGTGTATGCATCTGGGATCCTATAATATAATAAATATATGATGAGATACACTATTTTTCTGTCAGTGTGTTTCAACTGTTACTAACAGTAAGCACAAGGAGTTGGTGCTAGATTTGGTCAGCTACACTCTATACAATAGTGTTATTTAATAGCATTGCTTGTATAATTAAACCTGCCAATAAGATCATTGTGAGGTGGACACCACCTGAACTATATCCAATTTTTGGAGATTGGGATCTGGAGATCTACTACAGGTTACCCCCGAGGATATTCCTTTGAAGTCAAACAGATACCTCATAACTTTGAGGTTATCATATGTGAGTGAATTATCTTACATCTGATGTTTTGATGTGCCTGTTATACACTCATATTGCACTCTGCTAGCTATTTGGACATGGTGGTAACAGTGTCCTGCGAAGAAGCTGCACACCTCTGGCATTTACAGATTAATTTTGGACTTATTTGGACGGTTATTCAATTAATTCAAATTCTTGATCATTCTTCTGGAAGAACTGTATGTAGATGCACATACTGTATATGTATTTATTTGGTTAATACATATGGTAATATGTTGCTTTATTTTTTGCTTTTGATATATATTGCCTTTTTATATATTTGGGTCTACACAATAGTTGTACTATAGAGCGCTTCTATTTCTAGCAATACACTACAGGTGAGTTGCTTTTCTCTTTATAATAATAGTAATTGAATCAAATTAATTATGTTGGCCATTGTCTAGCTGGTTAGATAACAGATTTTTATTTGGACATAACTGAGTTACACTTGATTTATTACCAGGTTGAAATCACTTAATATAGTATTGGGGTTAGATTGCATTGCAGAGGCAGTGTTTAAATCCTTTACTGAATTTAATTTATTTGTGTTTCTCAGAAGAATTTGTTCCTCCTGCTTTTTGTTCTTTGGGGAGGCCTAGATCTTGGCCTCGCCCCTGTCTAAAAAAGATTTCATAGAACTTTGATTAAGCCTCTATCTTGTTGAGGGTCAAGTCACATCTATTGATGTCTATTGTCTATTGATCTTAAAATGGGCGGAAGTATTTCCTCCATGTCTGAATTTTCATAATCTTAGGAGCTTGCATCTGTCGGTAATAAAGGGGGTTACTTTTTAAATTGTATAGATCCTGCACTCATTGAAGTCTTTCTGGTCTCTCTGAAATGTCTTCTGTTTCCTCACTGTTAACTCTTTTTTAAGTTTGTCTATGTTGTTTTTAAGTCTGATATTTAAGTTGTCGTATTCTTTAGTCTCTTTGAAATGACCCAAAGCATTGTAATATTGGACAACTTTTTGATTAATATTTTTTTTTGTATGTTCTTCCTCTAGAAAAAAAGGACATAAGTTCCAGAGAACATTTTGAACTGTAACTCCAGTTTTATGCCTCAATATAGTAATAAGTGGCCAATGTTGAGTCATGCCATGATATGTGATGGAAGATGATATTGTATGATAGCAGTGAGTAATGTGCTCAACAATCACTCTGGTTTTTGGAGATGATTTAAAACCTATATTGTCCGCCTATTGATGGACTATGCTGGTAAGTCTAGTAGGCATTATGTGATAGGCTGTGCCGTAGACATTTCCAAGAGACCCGTCCCTTTCAGCAACACTCCTGTTGATACTAGAAGTGAAATGACCATCAGGCGATCTCCTTTTTCCTTAGGCAACAGATACCTTCAAGTGACATTTTCCACTCACTAAGGTAATATGTACATGTTTGTTTGCCCTTATTGTGTTTTCACCCTATGAGGTTCCCCTATGGATAACTAGCTATTGGTCACTTCTGTTTTGTCTATCACTGGTTATTACATCCTGCAGCTGATATATACGAATATTAACAGAATGTGCAAGTGTAGTTTAGCAATCTGTCACCACTGGATAAATTGTTGCCTTTTGTTTTTATGGTTTTTATGGTTTAATTAGCTTAGATAGTTTATTAATGTTTTTTTCACCTGAAATCGTGGGAAGTATTTATTTTGTGTAACGCCAGCTGTGTATGTGGCCAATATCCTTATACATAAAAGTTAAATAGGCTGTCCTTTCTACACTAGGGATTCATAGTTAGCTTTGGGACTATGATTTAATGGAGTCCTACAGAATAGGAGGTATTCTCTTGAGGGTCTTAGGCCTTACACACTACCTAGAATAACACTGAGTTTTCAATAAATCTGTTGTTATGACATTTTAAATGGGTATTTTGGTTTCTTTCTTATGATGTGCATATCATGTGAAGACAAAATTCCCCAGACTCTCATGCTGGTAAAAGATAGAAAGCATTCAAAGGAGGGGAAAACAGAGGCAGATATGGATAGATGATGTCATTGAAGCAATGAACATGAGCTTGATGGAGCACAGAGTGCAATGACTGATAGATGTGCCTGACTGAGGTCCACAGGGTCACGGAAAGTCAGACATGACTGAACAACTAAACAACAACCAAGAAGTACTGTCAAGTAGCAACATAACTCTTTAAATCTTAGACATCAATCTGTGAATAAGGTAAAAAAATAATCAGTTTTTTTTATAAATTTGAAGAAGAGGTATTTCAACTAGTTAAATAATAAATTAAAGGCGGTATTTAGTTTTTCTACTCTCTGAAAACAGTCTGCCCATTATGAAGTGTAGTTTTTCAAAAAAGCATATTTTAAATAGAGATCTGCTGCAGTTGCGTAGCTAGTGAATGGAGGGCACCAGGACAAATGAAAATTGGGGGGCCCTTCCGGTGCCAACTCTCTCTCTCTATTTCTTTCTGTGTGTGTATATATATATATATATATATATATATATATATATACATACATATATATATATATATATATACATATATATATATATCACATATTATAATTGTCTAACTGTGAGTTGTCGTCACACTTGCGGCCTTGCAGGATGACAACTCGCAGTTTGACAACATGCTCCCTCCTTCCCCACATCATCCTCCTCCTCACCCCTTATCTTAACCCCCCTCCTCACCCCTTATCATCATCATCCTCCTCACCCCTTATCATCCTCCTACCTCCCCGTTATCCTCCTTCTTTCCCCACTCTCCTTACTCTGATGGGAGCACCTCCTGCTGCTTTTCCTGTGAGCTGCCGGCATCTGTTAATGACATCACGCAGGGGCCTCTCTCCTCTACTGTTCACTTAAGGTGGATTTCTATATATTGAAGCATACATGCACTTTTTCTCTGCTATGTGTAAATTATCTCCTGCAGTGCTACTGTAATAAGAGATTCAGTATCCCATCAGATCCTGTATCCTCTGGGACCAGCATTCAGACAAAGTCCCACCCCTGCCTCTCTCCTCTTCTGTTCACTTAAGGTGGATTACAATATATGCACTTTTTCCCTGCTATGTGTAAATTATTATATAAGTTGTGAGCATACGAGTTGTTGCTAACGCTTGCGGGCTCGCACATCGAGCCACGGCCCTCGCATAGCGATGGCTCCAGTTGCTGGCAAGGAGCGCCGAAGGCGCTCCTTGCCAGCAACTGCGACCCTCGCAAACTTTACGTCGGAACGCAAAAAACATATAACACACGGCGCCGAAGGCGCTCCATGCCAGCAACTGCGACCCTCGCAAACTTTATATCGGAACGCAAACAACATACAACACACGTTACCACACATTACGACCTCGCAAAAATCGTCTGCAACCCGCGAACATGAAAAAATTAAAAACACAATAAATACACACAACACATACATAAAAAGCTTACCTACAGCAAGAGGGGGCATCCAGGACCTCAAAAAATGAAGTTACACCTCAAAAGCGTTTAGACACTCAAAAATTCTCTAAGCGAGAGAAAAAATGGCCGCCGAAAACAAGGCTACAGCACTGTAAACACGCAAAACAGCACAAGAAACACGCAAAACACCACAAGAAACACGCAAAACACCACAAAAGACCTACGGATATTCCGCAAAGACGCATACCACACATTAACCCGCCATATTACAACAATGCGGAAGTACACAACTACGCTAACGGTTTGGTCTCGCGCACTCACACTATTACACTGCACACGTTCAGCACGCTTACACAGCACCTCCACACCACTAATGCTGCAGCAACATCAAAACAGATTGTCAGCTCTTCAACACAATGCTTCCTGCATATATTACTTAAAAATAGGTAAAGTATATTAATTTATTAATGTATTATTATACACCAAACAACATTAGCTCATTTACAATTTAATTGCCGTCATTTTTTGACGGGCAATTCGCTAGTATATATATATATATATATATATATATATATATATATATATATGTGTAATTGCCTCTGACTCTTTTGGAATTTGTTCTCACCTTAAGGATGATAGGGGGCTCCAGATCAGAAACAAATACAAAATAAATAATCTACAGCTGGGTAGTTAACAGGATGCATATTCCAGTCTTATGTTCAAATTAGGGTTTTGTATGACTGTTATTGTTCTGGGTACATAAAAGCTTCCATAAGTTGTTACACCTTATAATACCATGGTTGTGGCAGAATTATATTATTTAAATTGATTTTGGGGGATGGCATAGCCCACTCTTCATTGGGTTTGAAAAGGCCAAAAAGTCCAATCCTACCCACAGGTTGTACAGGTTCTGCATCACCGCACACCAGACAGCTTAACCGCATTCTGCGGAGTCCACAGCCCCAGCTATCAGCTACCTCTATTCAGGATCTGGGCACAGCATGGGGTTGATAAGATACTGTGAGCCTCAGAGCCAGAATTTCTGGGCGAGGAGTTGGGGTCCAACCTGAGTAGTGGACTTTTTTATTAGCTTAATGCAATAGTTGCACCCCAAAACACACTCTACAATCAAAATAATGGCACTAAAATGAAAAATAGACCCAGAACTAACTGGGTTCAAAAGACCGGATGGAAAAAGCTTTAGGGGTCCAGGGCTTACAACCAGAGCTTGGAAAAATCATCACACAACATTACAAATTAACAACTGGCAAAGTCTTTCACAGGTTCTTTATGGGCATTATAATACCCCTTTGATTCAACTGGCTATGTGGCTAATTTCCATCAGAGTCCAATGGCCAGACCCAAAAGTCCAAGTGTCCTGTGGTTCATGATAGGGACTGATAGCTTGGATATTCTGATTTGTGGTTAAATCTTTCACCAACACATCCACGTTAGATGGACTCTATTATACATTTTTTCTTTAAATGAGCAAGGTAATGATACAGTTTTAAAAAGGGTACTTTTTTGGTATTCAGGGTTTTTGTATAAATATGGATCCAGAGTTTACTAAAATTTCTAAAAATAACGTGAATCATCACCAGTTATTTAGAAATTTAGCAACAGATTCACAGAGCCCATTAGCAAATTTTTTCACTCTGTTTTCCCATTCTAAATGATCATAGGAGAATAGACTTCTTTTTGATACAAAGTACGTTTTTCCATTTATTATAAAAAGGTAAAAAGATATTAAATTACCTGGTCACACCAAATTTTTTGTAAGCGTAAAATGTAAAAAAAAAAAGTTTTAAACAAGTGTCTGCTAAAAGAATGTATAATATACATAGAAACTAGGCATATAATTGACAGGGCTCAAGTCAAGTATTTTGCTTTAAATATAAAATTAAATGTAATTATTGCTTCAAAAGGGCATGCTCATCAATGTATGAATGGGAATATAAAACTGATCCTTTAGTTAAGTTTGAACATATCGTTTGCAATTTTTGGTAGTCCCATGACTCCTAGATCTAATTCCCATTGTCTAATAAATTTAGTTTTTTCGTTAAGTCGGAGGATGATTTAGAATTGAATAAAAGATCCCCAAGATTCCTTTGGTTAGTGGGGCTTTCTTGCAAATACGAGATAGCCAGGAGGATTGAGGTATTCCCCAAGTCCGGATCATAGTGGTGATATGATGTCTGATTTTGTTAAAGTTGAATAATTCTTTCGGGGCAATTTCAATTTGGTTTTAAATTGGTCTATTGAGAGTAGTTGTTCATCTTGGAACCAAGCTTCTAGTCTATCTAGTTTATTAATACGCCACCATGCTTTTGATTCTTCTCCCATATTTTTAAGTATTTATGGTGAAGTGAGAGTGGGGGTAAGAGGTGAAATTTTGTGTTTTAGTTGAGTTTTCGAGTTGGCCCAAGCCCAGTTTTTTAAGGATAACTGAATCATCGGGTTGGTAATTCTAGACCCTATGTTAGGAATTGTGGGGTTACATATTAATGAATCCCAATGAAATGTGTGGGTTGCGTGTATGCAGTTTGTCTGGGGTAAAATATGCTCTATGTAGGAATTTAGTTGCTGTTTCTAAATAGCTAAAGTAAGCTGATCCTTTAGTTAAAGTTGAACATATATTTTCCCACTTTTGGTAGTCCCATGTGACTCCTTGATCTAATTCCCATTGTCTAATATATATATTTTTTGGGTTAGTTGGACGATGATTTAGAATTGAATAAAGGATCCCAAGATTCCTTTGGTTAGTGGGGCTTTCTTGCAAATATGAGATAGACAGGAGGATTGAGGAATTCCCCAAGTCCGGATCACAGAGGTGATATAATGTTTGATTTTGTTGAATTTGAAGAATTCATTTGGGGGCAATTTCAATTTGTTTTTAAATTGGTCTATTAAGAGTAGTTGTTCATCTTTGAGCCAAGCTTCTAGTCTATCTAATTTATTTATACGCCACCATGTTTCTCCCATATTTTTAAGTATTTGTGGTGAAGAGAGAGTGGGGGACAGAGGCGAAATGTTGTGTTTTAGTTGAGTTCTCGAGTTGGTCCAAGCCCTGATTTTTAAGGATAACTTAATCATGGGTTTGGTCAGTCTAGAGCATATGGTTGAAATTGTGGGGGTCCATATTAATGAATTCCAATAAAATGGTATAATTTGGAAATTTTAAATAAAGACCCATAATGGTTGGTGTGCTTTTTAATGTGCATGAGGGATAAAGGAAATTTGTGGGGCTCTAAAATATAAATTAAAATTGGGACAGGATATCCCTCCAAATTGTTTATGTCTATGCATAAGAGCTTTGTTTATCTTTGGACGGTTATTTTGCCAGATTACTCTAAAGGCTTGTTTTTGAAGTTTCTCTATCTGATACATTAATTGGAATGTTTAATGATCTGAAATAATATAAGATACTAGGTAATATCTCATTTTAATGGCGTTTTTTTCTTCCTGTCCAGGAGATCTGAAATTTATTCCATTTAGAGAGGTCTGCGGACAGTTCATTCAAGAGGGGTGTGTAGTTGTCTCTATATATAGATTGGACATTTTCAAGGTTTTATTTAGGCCAAGATATTTAAGGTGGGAATTTGGCCATGAGAATGTATATTTTTTATAATTTGGTCTATATTAAATAGAAAACTGAAAAGTCTTGACTGTATTAGTATTCTCTCCATTGCTTTGAAGGCCCTATATCCCTTAGCTCTTGTACAACCTGTTATGAACTTACTGCTTCTGTTGGGCTCAGAAAGATTTTACATCAGTCTCACAGAGTAGGTCATGGGGGTTCTTTGGGGTTCGCAGGAATGAACCAAGCACAGCATACAACATCCACCGGCACACAGGAAGAGCAGAAAGCAGTTCAGCAATAACACTCTCAGTGATTAGGAGCAAAGTCTCAGTCAGGGTCCATTGCAATAATTCCCTTGTGTAGAACTATTATCTACCCAGAATAAACCATACATAATGCTGATGTATCTTTAAACCGAGCAACAACCTTTATGATGTGGTACAGTGTATTTATGCACAACCCCATCCAAACACTTCTCCCTAGGGAGGGGAGCAGCCCCCAGGCACATATCAAAATATTTCTATTGTGCTTCTCTGTACATGGCAGGGGGCATTTGCTAATCACTTTTGATGAGACATAAAGTCTGGAGGGGGCTCCCTGTAGGCTGATTGCTATTGCCCCATCTTGCTGCACTACTTTAGCTAAGAGTCCCATGCAACATATTTTGTTAGAACCCCCAGGGGAAATCCTGCATTTTTAGCTTAAACATGATTATATCTCACCCTTGGGGAACACCACTCAGCAGCTAATCCATTTTATTAAACTCTGCTTAGCCTGGTATAGAGATTTAAAGAAGTGGCATACCCTGCACCACAACGCAGCTTTTGTTAAAATATGATTACTAAGATGGATTAGTACCTTAACCCACCATGTTTGTGCTTGTCTCTAAATTGTTAGGCCCAGGTCATGCTAGTCTTTCCTCTGGCAGTGAATCTAAATGGCTGGGGATGATATTGTTATCTCACCCCTGCAGACACAGAGTCTGCCCAACTTATTTCATGTATAGGGCCAACCCTTAGCCTGCTGAAAATATTCTACCCCACAACCAGGTAACCCCGTAACTGTACCCATCTTCACCCAGGGACCCTGGCAATACTGTTTATTAAACGCCACAGGCAAAATGCAGCATTTAGAGACCAAAGTTGCCTGGGTACTGTCCATACATCAATAACTGTACAACACATGGAAGATGTCTCATCATACACAAGATGGCTGACACTAAAAAATAGCACATAGCTAAACAACATGACTGACATCCCACATACAACTCCCGATGACCAACATGGCCTCCTTAGTCCCGATGCTCCAGCTAATAGGACATCTACCAGACAAAGGAGAAGAAATAATGGCCCACTCCTGATGGCTCAGTCCTCTGCTAGTCCAACAGTCCCCTAAGTAGTTTTAGGGTCTCCCTGAGAATAACACAACCGGTTCCCTTCAAAAGTCAAATTATTATTTGTTTGAAGTATACCTATGGGCAAAAGTGAAACAAGATGTCATAATAAATATCCAGTTTCTGGAAGGCTTCAGAGTTTGTTATAGCATAACTTAACCATCGGCATCTTGAAAACCAAGGTGCCATCAAGAAGTCTGAAATTGATGAAAAATTATCAGATTTAGGTTATAAAAAAAATCACACATTTGAAAAAACCCTGGAGCACCTTTAAATGCATTATTAAAAAATCTAAAGAATATGGCACTACTGTAACTTTTTCTGGCAGTTCAACAAAACACAGTGACTAAGGAACGCTTTAGTAGGAAAAGAAACAAAAAGACCAGTGGTAACTCTGAAGCAGTTGTATTGATACTGCTATTAAATTGCTGGGGTGTCAAGAAGAAAGACATTGCTGAAATCGATTATCAAATTCCATTTGGATTTTGCCAAAAGGCATTTGGGAGGTTAACGGGATGGATGAGCCAAAAAACGAATTTTTTGTCTTGGTGCAAAGAGGTATGAGTGGACCAAAACCAACACAGCGCTCCACCCAGAGAACACCATGCCACAGTGAAGCCTAGTTATGGTAAGCACATTTCAAATCTGTAAATTACATTTTGTCCTGAACTAACCTACTAAGTTTGTTTATGTATTTATTTTCATTTTATTTATAGTAAATAAATTGTATATTTCTGTTCACGTTTGAATGTCTAAAACAAGTTATAAAACCTGCTTCTAGCTCTGAATTCTAAGAAATACAGTTATTACACTGCATTCTGGGGAGTTGAGCAACAACATGCAAATGCCTCCCCCTTCAATCCATACACCATTTTAAACATGGCTTCCTTTAAGCTTATGGTTGCTGCATTTCACCGCTTTTATGCAAAGCCGAGATTGAATTATACACAAGCTGGGAATCATACCCTTGTACATCTGTTTCAAGGTTACTGCTTACAATCAGCATGGGGCGGGATCCTAGCTTGTGTTGTGGACCTTATGAGTATGTAGTTCACCGCAACAATAATTTAATATATGGTGGGCAAAAGAGCGACAGAAGCCATCCACCGTACAGTTGTACAGTAAATAAAGAGTACATTTGTGTTCACATTTGAATGTATAAAACAAGTTTAAAAACCTGTTTCCAGCTCAGAATTTCAAGAAATACAGTTATTATACTGCATTCTGGGAAGCTGAGCAGGGACATGCAAATGTGCCCACAAATGACTTGCTTTTCAATCCATAAACCATTTTAAACATGGCTTACTTTAAGCTTATGCTTGCTGCATTACACAGCTTTTATGCACAGCCACATTATCTTCTAATTTACTGGGTAAAATACTTAATATTTATCACTACTCAGAAGAATGCAAAATTAAAAGAAAATGTTGGGTGAAACAGAAGAGAAAGAAAAACAAACTTGACAAAAATGTATTGCTCAGGTAGATTTGTTAATTATATTAATCAAACATAGAAAATCCAATATAAACACCAGTTCTCACATAAAGGTGGACCAACAGTTTTGCAAAAGACCTGAGAATGTGGCAGGATATTAACCCATACAGCCAATACTGCATTAGAAAAATGTAATCCAAGAACCTGAATGTATTGTAATGGTTTAGTGCATATCTCAATTCTATTGAGAATCTTTGGTTAAACTCAAAGATTGTTATCCAATTCCAATGTAGCAGATATTGTGCAAATTTGCCAAGAAGAATGGCCAAAGAATGCAGGATTCAGAAATGCAAAGCAGATGAGGTCTTCCCTCAAAAGACATCTGTGGTTATAGCCAGAGGGTGAATAATTATGCAACAAACAAAAATATGTTGTTTTGTACAATAAACGTTTGTGTTGCAATAAAAAAGAGCTTGAAAGTGTTAAGCATTTTGTGTAAAACAAATGGTAAAAGTACCAATGAAATCAATTTTCATTTTGGTTTGTAATACTACAATATGTGGAAAAGTTCAAAAGTGTGAATGCATCTGCAAGGTACTGTAGAAGATATGAAAAGGACGATTGACTCTCTGAAGCTGTTAAAACCTCCTGGTCCTAAAGATGTGAATTTCTTCAATAGTGTCATCTGAGTATTCTTTACAGGGTAATCACACTCACTATTTAAGCATGTGGTCCCCCTGGATAAACTACAGGTTGTATACTCAATTTAGCACTTTTTAGGTGGGAACAGCCTTTCACCTTACTGCTACCATCTAACACCTATTTCCCCTTGATCCAGCTGATCCTGGATATGATATTCTTGTTTTAATACCACCTTTTACTTGTACTTACATACTTTGTGATGTTATGAACTTGTTTTCTTGTATTTTAATGAAAAATCAATTGACGAAGAAGCAAACTATAATAATAATGAGTGAAACAAAAAATCAGTCCACAAAAATAATTGCTAATTGAATAGTTTCATCGACATATGGAATTTTTAAAGGCACCCGGGAATGGTGACCTTTATAACTGATAATCTTTGTTTGGTTCTAAAACTCCTTGCTAGAGAAAATAGAATACATATAATATTACACATGAGTATTGATGTCGCGAACATCAAATTTTCGGTTCGCGAACAGCGGACCCGAACTTCCATCAAATGTTCGCGAACGGGCAAACCTGGCGAACTGCCATAGACTTCAATGGGCAGGCAAATTTCAAAACCCACAGGGAATCTTTCTGGCCACAATAGTGATGGGAAAGTTGGTTCAAGGGGACTAACACCTGGACTGTGGCATGCCAGAGGGGGATCCATGGCAAAACTCCCACGGAAAATTACATAGTTGATGCAGAGTCTGGTTTTAAGCCATAAATGGCATAAATCACCTAACATTCCTAAATTGTTTGGATTAACATGCTTTAAAACATCAGGTATGATGTTGTATCGATCAGGTAGTGTAAGGGTTACACCCGCTTCACAGTAACCGACCAATCTCCCCGTTTAATGCGCCGCAAACAACCGCAAACAGTCCCTTTGCACAACGGCAAACTCCCCATTTGCACAAGGTTGGATACCAAGCTAGCCATGTCCCGTTCCTTGTCCTCACTGATGTCATTGAAGGTCTCTTCCTCCACCCAGCCATCAAGGGTCCCCGAAAGGTGACAACAAGCCCCCTGGGACGCCTGCTGTGTTTGGTCTTCCACCTTCTCAAAGCCACCTTCCTCATCTGACTCCTCTTCTTCAGACTCCCAGAGTCTGGGGGCTTACACTGCCCAGCATGGAATATTATACACAGGTCAGAGTCTGGGGGCTTCCACTGCCCAGCATGGAAGATTATACACAGGTCAGAGTCTGGGGGCTTCCACTGCACAGCATTGAAGATGATACACAGGTCAGAGTCTGGGGGCATCCACTGCACAGCATGGAAGATTATACACAGGTCAGAGTCTGGGGGCTTCCACTGCCCAGCATGGAAGATTATACACAGGTCAGAGTCGGGGGGCTTCCACTGCACAACATGGAAGATTATACGCATTGCCTCTGTCTGCGTTATTATAAGGTGTGTACTGTTAAGTAGTACTATTCCTATCAGTTTAATCCCTGTTACGTCCACTATCAGGGGACGTGTATATGGCATGGATTTTTGGAAGCGGGAGATGGAAAAAGATGCTTGGTCGGTCCTCCCACTTCAAATTTGGGGCAAAAATCCATGCCATATACACGTCCCCTGATAGTGGATGTAACAGGGATTAAACCGATAGGAATAGTACTACTTAACAGTACACACCTTATAATAACGCAGACAGAGGCAACGCGTATAATCTTCCATGCTGTGCAGTGGAAGCCCCCAGACTCTGATAGCCTGCAAGATGATCTTGTATGCTCCCACACCTCATCAATTGCTGCAGGGGTCCTGAAAGGGACCTCCACGGCAGTCCCACACATAAGCCCTGCTGTGGGGGGTACTCCAACTACCCCCCGGCACCTAAAATTAACCAACCTCTATGCTGGGGGTCCCCATCGGGACCCCCAAAGTGTCCCCACTTTAACCCCTTGCTGCAGGGGTCCATAGGGACCCCCGCAGCCCCCCACATTAACCCTTTTCAGCGAGGGTCTCGCTGCATTTAAAACTTTTAAATTCCCTGTTGCGGCTCCTTAAAGGGCCCATCGGCACACTATTAGCCAATCCCAGCCGTGGCACCTAAAGTTAACCCCCCTCTATGCTGGGGATCCCTATTGGCACCCCAAAGTGTCCCCACATTAACCTTTTGCTGCAGGGGTCCATAGGGA
This sequence comes from Discoglossus pictus, assembly GCA_027410445.1. Taxonomy (NCBI): domain Eukaryota; kingdom Metazoa; phylum Chordata; class Amphibia; order Anura; family Alytidae; genus Discoglossus; species Discoglossus pictus. The sequence continues at coordinate 189,776,012 of CM050165.1, forward strand.
CCCCCGCAGCCCCCCACATTCACCCGTTTCAGCGGGGAATCCGATCGTGACAGATCGTGACCCCACTGCATTTCAAATTTTTTATTTCCTGCATCGCGGGTCCTTTATATTCAAGCTAAAATAGAAAAAAATGAAACCACTTACCTTTGCAGATGTCCCTTCTGATTTCACCCCATAGGAAAAAAAGAAACATCAGATTATTCAAACAATAAACATTACATATAATAAATATATTTTACAAATACAGTATTAAACTTACCTTTCCAGCATGTCCCACGTCCATCTTCATCTGTTCTGCGGCTTGGCCCCTGGAAAAAAGATACATAACATTAGTGTAAAACGTCACAAATATCAAACACAAAAGAAAATAAATATTAACATTAAACATTGAAAACGTACCTGTCCCCGATGTCCCCGGCCTTCTTCTCTTCTGCCCCTGCTGGGCCCTTACTGAATCTGCATTCTATTTAAAAAAATAAAAAAAAAACGATTGGAGGCCAGCACTTGCAAACCTCCCCGATGCTAATGAGCCTCCTAAAGCCTTTTCCGGAAGGAAATAGGCAATGGTGCCTTCTGATTGGCTGAAAATGCTGTATATCATATTTCACCCAATCAGAAGGAGCCAATGTGTGAGCCAATCAGGATGGGATACTCCCCTATCTCCCATTCTGATTGGCTGAAGGAACTATTAATCTTTTTTAAAACAATCAGAAGACACTATTGCTTTCAGAGAATCACAATGGGATAAATCCCCACGGGGTAATTGGCAGAAGGCATATGCACCTACTTATTGGCTGCTGACAAAACATTGATAGTCTCTTCAACCAATCAGAATGGGAGATAGGTGTGTATTCCATCCTGATTGGCTCACACATTGGCGCCTTCTGACTGGCTGAAATTTGATAGACAGCGTTTTCAGCCAATCAGAATGCTGCACTTTCTATTTTGGTCAGGAAAAGGCTCTAGCAGGCTCATTAGAGTCGGGAGGTCTGAGAGTGCAGACCTCCATTAGGTTTTGATTCAGCAAGGAGGGTTGTGATATTTTTTTTAATTTTATGTACCTTAGGTTTTTTATTTTATGTATTTTGTAGGGTGTGGGTTTAATAGGGAGTTAGGTAGGTCGTGTTAGTTAGGTAGGGGTTAATAGGTTAGGGTAGAGGGGGGTTAGTTTAGATTTAGTGGTTTATTAGAGGGGAAAGTGTAGTGTTTGTACTTAGTGTCATAAGGGTCCTGGAAGACCCTCATGGAACTTATGGGGTTAATAATAGGCTTCTAATTGTCCTATGAGGGTCTTCATAGACCCTTATGGGACTGATTGGGTTAACTACAGGCTTATGGGGGTCTGTATTGACCCCCATGAGTTATAGAGTTAATTAAGGGCTTATGGGGGTCTGTATTGACCCCCATGAGTGACAGGGTTAATTAAGACTTATGGGGGTCTTTATTGACCCCCATGAGGTATGGGGTTAATTAAGGGCTTATTGGGGTCTGTATTGACCCCCATGAGTGACAGGGTTAATTAGGGCTCATGGGGGTCTGTATTGGCCCCCATGAGTGATAGGGTTAATTAAGGCTTATGGGGGTCTGTATTGCCCCCCCTGAGTTATAGGGTTAATTAAGGGCTTATGGGGGTCTTTATTGACCCCCCATGAGTTATAGGGTTAATTAAGGGCTTTTGGGGGTCTGTATTGACCACCATGAGTGACAGGGTTAATTAAGGCTTTTGGGGATCTGTATTGACCCCTATGAGTGAAAGGGTTAATTTAAGGGCTCATGGGGGTCTGTACTGGCCCCCACAAGTGACAGGGTTATTTAAGGCTTATGGGGGTAAGTATTGCCCCTCTGAGTTATAGGGTTAATTAAGGGATTATGGGGATCTTTATTGACCCCCATGAGTGACAGGGTTAATTAAGGCGTATGGGCGTCTGTATTGACCCGAATGAGTGACAGATTTAATTAAGGCTTATGGGGGTCTGTATTGCCCCCCATGAGCTATAGGGTTAATTAAGGGCTTATGGGGGTCTTTATTGACCCCCCATGAGTTATAGGGTTAATTAAGGGCTTTTGGTGGTCTGTATTGACCACCATGAGTGACAGGGTTAATGAAGGCTTTTGGGGATCTGTATTGACCCCGATGAGTGAAAGGGTTAATTTAAGGGCTCATGGGGGTCTGTACTGGCCCCCACGAGTGACAGGGTTATTTAAGGCTTATGGGGGTATGTATTGCCCCTCTGAGTTATAGGGTTAATTAAGGGATTATGGGGATCTTTATTGACCCCCATGAGTGACAGGGTTAATTAAGGCGTATGGGCGTCTGTATTGACCCGAATGAGTGACAGATTTAATTAAGGCTTATGGGGGTCTGTATTGCCCCCCATGAGTTATAGGGTTAATTAAGGGCTTATGGGAGTCTGTATTGACCCCCTTGAGTGACAGGGTTAATTAAGGCTTTTTGGGGTCTGTTCTGACCCCCATGAGTGACAGGGTTAATTTAAGGGCTCATGGGGTCTGTATTAACCCCCACGAGTGACAGGGCTATTTAAGGCTTATGGGGGTCTGTATTGCCCCCCTGAGTTATAGGGTTAATTAAGGGATTATAAGGATCTTTATTGACCGCCATGAGTGACAGGGTTAATTAAGGCGTATGGGCGTCTGTATTGACCCCCATGAGTGACAGGTTTAACTAAGGCTTAAGGGGGTCTGTATTGACCCCAATGAGTGACAGGGTTAATTAAGGGCTTATGGGCTCTGTATTGACCCCCATGAGTGGCAGGGTTAATTAAGGCTTATGGGGGTCTGTATTGACCCCCATGAGTTATAGGGTTAATTAAGGGCTTATGGGAGTCTGTATTGACCCCCATAAGTGACAGGGTTAATTAAGTGCTCATGGGGGTCTGTTTAGAGCCCCATAAGTTATGGGGTTAATTTTAGTTGCCTGGGGTTATTATTTTTTAGCACAAGTCCTTTCAGGACCCGCGAGGCAGGAAATTAAACATTTTAAATGCAGAGGGGTCACGATCTGTGCCGATCGGGCCCTCCGCTGCAAGGGGTTAATGTGGGAGGGCTGCGGGGGTTAATGTGGGGACACTTCAGGGGTCACGATAGGGACCCCCAGCATAGAGGGGGGTTAATTTTAGGTGCCGGGGTTGGCTAAAAGGAGCCGCGGCCGGGGATAGGGCCCCCTGCAGCATCGTGATGTGTTTAGGGAGCTATCGCGGGCTGCTCTGAGGCAACACGTATGTGGTTTAGGATCCCTTGCTGGCACTTTTTTGTGCCCGTAGGGATTCTTTCGAGGTGCAAGATTCACCTCATAGATTTAAGGCTGTGTGTTACTATGTAGCTCTCTTGGAGTTTAATCTCGGCCATTTTTCGGAGTCATATCGCAAAGCAGGCTGCAAGGGACATATTGGGGAATCGGATCGCGCAAACAGCAAAAAACTGCTTTTTGCGAGGACCGAGGGAACTACGAGGGCTAATTTAATAAGGGCCTAAGTACTCTTCTAAATGTCCAAAGCTATATATTATGCAATTAGGAATACAAACAACAATAGTGTACACATTGGAAAAAGGTCCCTAGTTAATGTAAAACTCAAAATTTATAAGATTTTGATGATGATGCTGAACTGATTATAAAAATATTTGTTTATGTTTTTGTAATTGTAGCACTGTCTACCAATAATAGTTTGTACATTTTTGGAAAATGTCATCAAATGTATAACAGTTTTATCTGAGCTAAAAAAGAATACATTAAATAATCACTCAGGTACTACAGAAGTCAAATATGACAGGGAGTTCAAGGATACCAGTATGGCATATTATAGAGCAATAATGATGACTCACATTATAAAGGGACTAAAGCCCTTATTCAATTGATCAATTATTAGTTACTGGAGCCCGTTATATAGCCCTTAAACTCATTTGGTAATCTGCTATTTAATTGGTGTCCTTAAGCTACCCACAAACGATATGCGGGTTACAGGCTGAAAATCCCTGCAGTTATCAAAATCGTAACTCCGACCCATCTAAATCTAAAGCTCGTAATTGTTACAACTACAAATCTCTATTCAATTGCTACAATTCCTTTCACACCTGTAAATGGCAAATGTAGAAGAAAATCCTACGAGTACCAGATAGGACTCAAAAGGGGGTTAAACACCTTATTGTTGCACTGTAAATGCAAATAAAAAATAAATACTGCACGTTAAAAGATGGGGAAAGTGATGAAAGACACTAGAATTAATTGCACAACAGTCTTAAGCTTGCAAATCTGCATTAAAAAATATATTTTTTTACAGTGGGGGAAAACATTTTTTGACCCCCTGCTGAATTTGAACATTTGCCAACTGACAAAGAAATGATCAGTCTATAATTTTAATGGTAAATGTATATTAACAGTAAAAGACAGAAAAAAAAAAAAAAAAAAATAGGAAAAACGCATGTCAAAAAAGTTATAAATTGATTTGCAGGTCAATGAGGGAAATAAGAGTTTGGCCCCTTCAACTTAGTACTTAGTGGCAAAACCCTTGTTGGCAATCACAGAGGTTTGATGTTTCTTGTAGTTGGCCACCAGGTTTGCACACATCTCAGGAGGGATTTTGTCCCACTCCTCTTTGTAGATCCTTTCCAGGGCCCTCATTCTATTATCGTCCGTAAAACGGCTGCAAGGCTGCGATTTTTTGCGGGGGTTCCGTTATCTTGCAATTCAATTATACGGCCCCACAAGGATCTCCCCTTACGGCCGGCCGTATATCTTGCAACCGGCAGTAAGCTCAGAAATCTTTAAACGCAAAAATATATTCAAGACGGCACTGTACAGCTCTGTAAATGCTAGGGATCATATTGGGGGACATGAGGATTAATAGCAACCCCCTCTCAAGCTTGCACATCAGCCCAAATCCGAGATTTAATTAACTGTTTATTTTCCGGCCGCAGCACAGGCGGGTCTGAAGTGCTCCAAGCCCTCGGGACTTTTTACATGGATATGTGACATAAATTTAAAAATAATTTATTTACGGATTTGAGTGTAGGGGAATGTTGTGCTATTTTTGCTAACACCTACAATCACTTTATAGTCTCCTCAGAGTGGCTTTATTTCGGCTTTATAATGTGCTTAATTGGTGCTAGCGGGACCTTTTTTCTGCAAGTAAGCTGCGGCTCAGTTTTAGCCTTGCAGAGAGGGTTCCCGGAGCAATTGAATAGCAACCAGGATTTTCTTGCGGGCGAAACTCTTGCGGCCGTTTAAGATCAAAGGCTTTCCTCCGGCGCGAGCGGCCGCAAGGGATAGCAAGGCGCCGGCCGCAAGCCTGCCGGAATCCCCGGCCGGAGGAGAATAGAATAGACGAATAGCTTGCGGCCGGTCCTTGTGGCCCCGCATCTCCTACGGCCGATAATAGAATGAGGCCCCAAGTCATTAAGGTTTCAAGGCTGTTGTTTGGCAACCCTAACCTTCAGCTCTCTCCACAGATTTTCTAAGGAATTTAGGTCTGGAGACTGGCTAGGCCACTCCAGGACCTTAATGTGCTTCTTATTGAGCCACTCCTTTGTGGCCTCGGTTGTGTGTTTTAGGTCATTGCCCTTCTGGGATACTCATCCAAGACCCATTTTCAATGCTCTGGCTGAGGAAAGGCGGTTCTCACCCAAAATTTTATGGTACATGGCCCCGTCCATTGTCCCTTTGATGCGGTGCAGCTGTCCTGTTCAATTAGCAGAACCCCCCCCCCTCAAAGCATAATGTTTCTACCACCATGTTTGATGGTGGCGATTTTGGTCTCATCTGACCACAACACTTTAACCCAGTTCTCCTCTGAATCATTCAGATTGTCATTGGCAATCTTCAGACAGGCCTGTACATGTGCTTTCTTTAACAGAGGGGGCCTTGAGGGCGCTGCAGGATTTCAGTCCTTTACGGCGTAGTGTGTTACCAATTATTTTCTTGGTGACTATGGTCCCAGCTGCCTTGAGATAATTAACAAGATCCTCCTGTTTAGTTCTGGGCTGATTCCTCACCGTTCTCATGATCATTAAAACTCCACGAGGGGAGATCTTGCATGTAGCATCAGGCAGAGGGAGAATGGCAGTTATTTTGTGTTTCTTCCATTTGTGAAAAATCACAACTTTTGTCACCTTCTCACCAAGCTGCTTGGCAATGGTCTTTTAGCCCATTCCAGCCTTGTGTAGGTCTACAATCTTGTCCCTGACATCCTTGGACAGCTCTTGGATCATGGCCATGGTGTAGAGTTTGGAATATGATTGATTGATTGCTTTTGTGGACAGGTGTCTTTTATACAAGTAACGAGCTGAGATTAATAGCACTCCCTTTAAGAGAGTGCTCCTAATCTCCGTTTGTTACCTATATAAAAGACACCTGGGAGCCAGAAATCTTGCTGATTGATAGGGGATCAAATACTTATTTCCCTGACTGACCTGCAAATCAATTTGTACATTTTTTGACAAGCGTTTTTCTTTGTTTTATTGTTATTCTGTCTCTCACTGTTAAAATACACCTACCATTAAAATTATAGACTGATCATTTCTTTGTCAGTGGACAAACGTTCAAAATCAGCAGGGGATCAAATACTTTTCCCCTCCACTGTAATACATATCAGGCCACCCACATGGACTATAACATTTTCTTCATTAATTTTTATTCCTTTGTACATTGCCGGATTGAGAGTCTGATCGCTAATTGATTGACATTTAACCTCCATGTTTTACTGACGTCATGATGACAGTCTCATTTTCTATTGGCAGTTTCTAACTCAGTAGTTATAGCCTTGCTTAATTGATCATGATCATGAAATGCTACTTCCGGGTGCATGGTTTACGGTTTAGGCTTTCGGCCAGGTAGCTGCGAGCTTGTTCAATTGAATCGCTCTTGAACGGTTGCAAATTTCAAGCCCGCAGACTTGATTAGGGGACTGTAATTGAATAGGGGCCTAAGTATGACAAACAGCACAAATTGTAAGATGTTAGAGGATATGAAGCCTTCATTCAATTCAGGGCCGTAACTCGATCGCAAGTAACCGATTAGGTCTACTTTTACTCTGCTATTCAATTTGCCAGGCCCGCAAGTTAGGCACCGGTCACATGAATCGGAAACCATGCTCTCGGCAGTAGCATTTACGGGCTTGTAACTCGTGGTTCAAGCCTGTGACTCGTGGTTCAAGCCTGAAAAATCAGAGCATTTTAAAATCAAATATAGAATCAATAAAGCACTGTAAATAATAGGGAACACAATGGGTGACATTAGAATTAAAAGCACAACATTCTCAAGCTCGCACATTGCCAAAATAAAATACTTTATTTCATGTTTCATTTCCGTCCAAAGTCCTAAGGGCTTGAATGACCTCCAAGCCTGTAACTCGTTATTTAAGCCTGTAGGACTTTGGAATCCAACCTCTATTTTTTTTTTCAAAGTCCTACGGGCTTGGGGGTTGAATGATGTGCTTTTAATTCTAATGTTACCCATTGTGTTCCCCATCATTGACAGTGCTGGATTGAATTCATACTTCCATTTAAAGTGCTCCGATTTGTAAGTAAGCCCTTTGTGAGACCTCCTTGGTCCCAGTGGTTCGATTTTTGCCATTTGCGGGCTTGACAGAGGGGAAATCAGAGCAATTGAATAGCGATTTGTGATTTTAGCTTCTGCAATTCTTGTGGCCGTGAAAGATAAAAGTCTTGGAGGGAAGTACCTTGCAATTTTAAGGATCTAAACTCGATTGGATTTTAGTTGCTTGTGACCTTGGAGATTGAAGTTGCTTGTGACCTTGACTTGCTAGCCCGAATCACAAAATCGCAGCAATTGAATAAGGCTGGTGGTTATCCCAATTCACACTTAATTACATCATGTGACTTCATTAAAGAATATAAACACTCAACATAATTACAATGTACAATTGTTTAAGAACTTGAGATGAAAACTTTAGTGGTAAAAGGTAAATTCTGTCAATAGGAGTAATAGAAAGCTTATTCAATTGCATGTAAAAACCCTCCTTAGGCAATAAAAGACAATCTACTGAAAAAAAAAGAAAATTGAACCATGGAATAAGGATTTATATAAAGTTAAAATTGTAAAGGTTGTGATTATTTATGTATTTATTGCTTTAAAAAAAATCATTTAGCCCATTATCCAGGTTATTTATTTAAATGTTTTAAAGAAATAAAAATACCACAGTGGTCCTGTCAATCAGAAAAACGGTATTATTGGTATAAATTTGATTGGCAATAAAATCATACATTACAGTGAATTGAAAACAAAATAAAACATTGACTTGGAAATATGCAATCCCTACTTTGTTAAAACTGAGACATGAAAAAATATATATTTTTAAGAATTGATAATGGTCACAGTACTTATTGTAATATGAAAACCATGGGATACATATCTGGGAACACTTAGGTCCACCTTTATATGAGAACTGGTGGAGAATCAAAATTCTGTTGAATTTTCTATGTAGTGACGCATATTGAATATTTTACCCAGTAAATTGGAAGACAATGCTCTTTCATAAATAAAATGAAAGTAGGTTAGCTCAAGACAAGCTTTTAATTCACAGACACGTGAAATTTGCAGTGTCATGACTGATTTAGGGGCCAGGATGAGACCTACCTACACTCCACAAATGACCCTTTTATCTGGGACTCTTACACATCTCATTGATAACATAAAGGCTATCAAGATGGACATGGGATGTGGTCTAAAGACTGTGACAGGTGTTTTCCCATTGAATAATGTTTAAAACATGTATGTTGTAGGCCATGCTGGAAACACTGCTTTCTATCCTAGGTGTTAACCTTCCCCCAATAACACATATAAGCAAATAGCTATTGAAAAACCAGAGAGAGACAGTTGCCAGGCATCTGGCTTCTGACATAGGAATATGAGTGCCTTCCACCACCAGAAATCAAGGTGGGGGAAGCCAAGCAATTGCTTTGTCTCTGGTCTCAGTAATAAATGTAGAATATATTTTATCGCTCTAGGGTTGTACAGCAGGTTTGGGGACCAATTGACTTTTAACCCCCCCCCCCCCAACCTATGGACAGGTGAAATAAACCAGATAAATTTGAGAGAAAGGAATGTTAGGATGGGGTGGGTGTGGGTGATATCTTTCTGTGTTTGAAATATATGTGATAATAATAAAAGTGGCCAGTCTTTCAATGCATTAAAAAATGGTGTGGTCTGTTTTCTCTGTCTGTCCATGAATGATGCTCAGATCTGATCTGAAATACTGAGCTGAGATAAATAAAAGAGTAACAACATGCAGATGCTCATATAAGCTACAGTAGGAGAATTAGGGGTGTACTGAGCCCATGGTATCTGGGTTGTGACATGCAGGGTTTTTATTCCAAAATTTCAGTTTGTGCACCAAAGCCTCATGGAATGTGTTGTCTTGTTTTCCCCCTGCACAAGGAAGCAAGGAGGATCTCAGACACTGCTCTGTGGATGTCTGAATTGTTCTGCTGTTGGCCTGAAGCTTAGTATATGGTTAAAAAACATACCCAATTGCAGTGTTTTTATTGGTAGGTACCAGATGCCTATGTAAATACGTCTTGGGGGTGGGGGAGTGGAACCCATTTTATAAACAAAATACATTTGTATGTGTAAAGAATTAATCAACTTAATGAGTGTTTCTGATATAAACAGTATTTGTTAGATAATGTTAAAAAGAGGGAAACGTAGATATACCTTTAACTGAATAAAAAAATAGAAAATCACATTACATTTATTCACATTGTAATTATACTCCTGTATGGTTTTGGCTAGGACTTAAAGCTTTTAGAAGAGATCATTTTATTATATGAGTTTTATTAAAGAAAAGAAACAAGTAAAATCTAAAATTCGTAATGACTTGAAACCACAATATAGTGATCTAACTAAACAAAAAAACGAAAACAACTAACTTTATTAATCAAATAGCTCAACAACTAAACATGACCCCTAAAGAAGATGTGCATAAAGGTAGGAGATAAATTAAATGTAAACCTTATCAATATGTTAATAAACCAAATACTGTTAGCAACCAAACAAAGAAATTCACCCCAGTGTACTGCTATATCTAAAATTCAAGCAAATCAGTTGGGAATAACAAAAGATCTAATGAAAATGTTATTTACATTCCAACAATACCATAATACTATAGTAATTTACATGATAAAATGATTCCTATTGATCAACAGCTAATTTTAGATTTAAAAAAAAAATCTCTACGAAAACGAACAGAAGATCATATATAACATTTTAAATTTATCCATTATATCTGAAGAAAATAATGGATTAATAAAGGGATTAAAAATTAGAAAATATAAAGGTCCAGATGGATTTTCAGATTTATTCAATAAAAATATTAGTTTTCAACTTTTTAAGTATATTTAATTTTATTTTAGAAGGGAACCCCATTCATGAAGAATTCAAATTAGTACATATAACAGTTATTCCAAAACGGGATTGTGATACTTTATTTTATAAAAAAATGTTAGTCCTATCATTAGTTAATATTGATTTAAAATTATATACAAAGATATTTGCTAATAAACTTAAGACATTTTTTTACCTTCCTTAATTCATAAAGGTTTATCCCATCGAGACAAGCTCCTGATAATATCAAAAGCATATTAAATTAAATTACCCATGCTGAATATGCTATCAACTTTTATATTAGAAAAAGCATATGACATAGAAAAAGCATTTGATACGATTAATTGAGTCTTTATTTACAGTGTAATCAAGATATGAGACTGTATACTATCCTAGAACATGTCTATATTTGTCTTCCTTTTATAAGGCCAACATAGAAATCACACTCCTCATCCTTGCAAAGGTAAATAAGGTGAGTCTATTATTGTTTCTTCATATGTTGCCTAAGAGACTTAGGGCCTCATTCTATTAACGGCCGTAGGAGATGCGGGCCGCAAGGACCGGCCGCAAGCTATTCGGCTATTCTATTCCCTTCCGGCCGGGGGCTCCGGCAGGCTTGCGGCTGGCACCTTGCTATCCCTTGCAGCCGCACGCGCCGGAGGAAAGCCTTTCATCTAAAACGGCCGCAAGAGTTTCGGCCGCAAGAAAAGCCCGGTTGCTATTCTATTGCTCCGGGAACCATCTCTGCAAGGCTAAAAGCGAGCCGCAGCTTACTTGCAGGAAAAAGGTCCCGCTAGCACCAATTAAGCACATTATAAAGCCAAAATAAAGCCATCCTGCACTCTGAGGAGACTAAAACGTGATTGTAGGTGTTAGCAAAAATAGCACAACATTCCCCTACACTCAAATCCGTAAAAAACATATTTTTTAATTTATGTCAAAAATCCATGTAAAAAGTCCAGAGTGCTTGGAGCACCTCAGACCCGGCCACGCAGCGGCCGGAAAATAAACAGTTAATGTAAACTCGGATTTGGGCTGATGTGCAAGCTTGAGAGTGGGTTACTATTAATCCTCATGTCCCCCAATATGATCCCTAGCATTTACAGAGCTGTACAGTGCTGTCTTGAATTTATTTTTGACTTTAAATATTTCTGAGCTTACGGCCGGTTGCAAGATATACGGCCGGAGATCCTTGCGGGGCCGTTTAATAGAATTGCGAGGTAACGGAACCCCCGCAAGGAATCGCAGCCTTGCGGCCATATTACGGCCGATAATAGAATTAGGCCCTAAGTACATTTAGGACATTAAATCCTGTAGTTGTCCCTATTATCAACCCAAGTTTCAGAGGGCAAAGTTTTTCCCAAATAGTCACATCAGGGGTGATAAAGAGCTATAAACAGACCTCTTTGACTCTATTCTGAGGTAAGTATACAGCAATGTCATTTACTTAAGAAACTTTTTTCTTAGATCTTATAGATCTTTAATAATGACAGCAGAGCTTTGGATAATACCCTGAAGTCTGTTCAAAATCAATTACTCTTTGGGAAATGGACTGTTAGTGTACATCCAATTCCTAATCTATTTCATTATATCTCTCTGATGATTTAGTGGGATAGCAACAACTAGAACTTGCTATTTCTGAACACCTATTTGTTTGAAGGGGTATTCTTCACTTTTCCTTGGGGGTCAATATAGGGCTTACATGTGCTTATGGGGACGCTACTTGCTGTGTCTCATCTGCACTTCCTAATTCTAGTTGCTAGGACTAGCGTGCATCTGACGTAATGACTCACGTGTACAAGCTACGCCTGACGCGTTTTGACGTTCTAGGACATCTTTTTCAAAGGGGGGAAGGATTCAGTGGAAGATTGTATTAAAATATAGAGATATTAATGTAGATTACGCAGTCCAAATGGGAATCATATTGAGCAAAAACTTAACATTTGTTGTGCTTATAGATGTATAGCCGATGAGAGAGTGCATTATATTTCTTTCATGACATTCTCCTTATACTGGAGGTTTTCTCTTCTTTATCATTACAACTATTTCTTTCATAATATTGCATTTTCTTATACTAAGGGTATTCCCTTCTCTTTTTTGTTGTTCTCCTAAACGTGTGGCAGGGAATAATTAATGTGGATAATAATGTACTAATATAGTCTAATCTGGAAGATAATGGACCTTTATTCTATAATATATACAGTATATATAATATATATTATCAAATATAGAACATATATATTATATTACTGTGAACCATCCTAGGAAGATATGGCTAGTGTCCTGATTATATTTCTATCACGTGAGAAGGGTCACCCCTTCTTTTCATCAATATGATTACCCATTTGGACTGCATAATCTACATTAATATCTCTATACTTTAATACAATCTTCCACCAAATCTAATATGTTCAATTACCAAAGCAACAAAGACTCTAAAAAGGCCCAGCAACGATGGCTAGGTCCCTTCTCCCCTTTGACAAAGACGTCCTAGAATGTCGAAACGCGCCAGGCGTAGTTTGTACACGTGCATCATTACCTCAGATGTATACCAGTCCTAGCAACCAGTATCAGGAAGTGCAGATGAGACACAGCAAGTAGCGTCCCCACGAGTGCATGTAAGCGCAATATTGATCCCCAAGGAAAGGGGAAGAATACCCCTTCAAACAAATAGGTGCTCAACCGAATATCCTCACCTCATAGCACCCTGGTGCAAAGGAAATAGCAAGTTCTATTGCTATCCCACTAAATAATCAGAGTGATATTATGAAATAGATTAGGAATTGGATGTACACTAACAGACCATTTCCCAAAGAGTAATTGATTTTGAACAGGCTTCAGGTTATTATCCAAAGCTCTGCTGTCATAATTAAAGATCTATAAGATCTAAGAAAAAAGTTTCTTAAGTGAATGACAGTGCTGTATACTTACCTCCGAATAGAGTCAAAGAGGTCTGTTTATAGCTCTTTATCACCCCTGATGTGATTATTTGGGAGAAACCTTGCCCCCTGGTTGAAACTTGAGTTGATATTAGGGACAACTACAGGATTTATAGCCTTATTAAATTGTTGTGATTTAGTACATTTAAAAGGGCTCTATTTAAGCACACAGCATATTTTTTTACAGAAGTTTTTACTTAGTGAACCTCTATCCAAAAGCAAGGTCTTCACTAACTAAAATCTTCTGTAAATAAAATATGCTGTGTGCTTAAATAGAGCCCTTTTAAATTTACAGAATCACAATTTAATAAGGCTGTTAATGTCCCAAATGTACGAAAATATGAATAAACAACAATATGCTCACCTTATTTACCTTTGCAAGGATGAGGAGTGTGATTTCTATGTTGTCCTTATAAAAGGAAGACAAATATAGACATGTTCTAGGATAGAATACAGTCTCATATCCTGATTACACTGTAAATAAGTACTCAAATTATAGCACTCTGAAGAAATAAGAGGCAGCCTAGCTTCTATATATATATGGAAATGTATTTGCCAGAGGAGCCATCTTTTTAAATGTTTTTAAATGTATGTATTTTTTAAGAGTTTTTAATCGCCATTGTTTCCCTGTACCTAATAAAAGTTCCAAGTATAATGTAAATATCCCTTTCTGTCCTTACTATCATTAATAGAGTGGCAAACACTCAAGGTAATTGAACTTCCTTGATTGTTCTACAAAGCATTTTAATGAGCATAATGTGATTACACTAATATCTTTAGTGAGTGATTTTCACATTAAAACTTATGTTCAATGCCCTAATCAGAAAACATTCATCTCAAATTTTGGACCATAATAACATTCCTAGCACGTGCATAAAAGTGCAGCAATTGTTCAAATTGATCAAGCCTTGGTCATGATAAAATGAGAGCACTATATTTCTTTGACTAACAATGATTCTGCCCAAGCAGTTTGAGAGGGTTTGTATTGCTATGCCAATGTCTATCTGAGGCTTCTTGGAATATGTTGTCTGTGCAATAAAGTCTTTAATTTAACAACAGCAGCAGATCTGCTGCCATTACAGTAAAGCAGTTTTTATTCAATTGAAATAATTTTCTCTGCGTGGTAAATTAGTTTCATTGCCTGGTACACAAATGGCACTGACTAGCAACGTCATTGGCATTGAAAAACTTCCTACATGGGTGGGACAGAACAGGAGCTCTCTTTGAAGCTAAAAACGGTGATGTCAGACACATTGGTACTGTTGAGCTTGTTCTAGCTATTGTACTGATGTCAGATGTCCTTCTGGGTTCCATTAACTTGTTCTGAAATCATACAAGAAAACAAAATGTCAGTGTCATGTCTCTGCACTACCTAAGGGGTAAATTCTTTTGAAGTGTCCATAAGAAAGTGATCTGGGCAGGGGTCAGTTTGTGGGGTCTTGTAGGAAATACAAACATCAGTCAATTTGATTTCACAGCTTCACCAGCTTTCATTTAGTTTTGTTAGTATATGTATATTTTTTTTATTCCCGATACATCACAGACAACATAAAACCATTGAAGGGCAACTGAAGTAATTAAAACGACTCTGCACCATCATGTAAAACAATGAAAATTAAGTAGTTGGTGTGTAAAACATTTTCATTTGAATCACTTTTTACTGTTTTATAATTGTTTTAACATGTTATCCTATTAGCTTTTAAAGCACTCATTGAGTCCACAGGAGCCAGGATTCTACTGCACAATTTATTGAGCTTATCGGAATATTCTCCTTGGTCCTGAATGGACCATAATCTACATGCACCATTTAAATGGTTATATAAACTCTTCACAGCAAATAACGGCATTTTACATTTTTACATTTGTGGTAAGAATGTCTGAAGAATACAAAGGAATAAGCTGACATTTTTTTAAATTATAACATGGAGCATATGTTGGCATTTGCAGGGATTTTTCAGTGATGTGTCAGTCCTGATAGTAAATGAAGCTAAACACCACAGTTAAATGAGTGATATAAAAATCCTTTAAAATAATGAAATATGTCTCAGTTTTAAAAATTAAAAATGTTTATTTTGTTTTTATTTATCTTGGTTCTCAGTGTTTTATTTGATAATATAGAGCAATATTGATGGATTTCAGGTCTCTTTAATACAGTGCTAATCTTTATTAAATGCATGAACACATAACATTATTTAATCAAATGAGCCCATTTGATATATGTGAAAAGGGTGCATATCCAGCCTGAGCTTGATAAGCCATATCATATCCAGAACTTTATTTTATCTGAGAATATAAATATAACATTATAACAACTAAGGTCATTATGTCAGTAAAAAATCACTATCCCTAAGATAGCAATAAATTATAGATACTTCAACAATGTATCAAGTGTTTGTCTTTGTCTTCTAGAACTGTGATGTTAATGTTGCCTAGCAACAATAAAGATAACAGCTGGGACACCCTTGATCTTGTTGTGTAAACTATTAAAAATAGGTGAAGAAAAGTGGTACCATGGAAACAATTCTGAAATAGGTTGCTGAAGGGCTTTTTATATTCACTTTAAAATTCAGTTTTGTAAATTACCAAATAGATGTTGTCTAACTGAGGAAAACACATCTTAATTCATTACAACAATATAATCAAGATTTTAAAGATTTTGTTGTTTCTGAACATTTCTTTCTACATTTGTCAGTAAGTCTAAATACAAGGTTATATTTCAAAGAGATTATAAACAACATAATTGCTTGTGTCTTTCTATAATGTCTGTTTAGCAAGAAAATATAAAGATAAGAATAAAATAAGTGGAGTTATTAAAGGAGCAAAGTAGTCATATTTTTAAAACATATCATTTTGGAGAACTAAGGGCCCTATTCAATTTTTTTTTCTTACGTTACACCACTTGCAGACTCTATTCACTGTTTTTTTTCTTCTTCATGTTTCTGATAATATGCTGCATGTTATTTAGACTATATTATGAATGTTCCATTTTCCCTCAAAGGCTATTCAATTGCTAATTTACTGACCACTCTCAAATTACTTATTACTCTCAATTCATAAATTTAGGACATGTTTTAAGCTAAAATTATGTGCACTGAAAAGCACCTTTAAATGCTTAAAAAACCTTGCTGAAACCTAGCAAAAGCAATTAAATATACAGTACTAAAAATTTTTGAAAATGCATGTAAGTGCAATAGAAATAAATACCCCAAATTCCAGTAACCACATATGTTGAATATAAAAACACCATATGGGAACATCAACTATTGGCAATTACACACCACTTTAAAACATATCATCTTCAGAGGTAAAATAGACCCCAATACACAAGAAATTAATATAAATTAGGAAACCCATATAGCCTACAACAGGTGCTCTAATGCATTGACTTTTAAAGGACTAGCCACAACCCCAAATAATGCTTATCAACAGTATTCATCCTGACCACTTCACTGCACTGACAGAGATCATGTATGTCACATCCATGGGAAGGTATGCCATCTACACAATAGCCTTGTGAGTTATACACTGAGGTGTGAGAAAAATCATCATGGCTAACCTGAGACCTGAGTGGGCATCACTGATTGTGGTTAAATGCGGCCTCTAATACATACAGGAGGTGAATGCAATGTCACTATGCAGCACAGCCCATTCATTGGATTGCCATAGGGAGATATAGAGACAAATCATGGCAAGGGGTATTACATTAATGTGTATTACCTGTTGAAGAAGACCTGCAACAGCACAAGGAAGCTCTGGAAAGGAAGATGGAGCTTCATGAAACTTACCCCAGTGATCTTGGGTACACCGGTCACATTAAGTTCCACATCATTGCTGTTGCGCTTTTGATAATGTGTACACAAATAATTAATATGTTAAATCACATCTAGTGTTATTGTATTATGTTATTAATAAAGTCACGTGTGATATGTGTAAAACCACTTAAGCATAAAATTGACCCAGGACAGTGTTATAGTGTTATAATTTGGTATTATTACATCCAAAAAAACAGTGTCACAGTTGTTCAAGCATAATGTAGAAATGTGCTCTAACAATGTATGAGGTAGTGCTTGAACATACTTTGGTTTTATTAATTCAGGCGACATCTGGAAAACCACGCCTGTGTCACTGTCGTGGCTTGTACTGTTCACATGACAATATTTTTGAAGGTAAATAGGGCTAAATATGTCATCACTATGTCACACTTAAACCATATTTAAGTGTTGTGTGAACCAATATATGGAATGTTGTTAAATTATGATGATATTAACATTAGATTTAACATGGGAAGTGTAAACATTTGGCCTCAGCAACATCAATTTTAATTAAACATTAGATGAGTATCATGGAATCATAGGATCACAGTATTCAAATGCATGAAGACATAGATCAACCATTATTGATATATAACTAGATTATGATATTATCCATATGTTATCAATCTCTACATACAGAAGAATTCTAAAAATACAAATTATAAACATCCAGCATAACTCAAAACAGGATTGGTGTACTGAAAGATGATCTATGTAAACAAATCTGATCTATGTATGTTGATGTCCCACACTGGTAACCATTATAAGCACACAGTCACATTGATTAAGGTATAATAATAAAAAAGTGTATTATATACACAGAGCACAGTTATACATATATACAACTAGGAATTATTATCATGCATGTGGTATGCACGAATTCCAAGGGGACAAGAGACTTTGTGTAAAATCTAAAAGATTAAAGGTAATATTGTATAATAATAATTTTGCATAGCATCTGCTAGATAACATGATAATATGTAAAAGAGAAATAATGCATAACATTCGTTGTTATGCATTCTTTCTCTTTTTCATATTATAACATTATCTTTGTGCATTACTAGAGTGGAAGACCCATGCTAATTAACCAGCAACTATGTGATGGATCAGAACACAATAGTCTAAGTTGGTGAAGTGAAATGAGAACAATATACATAAAACTATTTTTTAGAAATAGAAAACAGAAAATTGGCATGTGCGTATATATTCACCCCCTTTGTTATGAAACCCATAAAAAGCTCTGGTGCAACCAATTACCTTCAGAAGTCACATAATTAGTGAAATGATCTCCACCTGTGTGCAATCTAAGTGTCACATTACATATACACACCTTTTGTGAAAGCCCCCAGAGGCTGCAACACCTAAGCAAGAGGCACCACTAACCAAACACTGCCATGAAGACCAAGGAACTCTCTGATCAAGTAAGGGACAATGCTGTTGAGAAGTAGAAGTCAGGGTTAGGTTATAAACTACTTGTAGGAGCCGGAGCAGTTTTGCAAGGAGGAATGGGCAAACATTCCAGTGGTAAGATTTGGCAAGCTCATAGAGACTTATCCAAAGCGTCTTGGAACTGTGATTAATAAAAAAACATCTTCAAAGTTGTGGGCAAGTTCTGTAAATTAAATGATGCAAATCCTCAAACAATCAATGTTAATTCCAGGTTGTGAGGCAACAAAACACGAAAACTGCCAAGGGGGGTGAATACTTTTGCAAGGCACTGTAAGGCCCAGGCTGTATATATGTATGTAGGTTAACATGCAGGGTATAGCCCTATATATACTTTTCTCCCTCGTATTATACCCTCTACTAGAGTCACATATTGTCATTACACCACTGTAACGATTATCAGATGAATAGAAATCTCATCATTCATCACTTCATATAATAGAAGTAACCATTAATGCGCATTATTATAGAAGGAAAACAAAGGTCAAAAGGCTTAAAATCTGTTAATTGGAGGAGAAAAAAGTATGTGCTTTCATATTGTTAGGAGGATGACATGTTTAATTTACACATGTATTACTGCTGGGTTTATATATATTAGCGTTTTCTGGTTCTACACCACCTGGAGCAGCCTGGCATGTAGCTTTCCATCTGGAGATTATGTTGCCTCAGCTCCCTGTAGAGCCTCCTAACGCTTTGGCCCACAGTTGCCTGGTGGGAGGAGAGTAATCAAGAAGCTGTATTGTCCTCCTGCTGTGGAGGAGGCGGTTGAGGTGGCAGAGTGGGGAGTTGCTGAGGAGTGATTTGGATTTGTGGCAGTGGGCCTGGTGGTTTTTGGGTTCAGAAGGTGGTGGTGGTGGGAGGAGAAGGTGGTGGAGGTGGTGATGCTACTAGCATTGACCTGCTATAAGTCCAGTAAGAGTACCCATGTTAGAAGTTGATAGGAGGGAGAATGGATCCAGTGGGGTCAAATACCACGGGTTTGGCAGATGGCCCAGCAGGTTTCCCCACTGACCACAGGAAGCTTACATACTCCTCATATCCTGGGCCTTCGTATCCTCCTTGCTGCTCCTCCTCCTTTTGCCATGATTCCTCCTCTGGCTCAACCTGAGCCAACACTCCTGTCTCAGGCTCCATGGGCAAGCTGGAGCTCCTGGCTGCTGAAATGAGAGAAACAATAGTATATGAGTTAATAATGTTGTATGATCATTTGATCGCTGTGTGTTCCCATATATCTGAAATCATGGTGTTTAGAACACAGATGTTTCAATTACTTTCTATTGTGTGGAGATATTATTTGCATTAAAATAATCATTGATTTGTATTATGAGCTTGGTTAATAAAAGCTTATAACACAATATTGAATCGTGCTTTGGTGTGCCCTATACAGCTCATGCAGACACATACTTTGTTGAACTTGCTGTGCAGTGTGTCATACTAATCAATCTGTAACCATCTCTCATAGTTAGTAACATGCTGCTGAGATGTGGTCCCTGATAGGTTAGTACACTATACTGCACATCCAGCCCTACAGAGTCTGTATCTGCATATGCTGCAGTGGCTACATCCATATATGAACTCTCTATTGGATGTTTTCTTAATTTAAATATATTTTGTAATTGATACTCATTGTAAAGTGTTATTGACACACATTTCATGCTGCCCACCAATTAAACTAATATGTAGGTTTCTTGGATTTGATGCCCACATTTGGAATATGGAGTACAAATTTGGGCACCACTAAATAGGTCAGCAACCTCTCTCACTCCTTTAAATGGACATTTTTCAATAGGGGGCCATCACCCATAGCCATCGCTTCTCTTGCTTACTCTGCCAACTTCCTCTTCCCCTTGGCATTGCTTTCGTCATAGCAATGCTTGACAGATTTCATATCCCTTTTAGTTTAACCTAGGGCAGTGATCTATACTGCCATCTGAATTCAAGCCGGAGCCCTTTTGCCAGGCTTAACTTCCCTCCTCCCATGTAGGAAAGTGGTGCATGTAGTTAGGGTCCCTGTGCTTGGGCAAAACCTCTTGTCCTCCTAGCTGCTGCTGGGAATCCTGTCCTCCCTGATCTGTCCCTGAGGCCTGTCTCTCCCCACCCATACCCCCTTGCAATCGGGTACCCCCCTCCCTCTGTCCCTGCACTCTGTGTGCCCCCTCTCATCTCCTCTCCCTCTGTCCTCACTGCTTCCTCTCTCCACTTCTCTCCCAGTGGCACAATCACGCTCCTCCTATCCTCCTCTCCCCTTTTCACTTCTTCCTCCATTATAAATTCCCAAATTAAATGAAGGCCATCCTTCTCCCCGGCACTGTTCCAGCCTCTCATCCCCACATCTCCTCACCACAGCACACCGCAGCTCTAGGCCAGCACTTTGGTGCACTGAAGCGCAGAGCAGCCTATAGCTCCCGGCAGGAGAATAAACAGTCCTGTAATACCACTCCCACCCTGGACCACACAGGCTTGTAATATCATTCCACCTCGGGGCACACAGGCCTGTAATGCCATCCCCACCCTGGGTCACATAGGCCTGCAATAACACCCCACCCCAGGCAGATACCATCCCATCACCGTGTCCAAAGCCCAGTGTTAGGAAGTGGTGCTCCGAGCCTCTTCCGGGTCAGTGTGTGTCTCAGCAGATGATCGACCGCTCTCGGTGCTCCTGTCCCGGCTTCATATGTTGCTGCAGTGCCCGGAAAGCCCCAGGTGAGCTGGTCCATGGGTGCATGGCGGCCCTGGCCCAGTTGCTACTCAGGCTCTCACAGTTCGACGTTGTGCAGTCATATGGCGCCTTCTCCAAGGGCCTGACCCACACCCTGCTCATCTTCTTCAAACTGGCGTGGAGGCTGCGGATCAAGTTCCCCTATTTGTATGTGATAACCTCCATGATACAGAATGTGAGGCTGTAGGTGAGAGATATCTATCTATCAAAGAAGTGCGTCTCTAAATTACTGTCCCAGGCTTTGGCCCCCTATAGTTCATCTCACGGCTGATCCATGTCTTAAAAGGTTATTATAAATATATATATATATAAATATATATAGACACAGGGGAGGGAGGGGGGTTGGGAGAGGCAGGGGGGGAAGAGACACAGGGGAGGGAGAGAGACACAGGGGATCGAGACGAGGAAAGAGACACGGGGAGGAAGTAGACAGGGGGAGAGACTCGCAATGAGCGCCAAAGGAGCTCACATTGGGTGGCAAACAGCATTGCCAGGCTTAAAATTAGGGAGAGGAGGGGAGAAATGAGACACAAGGGAGGAAGTAGACAGGGAGAGACTCG
Organism: Discoglossus pictus; assembly: GCA_027410445.1. NCBI lineage: Eukaryota > Metazoa > Chordata > Amphibia > Anura > Alytidae > Discoglossus > Discoglossus pictus. The sequence continues at coordinate 189,797,842 of CM050165.1, forward strand.
CACTTAGCGCAAAAGGTGCTTAGCACAGTGCTCGCAATGGGTGCAGAAGGTGCTCACATTGGGTGGCAAACAGCATTGCCAGGCTTAAAATTTTATTCCCATAATTTTTGACGGGCAAGTAGCTAGCAAAAATATAAAATCAGTAAAATATGAATGTCACAATCTGCTACTTTAATTGCACTTTGTAAGAACCTAGTTCAAACCTATCCAGCAGAATTGTGCAATCCTTGTACACCTCTGATAGCAGAAGATGGACCATAAACAGGAACTACGCCCAGGAACTTACTTCAGCAGACCAGAATATCAGGAACACATATAATCCCTTAGAATTAGGATTAATGCACAGAATGACACTTACACCTTGTCTATGTAAGTACAGATACCACTGTCATACCTTTATTAATTGGCCCATATTATACAATTTTCTGGCACACAGGCTGGCAAATCAGTAAGCCCCATCCCTAAATAATAGACTGCACCTTGCTTACTTGGAAAACCCTGTAACTCTGATGAGATCAAATCTTGAATCTCATCCTGCTGATTATATTTAGGTGGGCTGAGTGAGTTATCACCAGATAACAACATTGTAACATAAAAGGCTGGTGCAGTAGCCTGCAGACTAGCTAATATGTTTCTTTACAATAATTCCTATAACATGAAACATAATACATAAACCAACATACATACAGTATAACAGTGTAATCATATTTTATCCATAAGCACTAAGAAATACATAACCATAATAATAAAAACAGGGTAACTCTGGCCTGTCAGGCCCAGGCCATAGTGTAAAAATGTCCAGTCAGGCCCTGGGAATGACAATGAACAACCTCTAAATACTCGGCAAAAATCACCTAACTCCTTATCTCTCACACAAAAGCCTAGACCTGCATGTTCACTTGCAAAAGTTACAACACGTTCCTGACAATTAACATGCCTTTCTAATTTTCTATGGCTGTGTTGCAGCAAGAAATTAAGTGAGAACAAGGGCCCTATTAAATTTGAAGCCTTCGGGTTTCAGAGCGATTCAATTAGACAATCCCGCAACATACATGGCCAACATCCAAATTCGTAAACCATGCTTCCGCACCTTCCATTGGCGGCTGTGAACATGAGCAATTAACCAACTCAGTGGTTACGGCTTTTAGATGGAGCCAATAGTAAAAAAGATTGTCATAATAATGTTACTAAAAAAATGGAGGTTAGATTTCAATTACTTACTGGTTTGAAGTACTAGTTGTGATCGGGCTCGCATTCCAGAAATAATGCAATATGAAATAATTAATAAATATAATATTCTAGTCAATGAGAGTTCTATTATATGTATTAACACATTGATTGCCAGGATCGATATAACACATAAATTAAATATGAAATAAATTATTTTTTTCTTTCAGATTTGCAGGCTTGACAATATTGTGCTATTAACATTAATACCTTACATTAATTTCCCTTTAATTTAAAATACAGAATTGTGTTTATATTTGCTTTTACAGTGCAAGGGACAGGACCTTAACCCCCTTGCGGGTCCTCTCTCCCTTTAAGAGAGTGCTCCTAATCTCAGCTCGTTACCTATATAAAAGACACCTGGGAGCCAGAAATCTTGCTGATTGATAGGGGATCAAATACTTATTTCCCTCTCTGACCTGCAAATCAATTTATACGTTTTTTGACATGAGTTTTTCTTCTTTGTTTTTTTTTTTTGTGTTATTCTGTCTCTCACTGTTAAAATACACCTACCATTACAATTATAGACTGATAATTTCTTTGTCAGTGAACAAACGTTCAAAATCAGCAGGGGATCAAATACTCCCCCCCCCCCCCCACATTGTATGTCAATTTAGATACCCTTTCCCTGGGTGACTCAACTACAGACACAATACTTCCTTCAGGAGCTTATATAGTCTTATGACATGAGTGAAAAATAGTAGTTTATTGTTTGAATATACAGTAAAAGTTCAATAATCTTTTTTTTATTTTTTTATCAAGCTCTACCTAACTAGTCTTTGTAGAGCTTTTATAAGATTACCGAAGCAGTCCATTCAAGTCTTCTTTATAACTCAATTTAGTAAATAATCACCAATGTTTCTTTTACAATTTATTTTCATATCAAATCAGTTATTATTGATATTACAGAGGATTTAGTTCAAGTCGACCCAGAGGGAAGATACATTATATAGTCGGGTAAAATAAATGATAACAAATACACCATTTTGAATTTATATGCTCCCAATCAGGGTCAAAATAGATTTTTAAACCGCACACTCAAACAAATTCTCTCATGGTCAAATAGTGGTTTGCAGGGATTTCAATTTGTGTTCAGATCGCATAATGGACAGGAAATCATCCAAAAAAACCTTGCCCAGATCATCAGATTATAAGAAAAGCCAAAATGTTTCAACAAACTATTGCTAAATTTAAATTATATGACTCTTGGCATACTCTCCACCCAGGTGAGAGAGATTACACCACTTATTCCAATAGTTTTCAGTCTTATTCGAGACTAGATTACTTTCTTGTTAATTTACCTTTATTAAAAAACATAGCCAAAGTAGAGATAGAGCCCATTTTATGTACAGATTGTGCTATGATTAAATTGATAATTGAAACAGAGAAGGTAAATTATATAAAGAAATCATGGGGATTAGATAAATTCCTCATCTCTGAAAGTTCTAATAAAAAATATATAGAACAAGAATTATTAAATGTGTTTGCGGATAACCAATCAGTGAATTCGATAGTGCTCCTCTAGAATGCCTATAAAGGCTTTTATTAGAGGTATTTTTACGCAGGAGACAAAAAGGGAGACCACTAAGGGATCTATGTATTCAACCTTAATTTAAAGAGAACTAATACATTTAGCTCCGAGTTCAGACTGTATGACACAATTGAGAGACATCCAAGCTCAAATTAGGAAATCACTACATGAATCTGCAGATAAAGCTGTATGGATATTCCAACATAAAATATATCAACAGGGTAATAAAACAGGAAAATTGCTGGCGATTTAAATAAAGAAAAAGACTCCCATAAAAAGGATAGAGTTTAATTATTATGAGCTAGTTAAGAAAGTTATGGAACCTGAAGAGATTGGGGAAGTTTTTTATAAATACAATAGAAATGTATATCATTTAGAGGAAGTAAATTAAGTTAAGAAACCCTCATCCCAGGAGATTGATTGTTTTGAAAAGAATCAATTAAATCTACCTAAAATATCCTCTATAGATTTAGATTCTTTAAATCAAGAAATCTCTGAGAAAGGAAACATTGACTCTATTAAAGGTTTAAAATCAGATTCAGCTCAAGGTCTAGATTAGTTTATGATGAATATTTTAAGAAGTTTATAACCCATTTGAAACACATTTTTAACTAAATTAAAAACACTGGTTTAGTCCCCAAGAAATGTTTGAGGCAAAGATAGTGACAATTCCAAAACAGAATAAAGATCGCACTCAAGAAGAATTTTCAACCGTTACTCAATACTGACATCAAAATCTATGCCAGGATATTAGCTACTTGTCTTATTTTGGTTATTTATCAATTAGTTTCTAAAGACCAATCCGGGTTCATAGTGAGTAGGCAAGACTAACAATACTAGAAGACTTATAAACTTGATTAGCCATGCTGGTCTGGAAAAAAAACCTTCTGTCTTTCTCTTGCTTGATGCGGAGAAGGCCTTCGACAGAGTCAGATGAGAATTTTTGGAGCTAACGCTATTACAGTATGACCTGGGCGAATTTGCCTCTAAAACTATAAAAGCTCTATATACTTTCCCATCTACCTCTGTAGGAGGCGTGGTTTTTAAAACACCTAACTTCCAGATTAGAAATGGTACAAGGCAGGGTTGTCCCCTGTCCTCTCCAATTTTTGCATTGGTCATTGAACCGCTACCAACGTCGATAAGAATTTCTGAAGATATAAAGGGCATTAAAATAGGAAAAGATGATCACAAAATTTTACTCTATGCAGATGACATTGTTCTTGCATTGTCAGATCCAATAGCTTCTTTACAAAATCTACATTGAATAAGTGAGAATTATAGTGATGTCTTGCATTACAAACTTAATAGTAATAAAACTTTACTTTAAAGTTTTGTCAAATAACATTCCTTTACAACAATATGAATATTTAAGAGGGAATTATCTTTATAATTGGCAAAAGAATTCCATTACACAGTTGGGAATTACATTTAAGGAAAATTGGCAAGACATGATATCTGACAATTTTAATAATGTGTATGATAATTTGAAACTTTTGCTCTTCCCATGGAAGAAAATGAATCTGTCTTGGACAGGGAGAATTGCTTTAATTAGGATGGCAATTCTTCCAAGATTCAATTATCTTGTAAGGAATATTCCTCTCCCTTTACCTAATTATATTAGGAAATTTAAAAAAAGAATCGATAAAACAATTTACAAAAATCAACAAGTAAGAGTAAAAACTAGTATAAAAGCTAAAAGATTTAATAGGGGTGGCTTGTCTCACCAAAATTTGAAAAGCTATTATGAAGCAACATCATATATTGCACTGGAATGTTAAATCAGAGCTTCAGGGTTGGCAACAAATTGAAGACTCTTATATATTAATTATAGAGCTTAATAACCTTGTATTTTTTGAAAATATATTGGAAAATAAAATAAAAGAGCACTAGCTATTAAAAAAGGCATCAAATTATGGAAACAATTCAACAACAAATGGGCTTTAATACTGTTTCCCAGCCCACTTATCCCATGGAAGATGTTGGTTAGTGAACTTAAATTATCAAACTTAGAAAGATATATACTACAACAGCGCCTTATTGTCATTTAGCGATTTGAAAAATACATTTGGCCTCCCACAATCTAGTTGGTTGGAATATAATAGTTTGAAAATAGGGATTTTAACTATCAAGTATAATTTGTTTAGTAATAAACCATTGACACCTTTTGAACTTCTTTTTGCCTCCGATCCAAACGACATCTCATCTCTAAATGTTTTGGTATTTTAAAAGATAAATTAGATTAAAAAAAAAAAAATTGGTATGAAAATCTGGGGAAAAAGATATCAATCAATTCTGGCCAGAAACATGGTATAAGAGATTGGAATTGACTTATAAAGTTGTAAAAAATACACCGTTAAGAGAAGTATTTTTTAAGATTTTAAATAGATGGGTATTTGAACCTGAATAAGATTGCTAGATTTTCCCATAATTCGAATGATGAATTTTATTGGAGAGACTGTGGAGATAAAGGTACTTTCCTGCATATCTGGTGGAGTTGTAATAAAGTGTAACAATTTTGGAAAGAATGCTTCTCCACAATTTCAGCTTTAATCAATGTATCCATTCAACCAACTCCAGACATTGCTCTGCTACATATACTCCCAAATTCATTGAATTGGAAAATGAAAGCATTCATTATCTTAGTTTTGTCTATAGCCAAATGGCTTTTAGTTTGTTACTGGAAACTAGCACAAATTCCGGTTTGGAATGAATTAGAATCAGCAATAAACTGAAATTATATGCTTGAAAGAGATTGTCATGCTAGAGGTTTAAATTTTAGGTAATTTGATAAATGGGCTATTTGGGAATAAAATGGAAACCTTGCACATGACAACTAGCATGTACATTTTAGACTCAGGCCTTGCCTCCCTATTACCCTCCACCTCTGTTTCTCTTGTCAATCTTAAGTTTGTTATATACACTGTTCGCACATTGTCTTTTTCGTTTGTAAATTGGGTGATATATAGGTTGTATGGTGTAAATTTAATAAGCAGATAGTAAAAGATGATACACTATAATGATATGCTTTATAGAAAGTGAATTAGATTGATCAGCTCACTCAGACTGTTTTGTTAGTCTTGTAATTAGTATGTATTTGTATAGATGTTTTCACAAATAATGATTTAAAAAAGGTTGAATTCTCTTGTATTATATCTCTCTAAAATAAAATAAAAAATCTGCTACTATTTAACAATGATATGTCTTACCACCAGAAAAAAAATGTATAATAGTTGTGGCAAAGCAACCCTCTCCTTGTGGTCAATTACCTGTTTTCTGGAGGAACACTGGAGGATGTTAAATCCTTTCCAAAACTTGTAATACTTTTGCAGGACCATAAAAGGTAAGAAAATAAATAAAACAATAAATAAATAGGCCTAGCTACCGTTCAGAGCACTACCTAATTATCTGAGCAGTTTCCTGATTATCACTATCCACTCCCAACTAACCCTGGGAGGGACCCCAATAAACTGTACACTTAGAGTACTGGCCTCTCTCTCTTATTAAGTCCAGGGCTCCAGCTCTGTGGTCTTTGCTTGACAGCTTCCCTACTTTAGACTCTCTGGATCTTAGTCTCCAATTTCAGTTTCTGCTGCTCCACTACAATCCCAGCAGCCCCTCTGGGTAACTCTCTGTCTCTACTGCAACACTCCTCCTCTGGGCTCTGGGCAACAACTGACTTTTCACAGACTGCCCAGCCTGTTCACTGCTGCATCCACATTGTGATGTAATATAGCTTTTTTAACACCTGCAGGACTGTATTGGGCAAATGCCTCTATCCAGCCTCAGGCTCACATATCTGCCCTCTATAACTCTCCCATACCTCTGTCCAGCTTTGTCACAAAGTAGACAAGTAATGATAACATGGTGACTTTACTTTAAGATTTTAGTTTATGAAAAATGAAAACTTCATGAGAGACAGTTATGGTTCACAGTCACCATAAATCTCCAAAAGTATTTTTTTTATAGAGATAGATAGATAGATAGATAGATAGATAGATAGAGTTTATGCTCTACAATATATTGCCATATTATTGACACCTCACGGTTCAAAATGTAATCTATAATTTTTTTAACAAAAAGTAAATGTACAATATTTTTTTTCATAAATTAATAAAACATGTCTTTATGTGTTAGACCATAACATGCCTTTTATTTGAAAATAAAATGTCGGCTTGCATATCAGTGAATAATTTGTTATTATTTAAGAATTATTAAAGTCCCCTTTGCTGGCTTTTATTTATTTTAAAGTGTTAAGTATGAAAATGTCACTATTAAGAATGAATTCCACCTGTTGTACTTATATATTAATATTCAAAAAATATTTGGTAGTTCTGAGTAATAATTATAACAAATGTTAAATGAATATCAATTACACATCAAAATTCTTCATTTTTGAGTAAATTAACCCCCCTCTATGCTGGGGGTCCCCATCGGGACCCCAGAAGTGTCCCCACATAAACCCATTGCAGCGGGGGTCCCCGATCGGCACCGCCTCGCGGGTCCTTAAAGGACCGTAAAAATATTAACCCCAGGCAACTATAATTACCCCATTAACTCATGGTGGTCAATCCAGAACCCCATACGGCCTTAATTAACCCATTAATTCATGGTGGTCAATACAGACCCCCATAAGGCCTTAATTAACCCTATAACTCATGGTGGTCAATACAGACCCCCATAAGGCCTTAATTACCCCATTAACTCATGGTGGTCAATACAGACCCTCATAAGGCCTTAATTAACCCTATAACTCATGGTGGTCAATACAGACCCCCATAAGGCCTTAATTACCCCATTAACTCATGGTGGTCAATACAGACACCCATAAGGCCTTAATTAACCCATTAACTCATGGTGGTCAATACAGACCCCCATAAGGCCTTAATTAACCCATTAACTCATGGTGGTCAATACAGACCCCCATAAGGCCTTAATTAACCCTATAGCTCATGGTGGTCAATACAGACCCCCATAAGGCCTTAATTACCCCATTAACTCATGGTGGTCAATCCAGACCCCCATAAGGCCTAAATTAACCCATTAACTCATGGTAGTCAATACAGACCCCCATAAGGCCTTAATTAACCCTATAACTCATGGTGGTCAATACAGACCCCCATAAGGCCTTATTTACCCCATTAACTCATGGTGGTCAATACAGACCCCCCATAAGGCCTTAATTAACCCATTAACTCATGGTGGTCAATACAGACCCCCATAAGGCCTTAATTAACCCTATAACTCATGGTGGTCTGTACTGACCCCCATAAGGCCTTATTTACCCCATTAACTCATGGTGGTCAATACAGACCCCCATAAGGCCTTAATTAACCCATTAACTCATGGTGGTCAATACAGACCCCCATAAGGCCTTAATTAACCCATTAACTCATGGTGGTCAATACAGACCCCCATAGGGCCTTAATTAACCGATTAACTCATGGTGGTCAATACAGACCCCCATGAGGCCTTAATTATCCCATTAACTCATGGTGGTCAATACAGACCCCCATAAGGCTCTATTTTACCCCATCAGTCCCATAAGGGTATATTATTACCATTATGGGCCTGTTACAACCCAACATTAACCACATAAGTGCCATGAGGGTCCTCAAGGACCATCATGACACTAACTACAAACATTACACTATAACCCCCAATAAACCATTTAATCTAAACTAATCCCCCTCTACACTAATCTATTAACACTTACACTACCTACCTACACTACCTACCCCCTAATAAACCTCCCCAACACTCTAATTACAAAAAATAAAAAAAACTACCTTACAGAACACAAATAAACCTACAGGACAGAACACAAAAAAACCTACAGTACAGAAAACAAAAAAACCTACAGTACAGAAAACAAAAAAACCTACAGTACAGAAAAAAAAATACATTACAACCCCACTCCCCACTACAGAAAATAAAAAAATTACACACCTGAAAAGGAAAGACAGATAAACAAAATACAATACATACATATAATACATTACATACATTACATACAATACATGACATTACATATAATATATTACATATAATATATTACACATAGTACATTACATACAATACATGATATTACATACATTACATATAATATATTACATATATTACAAATAATACATGACATTACATACATTACATATAATATATTACATATAATATATTACATATAATATATTACACATAATACATTACATACAATACATGACATTACATACATTACATATAATACATTACATATAATCCAAATCAAATACCCCCTATCTATCTAACATACAATCTATTTAATATAAAATAAATCCTAACTATATCAAATACATCCCCCTATCTATCTAATATACAATAAATCCTAACTACATACACAGACCCTAATTCTAATCTAAAATAAAATAATTACAGTTCTAACTACACAGACCCTAATTCTAATCTAAAATAAAATAATTAAGACCACTTACCTTTAAGATGTTGCTTCAGATCACTAACCTAGGGGTAAAACAAAACAAAATAATTAGTACAAAACATTAACATGAAATAAATAAACATTATATACACCACCATGAGTTAATGGGTTAATTAAGGCCTTATGGGGGTCTGTATTGACCACCATGAGTTATAGGGGTAATTAAGGCCTTATGGGGGTCTGTATTGACCACCATGAGTTAATGGGGTAATTAAGGCCTTATGGGGGTCTGTATTGACCACCATGAGTTAATGGGTTAATTAAGGCCTTATGGGGGTCTGTATTGACCACCATGAGTTAATGGGGTAATTAAGGCCTTATGGGGGTCTGTATTGACCACCATGAATTAATGGGTTAATTAAGGCCTTATGGGGGTCTGTATTGACCACCATGAGTTAATGGGGTAATTAAGGCCTTATGGTGGTCTGGATTGACCACCATGAGTTAATGAGTTAATTAAGGCATTATGGGGGTCTGTATTGACCACATGAGTTATAGGGTTAATTATAGTGGCCTGGGGTAATATTTTTAGTGCGAGTCCTTTCAGGACCTTTACGGTCCTTTGAGGACCCGCGAGGCGGGAAATTTAAAATTGAAATGCAGCAGGGTCACGATCGGTACCGATCGGGGACCCCCGCTGCAGGGTGTCTATATGGGGACACATTGGGAGTCCCGATGGGGACACCCAGCATAGAGGGGGGTTAAATTTAGGTGCTGCGGCCAGGATTGGCAATTAGTGTGCCGTGGGCCCTTTAAGGAGCCTCGGTGGGGAATTTAAAAGTATTAAATGCAGCGGGGGCCTGATAGGTGGCGATCGGGGACCCCCGCTGCAAGGGGTTAATGTGTGGGGGCTGCGGGGGTTCCTATGGACCCCTGCAACAAGGTGTTCATGTGAGGACACTTCAGGGGTTCCTTTTAGGACCCCCGCAGCAATTGATGAGGAGTGGGAGCTGTCACTCCTCATGTACATTTACGCAGTGTAGATACGTATGGCCCTGCTACGTAGCTCATACGTTGCTCGCAGCAGGGCTAATTTAATAGCATTGTAAGTTAGAGAAACTTTGCAGTACGTAGGGCTTAAGTAGAAGCCTCTTATTTACGAGGCTGGAATTTAATAGGGCCCTTAACATCTAAAGGGAATTCAAGAAACAGAAACCTTAGCAGGAATAAAAGATAAGGATTAGGATACATCAGGAAAGAGGTGAAGTTAAAAGTGATAGAGGATAAAAGAGAAGAGAAGCTAATTAAAAAAAAGTACAAGTAGATAAGTTACAGAACTGGAGAACATTACCAAATTAAAAAAATAAAAACAGTAAAGTTAGTTTTAGGGCTCTATTTGGTATTTACTCTAAGTGGATAAACTGAAGCCCCTTCGTAGAATACTTTCCAAATTCCTCTTATTAGTTTCTCATGAAAGAGGAGTTCTAGTAATGCTAGGAAAGTGCTCTTGTAAAATGAAGATCATATGAGGTCAGGGATCGTTACGGAAAAATCTCAATAAAGGTCAAACTTATAGCGAAACTGTCACAAGTTCTTATTCTGGGTGCATCAATCTAGACCCGTGGAGGCTTGCTGCTTTCTCATTGGACACATGTTGTCAAAGTGTCTTAAATCGTATAACCCTCCTACTCTAGATGGAGTAACCTAGATCTATGTATTCTATTTTTTTTTTTAAATATAAGGGTGAAATCATGTAACTTATCCTGCTCATTGTAGTTTGATATTGTGTGAGAGAGTGCTCCCCTTACCTTAGATCGCTTCTGTTAATTGAAATTAGCAAAATAGGCATCTGCTCTCAGTGTAAGAGCTATTACTATCCAAATTGCATTACAGGGTTAAATTAATGAATCTGGCGTTAGCTGGCACCGGAAGTACAGACTTGACATTTGATTGGATCCTGGTTGCTAGGAGACAGCCAGAAGCTTATTTAATGGGCTTATAGCTGTGGCTGCCATTGGTAGGTTACTATCCATGTGACTATTCTTGCTAGGAGACACTTTACCTAACAGGAACTCGGGCTACTGCTAGGAGTCTTATTGAAGCAATGAGTGAAAGAAAGGTGCATACTCATTGCTGCTGACCTATAAAATGTTGGAGAAGTAATCAAGCATATTAACTGATACAACTTGTCAATTAAGGTACAGGGATATAATTGGGAATTCATTTTTTTCAAATTGCATAATAATTATGTATATGAAATTTATATATGATGTATGATAAACACAGTGAGAGGGTAAGGCTTAAATGAATATACATTATGCAGTATTATGCCAAACATAATTAGGCAATGAACATTTTGACAACAGGGAAGACAATTATAAAATACAAAATGATAACTACATAACATAATTGAATAAACATAATTCCATTAATACAAAACTGTAAATTGCTCTCAACCCTAAATATATAAAAAAGTGTCTGGTGGTCATTTTAGTCTGGCAATAGGGTAACAGTGGGGTCAAGAGGGGGTATAATTGGAGATATTAATTAAATGGAATAGGCTAGAAAAATGGCAAAAAATCATAATAAAAAATAAATTAAAATTAAATTAAATTTGAAAATAAAAATAATCATAATAAGAGAATATTGAAAATATACAAAATTTAGGACTCAGACTTAATTCTTTTAAAGTGAACAACAATGGTGAGAAACCTATCAATGATACTCTGGATGCCAAAGGGCCAAATTATACAATGATTATTAAACACAGTAAAACATAAATACATTAAGTAAAAAGTTATTGTATATATCCAAAAGGAAACAATCCAGAATGTACAATACCAATCATAATGATGATAATAATGGTAATAATAAAAAACACATATCCAAGAAGTCTTAGGAATCCAAAAAGGCTGCTTAGTTGATGTCTCTATTCAATCCAGCTGTCTCCAGGGTCATACATCCATCTTGTCTACTTGTGTTTAAGTGCAAGCAGATTATTCCCCCTTCTCCTATTGTGGTTAATACAGTCCACTCCTTGAATGGGGAGTCCCTCCATGCTCTTGTGTTTCTTGTCACATGGACTGAAAAACCATTTGACAGTAGTCCTTTTGCCACATTACTCTGTTGTTCCTGGAATCTTGTTTTAAACAACCTTTTTGTGCAATCCACGTATTGGAGTTTACAGCAACATGTAATGGCGTAAACAACAAAATCTGATCTACAGTTTATAAAATGCTTAATCTTAAAGTCTTTTTTTCTTGCTTGTTGAAGAAATTATATTTTGCTTGGTCTTTTTGAGGTACCCACACTTTTTACAGTTTTATGTGCTACTTTTGATTGGCCTTACCTGACGTGGTGCTAATTTATTCCTCAAGTTGGTGTTTCTCCTAAAATTGACTGTTGATTGATCTTGTAAGATGTCTCCAAGAATGTCATCTTTCTTAAAAATGGCCACAGATTTTTAATGCTTTTGGAAATCTGATGTGATGCCTTATTGAATTTCGTGAGGAATCTCCCATTCTGGTTGATGGAGTGGTCTGGAGCTTCTTTTGGATCAGAGCTCCCCTTTCATGTCCTTTTGCTTTCTCATGGTCTTTCAGGATGAAATGATGATCATACCCTTTATCCAAAAGAAAATTGCTGAGATTCTCATTTTCTGTGTCAAAATCAGACAGATCAGTATAGTTTCTGCTTATTCTCCTAAATTGACCATATGAGATATTTATTTTAATCCATCATGCCCACTGGTGGCATGCAGGTAGCTTTTACTAATGGTTGGTTTATTAAACAGTCTTGTTTTGACACAACCTTCTTCCTCAGTAAAGATACCATTCAAAAATGAAATACATTTCTTGTACATACTCATTGTGAACTGCAGATTCAGCTTATTCTGATTCACGTAATTGAGGAGGTCTTTATAGCTCTCATCCTATGACTCTTCCCAAATAACAATGATGACGTTGATGCATCTTTGCCATATAAGGATTTTTTTCATATAAGGATTATGGCCCAAATATATAAGTCTTACCAAAGACCCATGTAAATATTGGCGAAGCTTGGCACAAATGTTATGTCCATTGCCGTTCCTCCTTTCTGGAGGTAGAATTTGTTTTCCAGCAAAATATAATTGTGATGGAGGATGAATTGAATAGCCTCTGTAATGAACGTGATTTGGGATTCCTCTGTATTCTCATGATTTTGTAAGAACTGTCTCACTGCAGCTGTTCCCAAATCTTGGGGGATACATGTATATAATGCTGTTACATCTAAAGTGATCCAGCTGTAAGTTGGTTTCCAGTGTACCTTTTCCATAATTTATAGAATGTGTGGTGTGTCTATTAAATATGATTTCAAAATAATGACCATTGGTTTCAAAATGGGGTCTACAAACTTAGACAGTTTCTTTGTGAGTGACCCAATACCCGAGATTATTGCCCTAAATTGCGGGTTGGTCTCATTTTTATTTATTTCATGTAAGTGATAATTGATCGCTGTTTTGGGATGAGTTATATTCAGAAATTGGAATTCTTTCGAAGTGAGTATGCCCAAGTTCTTAACTTCAATGATCAGGGTCTGATACTGATTCATGAATTCCTCTGTTAAATCCATGTTGAGTAACTCATATATATCTTGATCATTAATTAAATTATAGGCCTTTTTGAAGTAAACTTCTCTGTCTTAGATAACAATAACGCCGCCCTTGTCTGCTTGTCTTATCACAATAGAGTGATCTTCCAGTTGTCTGAGGGCTCTTTTTTCATTTCGTTTCAAATTTGAATTTTTCTTGACTTGTTTCCTGTTGCAGATATGTGCTTTTTCCTTCAATAACAACTTCTTGAACACAGGCAGATAATTACCCTGGGATTGAACCTGGTAGAATGTAGACTAAGTGCATTTGATTCTTATATTATCCGATTCTACTGCCATGTCCCGTAGGCATTTAAAGTGATATAGTCTATAGTTGATTCATCCAGGAAATTATCTCATCCATGCAGTTTTCTCAATGCAAGTAATGTTTCTAAGTCATCTTCAACTAATTTGATACTGTTGGTTTGTTCAACTTCAATGGTATCTTCTGTAGTCTCTTGTTCTTTGGAGATTTGGCAAAATGTCTTGAGTGTGAGATTTATTGACAACTATAAATAACTAGCGACTTGCCCGTCAAAAAATGACGGTCAATAAAAATTAAATGTTGTGAAATTTGTTTGCAACACAAAATGAGTCACCTACTTTTTTTTTTTCTAAAAATAAAAACATTATTTATTTTAACTTTTTATTTTTTTAACTTTCAACTTATATTTCACAAACATTAAACTTTGTAACATGCAACTTGTATATGAAACATTCGTTCAACATTTTGTTAACAATACGAACACTTTTCAATACATGTTTATCACTGAGTAACTGCGAACTATATTAACTTAGAGTAAGTAAATTGTTTTAACAATAACATGCTTTTTATCATTTGTAACATATTTGTTAAACTCTTGTTAAACTAAATTAGCATTGAATCCAGAGGAAGGCAAACAATAAAAACCCTCTATTGAAACTTGTCCAATTGTATCAAAGAGGGAAAAAAATTAATTCCTTCCTGACCCCATTAACTGGCGATCGGATTTCTCCCTGAATCAATACTTTGTCTTTGAATAATACATTTCCAATTATTCTTAAAATAGTTAAACTTTATACTAACAATACATATTTGACTATACCACATATATATTGTCCAAACTTTTTTCAAAATTCCAAAAACACATATTTAACATCTGAAATTTTAACATCAAACAACAACATTTAACTGTTATAAACTTGAAAAACTCAGTTAATTGTTTTGTGGGGCCAATCATGTAAATATAAAACTTTAAACCCATTCCAATCTGTTTAAGGATATTTTACTGTTTATTCTTTGGATGTTTTATGTGAAATGTTTTTTTTTGTGCAATCATATTGAGTCCCATAAAATGTTGGCATTAAAATAAAACCATTGTCCTCTATCTTTCCAACACCTCATAGTAGACAATGTTTTTGGTGTAAACACATCCATTGTCCAATAAATGACCCTGAGTTTCGTTTTCTTCAACATGCACTTTAATTTCTTTTGGATTAGTGCACCTTGAAAAATCCACATAGAGTTGTCCATGTGCAAAAACTGGTTCCCAACTGACATAAAAGTTTGTCCTTGGGATTTATTGATGGTCATAGCAAATGCCATTATAACTGGAAATTGTCTCAGTTTAAGGACAAAGGGCAAACCACTCTCACTTGGAGCTAAATCAATTCTTGGTATAAAAACTCATTCACCTTTATGGGTACCAGTTATAATTTCTGCATGTATAAAATGATCTTTTAACTCATGCACAATTAATCAGGTCCCATTACAAAGTCCTTTTTTTGGATTCATATTTCGCAATAACATAACAATTGCGCCTTTTTTCAATTGTAAAATATGTGGGGGCATTCCAGATGGTGTTAACGAATTAATAAATTTGATACTAAAATTCAATTCACTGTCTTTATCATCTGACAGAATAGAATCTGCACTGTAATAATTCTTTTGTGGTGCATTGATGTATTTTAATATTTCGTTATTTACATTCAAGGCATCGATATTTTTTGATGTTAATATTACTTTGTTTGCAATGTCTGTGTAATCCTCATTATTAAGAGTGTTTAGAAATATGGCTGATATGAGTGATTCATTGCAAACCATTTCTGATGGAATTTCAATGGTATCATTTGGTAAATGCTGTATTTCTGGATGTTTTCCATCTCCGATTTTAATGAGCCAGTCATTGAATTCATTTTGGCCTTCAGATCTCATATTTAATTCTAATTTGAGATGTGTAAATATTTGCCACAGTTTACTGGTCTTGATACATGTTTCAATGATCTCTGTTCTATTTCCGTGTGGCACAACAGGTAATGTTTGCCTAAAATCGCCTCCTAACAGCATCACCTTTCCACCAAATGGCAATTTATTATCCATTACTTCTTTAAAGAATCTGTCAATACATTGCAGTGCATGACATGACATCATTGTTGCCTCATCTATGATAATTAGTTTACTTAGTTTAAATTTTTTTGCTTGTATGGAATTGAGTCGAATATCTGACACTGATGTTTCCAAAATGGGAACTGGCAGCTTAAATCCACTATGCACAGTTCTACCACCATCTAACAAAAGTACAGCA
Organism: Discoglossus pictus; assembly: GCA_027410445.1. Lineage (NCBI taxonomy): Eukaryota > Metazoa > Chordata > Amphibia > Anura > Alytidae > Discoglossus > Discoglossus pictus. The sequence continues at coordinate 189,814,205 of CM050165.1, forward strand.
ATTCCAGTTGTTGCAAATGGCATAGCTATCTGACCCTGTGATCGAATATAACTCATCAAACAATTGTACAGATAAGTTTTTCCTGATCCACCTGGTCCGTCTAGATAGAAATACCGGTCTTTGACCATTTCATCATCTGTAGCATTTGTGATGGCATGAAATGCTTCTAACTGTTTAGTATTTAAAGTTGCCAGTTTTTCTTGTGTTTTTTGTTTTTGTAGCTCAGTATCATAATCATCAAAATTGATGTCATCTATAAGTCCTGGATCAGGTAAATAAAACTTGCACAATTTAATCCATGAGCCACCAATATTTCTTGGATTTCCATCAATGTTTTTAACAGAGCTATTGGTTCTCTGTAACGTTTCAAGAAATCTTCTGACATGTTTAATTTAAATGTTTCCCACAAAGTGAAAGCATCAGGTACATTGCAAAATATACAAATGAATGCAAATTGTTGTCTCATTTGCTTAGGCATTTGACATAGTGCTGCTTCTTCCAGACACCTCTCCCATTCTGTATCATCAGCTATGAAATTTTGATGTCTTGCAGCTAATAGGAATGTACCATAAACTATGTCATTCACTGTACGTAAATGCTCAAAACTCTGTGCACCGGGAACATGTAGCAGAAGTAATCTTAAGCTGAAACGTTCAATATCCCTTGGACTGACGGTATAATGCGTGGTATGATTTTATGAGTATCTCTTCTTCGTTGTCGCCATAGACCATTTACAAATACATAGTGATATGGTATCTCTATGTATAAAAATTGTATGGCCTCCGTATCCTGACAGTTTAATTTAAACCACGCAGTAAGCGTAGTATCTCTGTCTTCACTTTGATATAATGCAGATCTTTCATTTCCTTGAGTAAAGCAAACCAACTGACTTTGAGGCAAATGTACAGCTAAACGATAGATAGCATGTGACCGATCATGCATCTCAAATTTCAAAAGGCACCACATTGCTTCAGGAGCACTCACATACCGAGCATCTAAATAATTTGATAGTTCATCATGTAAAATTGGATTTTCGTTTTCATTTCCAACACCTTGTACAACAACAGTAGCTGCATCATATCCTTTGTATATATATTTATACACATACTTAATTGATTTAATTGAAGTGCAAGCTTCCACATTGATGTGTGCATTGTACTTAATGAGCAAATGTGGATTGTATGGAACGACAAATCTATTATCATTCTTTTGGCAACGGATAATAGCTGTTTGTCCTTGTGTTCTTTTATACAAAGGATATCCATCACAATTTGCATAAGTTTCCAGTTGAAATTGTTTTGGAAATTCTTTAGTACATTTTTTATTTTCCATACATGGTGAATTCGGTTTCATTTCTCCACATGGGCCATGAATCATTCTATGTGTAACAATCTCCCAAAGTTTTTTATATTTTTCTTGGTCTGGCAATTGTGCACAAATTACCGAATCCACTCTCTCTGCAGTGTTCAACTTGCCTTTTTCCTGCAGTATTAAAAGTATGTGAGCATGTGGCAATCCCCTTTTTTGAAATTCAATGGTGTAAACAAAAGCCACACATTGTCCAAATAAGTGTGCTTTAGTGATATCATGAATTAATGAATTGAGTTTGATTTTAAATACTCTTGCCACTAAATCTGGTCGGTCAGAAGTAGTTTGTCCCAGATTCAAATTTTCCTTGATCTCTGGCCATTGTGGATTACACGTGAATGTAATAAATAAATCTGGTTTTCTAAATTTTGTAACAATAGCCATGGCATCATTATACCTTTTTCGCATATTGCGAGGAGATCCTTGGAAAGAGGATGGCAAAATAATTGCTCTTCCAGCTGGAATGTCTCTGTTGGAAGCTAAACCTGCCACATAATCCATTAATCCACAATACTGTTCTACTCATTATTTTTTTTGTTGATATTTAATAAAATTTAGATTATTGGCTTCAACTTGTAAATATGAATCAATAATCCATTGTTGAGTGAGTTTTCCTCCATGTAAAATAGGATTAAAACAATCACGGATAGCAGTTTGTGCCACTTTATATTCCAGCATGGAAATATTAGATCTAATACGAAGTTTAGTATTGGGATAACTTTCCAATTGTAATTTTGGTTCCCATCCTGGTTCCCCATTTGGAAAGAAAATGGGATATGTCATTGGATCTAAATTACAGCTTAATATATTAATGTTGATAAATGGTTGTTCTTCATTGTGTGGATATATTCTAATATCCAGCTGAAAAGGTGGTTCACCATCTTCATTTTTAAACACCATGGCAACCTCGTTTACAGTAGGTAAATTATATCTTCTTTGATCAGTGTTGCGATCTCTTCTTAACACCATATTGACTCTTGGTGTAGGCAATTGATGTCTTTGAGCATGTTCCTGTTGTTCTTTTTCAAGCTGTGCTAATTGTTTGTATGCTTGACTATATGGGTTTTTTTCCATAATTTTTTCAAGCTGTTCAAAGACTATGCGCAAACACTGTCTATTTTCTGGAAGTGTCATTCTTTGTTCCACAGCTTCCATCGTATCTAAGACATATAACTGTGCAAATTTCCTTGCTGTCCTTCTTGTGGGTGTAAATGGGAAGTTCGGTGGTATATTTGACCTTGAACTCTGAAACCATAAGGACCATGTCCTGGTACATTTTCTGCTAATGTTGCACCCATTGAAGCAAATGAAATTGCACTGTTATAAGACCTTATTTTTTGTTTGAAATTATTATAATTTGGAAATGTTTGATCACTCATAATGCATTCTAAATAATATGGAAATGGGTGTCTTAGTGGAAGTTTCACCTTTGCTTTCTGACAGCAACTAATGAAATTTCCATCAGTAGGTCTTTCCTTTATAAAATGATAGGCCCCACAAAACTGACAAACCACATTAAGTAACCCAAAATAATGAGTATCTACTTGTACTGCAGTAGTAAACACATTATCATGCATTTCTTCAACATAAATATCAGACCCACTTTCTATATGTACATTTTTTTCTTGTGTTTCTACATTTAAGTCATTCTGCAAAATAGAGTCATTGGACAATGGTTCACAGAGATGTTTTTGTTTACTTTTACGTTTCTTGGAAGCCCCAACACACTCACTTGCGGCTTTCTTACTCATCTTTCTTTTATTTAAAAGTCTCTGTCGATCTTTGTCTCGCAAGCGTTGTGAAGTTTCCGGTGTCTGAGCATCTATCCACCTTTGCTTCCTTTCCCTTGCCAATCTTCTTTTGCGTTCAATTTTGTCTTCTCCATTGTCCGCCATTTTAATCTGTAATTTTAAATAGAGATGTAAATATTGTTTGTTCTTTGTTTTATATACATTTTTTTTTCCGATTTGTACTTTTAGATTAAAGTAGATGAATAAACTAATAAAACATTTTCAATTGTTGCACTTTAGTCTGAAAGAAATGAAACCATTTTTCAAAGTATTTTATTGACATATATGAAATTGGAAATAGCTGCACAAATCCATCTTTATATTACTAATCTTTCAATGACATTCCTTCTTGATTGAATTCACAGCATACCATCCTTTTTTTTTTTGCAAGCTTCTTCTTTTCTTTAAATATTATTATTACTTAGTATTGTCTTTTCAACTTTTTTAAAGTTTTAACTAAATATCATAATTTAATGACTCAAAAAGTACTATCCATTTTCAATCAATGTAAATTTTCACCAAATATATAATACATATAGCCTTTTTCTATGCGTCACTACAAAATAACATTTTATACCTGTGAAGATGATGTTGATGTTGTTCAAAGTCTGCAAACATCACACTGTCTGTTTATTCCCTTGCAGATCCGAATAAACTGTAAAATCAAATAGATAATATTTTTAAACTTTTGCTTCATCAATATCATTAAATGAACATCAACAGACATATATTTGTCTACATTAAAAACATCATCTTTTTTAATATTTTGCCATAGTAATATAATTAAAATTCTATACCTGTCCAAATTATCCTTATGATGTTCAATTTGTGCAAACGTCACTATCTCTGGTCATTCATGTAGAATTCACTGCAATTATAAAAAATAGTAAAATTAATGTATAATATGTAACTTCATCTGTATTAATCAATGAGTCTTAACATACCTATTTTTGCATAGATTAAAAACATGAAATAAATATATCAATAAATCAACATGAACACACATATGAAAGCATAGATTATAAACATACACTCAATATTACTGTTAGTCTTTAAATAAGAATCAATGAATGTGTATTAATATTAAATTAATGTCTGACTAAATATAACATCAACACATAACAATGTTCCCTTTATTTTTTTTAGAGTGGTATACAAAATATAGAAGAACTGAATTATTTAAATAATGTACATACATTAATAATTAATTAATCAACGTGTTCCATTTTTTATGCACATTCTTAAACATTAACCTTTTTTAATATTAATGATTAGTAATGATACATTAGGAATGTTATTTACAATTCTTACCCACAGGTAATCACGACATATCCGAAAATAGTTCTTAAATTAATGTACATTAATAATTAATGAATCAATGTGTTCCTAATTAAATAATGTACATTATGAATGTTATTAACAATATTTTCACACAGGTAATGACGACATATAACAAAATAATTGTTAAATTAATGTACATTAATAATTAATTAATAAATATGTTTTTTTTTATTGACATTCTTAATTTTGATATTAATAATTCATTAATTAATTAATGTACATTATGAATGTTATTAACAATTGTTTCACACAGGTAAGCACAATATTATTTTTATATTAATTAAATTTCTTATTTCTTATTTATTAATTAAGTACCAATTTATTAATTAATAATTATAAATAATAAGCACAATATTCATTTTCTATTAATTAAATTTCTTATCTATTATTTATTAAGTACCAATTTATTAATTAATAATTATAAATAATAAGCACAATATTAATTTTCTATTAATTAAATTTCTGAATTATTATTTATTAAGTAAATACCAATTTATTAATTGATAAGTATAAATAATAAGCACAATATTTATTTTCTATTAATTAAATTTCTTATCTATTATTTATTAAGTAAGTACCAATTTATTATTTAATAATTATAAATAATATATTTACCTTTTTTAATGTAATAATGCTGAAGCAGTATACTGAAGAGCTAACAATCTCTTGCGATTTCTCGGCATCAGAAAACATCCAGTCAGATTGTCATCACCTGAGGAGAAAGTGTGAGTCATGTGTGAAATGTGCCCTATATATAGGGTTTGTGTGCAAGACAAATTCATAGTTTTAGGCGGGAAATCCGCAGTTGCGCGAGCCAAATGCGTTGTTTTCGGCGGGAAATCCTATGTGGCGAGAGCCAAAGGCGGGAAATCTGTGTTAATGCGTAAATCGGTAATATCGTTTAGTAAAATGTACTCGCTACTGTCTTTTTACTCATTGCGCGGTTAATCCGCATCCTTTATCTCGTTGTTTTTCAAACACATACGTCTGTGGCTGTGTTTTATGCAGTTCGTAGTAGTATAGCCTCGTTTTCATTTTTTTCGGCGGCCATTTTTTCTTTGCTTAGCCGATTTTTGATCTTTGTAACTCGGTTAAATCGATCTAAATTTCAGTTCCAACTCACTTCCAGACGTCCTGCCTGGTTCCCCATGCTGTAAGTGACCTTTCTTTTTATTTTTTACTGTGTATTTTGTGTTTTTTTTACTGTTTTTGTTCCGCCGCTTATCTCGTAATTTTTTTCACCTCATATTTTTTTGCTACGGTTTAACGACTCGCCTCGCTACGCGAGGCGAGCCAAGCGATGGCAAAGTCGTATGATTGGCAAAGTGGTACGGTGTAACGGCTCGCCGGGCGATGAGCACCTGCGGCGCTCATCGCTAAGTCGTACGCACTACGCAACGCAGCGTGACGAAGATTCATAGTTAGACAATTATATGTGATTCAAATGGATATGGTTCGGCATCAGGAGCGAAGAACAACCTTTTGACTGGTATTCTCATTTCTTCTTCACTTAATGTTTTTTTTGAGAGATTAAAGAGTTATGTTGCATTTTTGCTCTTTTGACGCTGAATGATCCGTCTCACCTCTGCAACTTCTTCTTTTTGGGATATTCTTTTTGTCCCTTGCTTCAGAGGTATTACTGAGAGTGAGTTGGAGCTGAGGTGATGTCTCTTTTCTGTGAACAGAAGTTTGTTGTCCCACACCATAAAAGACTTATGTGGGTGATGGAACTGTGATAGACGGCTGTTGGTTGCCAACTGGACCATGAGAATTTCTTATATGTTGATTGCACTGTGGAATCTTTGGTATGGTTCCTTCTGAATGATGTCTATCAATGTATCTTGTATGAGTTTGATCTTTTGTCCATAAGCCTCTGTGTTCTTTGAATATATAATTGGGCTCTTTGTTGTTTTGATGGTTGGTGCTAATGTGTTGATTTAAAATTTAAAATTCCTTTTATAGTCATGATGTTGGTGAGGAGCTCAAACTCTCAGGTCCTTGAACATTGTCCCTCCTTTTCCTCTGTTGGTTTTAGTTGTTCATTTTCATAGTCATGCTTATCTCTATTTCACCCTCAAGCTTATTAATTCTTGACTTTATATCTCTGGCTAGTAGAATCATCTTTAAACTGTTCCTATTTTTCTGTAGTGCTTTTAATAGATGTATAGATGTTTCCTAGGTTCTTCTGCCTGAATGTGATCAATTCATCCATCAATTTTAAAGAGCACTCTTCTAAAATACTATCCCATTTTGTAAATGATGGTTCCAGTGTACAGTTCTTATGGATGTGTAATCCTATTGGTACAATCTTATGGGTCTGGTAATGCTCCAAACTCATGAGGTTGTACCAATTTCTGACCTCATGGTTGCTTATTTTTTTTTTATTCCCCCAAAAGGAGTTTGATTCCTTTACATTAGAGGTATTGAGGTATTAGAGGACGTTAGCTCTAGTGGCAATGTCAACATAAGACCCATAAGAAAAATGGTCTGCCATATTGGTGTATGATATATTTGAGTTGCAATCAGTAAAGAAATCATGTCAATTTGACACTCTTGTTTGGTGAACGTGTAAACTGGATGGATACAAGGGCTCCACTCTGTATTTACTGGTGGATATACTGAAACACTCTTGTACAATACTTTGCAAAATCATCTCATTAGGGAAGTTCTTATAGTGATTTAAAAGTAAAATTCTGGCAAAAGAGTGATCGTACGTTTTGTCCTCTGTGGGCCTCGTCAATGAGTTGTAGCTGTACTCCCTAAGGCACACTGAGTAATGAGTTCATGAGTCCAGGATAGTCCTCATTCAATTTAAGACTGTTGTGCAATTAATTCTAATGTCTTTCATTGCTTTCCCCGTCATTTACAGTGGGGTATCAATTTTTTATTTGCTTTTAAAGTGCTACTAAAATTTCTTTAAAGGGACATTTACTTCAGTACAATGTGGAGCACACCAATGTAAAAATCTTTTAGCTGAATGTTTAAAAACCTTTTGAATTTTTGAAATCCATTCTTTTTTCACTGAGTTAATTATTATTAAATGTAATAGCGACTTGCCCGTAATGCAATTTTTGAAAAAAAAAACCTGTGTCTCCCCTTCCTCACCCGTCTCTCTTAGCCCCCTCTCTCCCTCCCCATCTCTCTTTGCCCAATCTCTCTCTGCCCCATCTCTCTTTGCCCCCTCTCTCTCCCCATCTCTCTTTGCCCCTCCTGTCTTCCCAGTCTCTCTTTGCCCGCTCTCTCCCTCTCCCATCTCTCTCTCTCTCCAATCTCTCTCCCTCTCCCATCTCTCTTTGCCCCCTCTCTCTCTTCCCCACCCCTTTTTGCCCCCTCTCTCCCTCTCATTGCCCCCTCTCTCCCTCACCCATCTCTCTTTGCCCCCTCTCTCCCTCACCCATCTCTCTTTGCCCCCTCTTTCCCTCCCCAGTCTCTCCTTGCCCCCTCTCTCCCTCCCCAGTCTCCCCTTGCCCCCTCTCTCCCTCCCCAGTCTCCCCTTGCCCCCTCTCTCCCTCCCCAGTCTCTCCTTGCCCCTTCTCTCTCTCACCTGTCTCTCTTTTCCCCCTTTCTCCCTCACATGTCTCTCTTTGCCCCCTATCTCCCTCCCCAGTCTCTCTTTCCCCCTCTCTCCCACCTCCCCAGTCTCTATTTGCCCCCTCTCTCCCTCCCCTGTCTCTCTTTGCCCCCTCTCTCCCTCCCCTGTCTCTCTCCCTACCCCTGTCAGTGTGTGGTGGGCCTGACACTCTCGCTGTGTGTCCATGCCTGTGGTGGTGGTATGTCCCCTGCCAGTCCGTGTATTTCTAGACCAGCCTGTAAATGTCCTATGTGTGCTGCCAGGCCCCTCACCCATCACTCATATCCCAGTACCTGTACCCTGGTATCTCCCCCAGCGGCTGTATGAGTGGCCTTCGTGCACTACTCTCCTGAGGTCTACCTTGTCTGCCAACCCCTCTCCTGGCCCAGGCCCTCTGACTCTTACCTTTACCTCACTCCTCTCTCTCGTCAGCTTCCCTTGGCACTTTGTGTGTGGCCTGTCCCGTTGCTGTCATTGACATCCATCTGGGAGGTGGAGCAGGAGGGCCGGGATAGGCTGGGGCTTGGCAGGGGAACTGATGTCCACCTGGTCCCAATGGAAGTCAGACAGGGTGTCCATGAGAGCTGTGTGGATGAGCAGGGCCCGAGAGTTGTGCCCCCTGGAGCTCTGGCCTCTCCAGTGTGTGTGTGGGCAGGGGTAGGTACACGGCATTCCTGGGTGCACTCTAGGAGGGGGAGTCAGCCTTGAAGTATGGGCCTACCACTGCAACCCGTCAGCACTAAGGGCTTGGCAGGGGAGTGGCCCGGCTTCTGCGTCCCATCAGCACTGCTCGCTTGGCAGGGGAAGTGATGTCCCTTTTGAGCATTACAGGCCTCTATATACACGTAATATAGCACAGTTCTCTTCTGACTGGCACCCATATCAGAGGCAAATGTAGGAGGCTGATTCTGGTGCTGGAGGGTGGCCCTGTCCTGTCTGGTGCTGTAGGAGCCCGACCCTTTCCTGTCTGGGGTACTGTGAGTGTCCCGCGGTCCTCACGAATTGCACCTGCGCCGCTCATCGCAAGGTCTGCAATGAGCACCTTCAGAGCTTATTGCAGCCTAAGTCCCTCTTTGCGGGTCCTCTATAGTACTTGTATGCTTTTCTTCTAAATTTTCCATTTATGGGTCTGAAAACATTTCAGGTTTGAGGAATTGGAGCAATTGAATAGCGATTTGCGATTGTATATCTTGTGGATGAAAAAGATCAAAGGCTTAGATGGGGTGTAAGTTACGGTTGTAACAACCACAAGGATTTCAAGCCAGTAACACGTAGCACCTTTGCAGCTCTCAAAAAACACTAATTGAATAGCAAATTAACTTACAGCCTCCATTATGGGCTACTGTAACTTTCAATTGCTCAATTGAATGAGGCTCCATGTCTGGTTCCCCCTATCATCTTTAAGATTAGAAAAACTAAACAAAAAGAGTTGAGGTGCTTAGAATATTTGTCTCTGTGAAGGGCAAAAGTGAGCTAAAAGAGGCTGCTCTCTGTATAAATAACCAGACCTATAGAAGAAACCTACTTAGTTATTGTTCATTCTCAGATGAGCACCACTACTTTTTTTGTTTAGTTTTTCTCAGTTGGGTACATAAAAATGACATTTTAGAGCTGGAAAAAAGTACAAAGAACGGCAACAAAACTAATAAGGGGAATGGAGGGCCTAAGTTATGGAGGAAGACTAGCCGAATGAAACGTAATTTCTCTAGAAAAAATGCGTCTAAGAGGGGATATGATTACCCTATATAAATATATCCAGGGTCAATACAAGGCTTTGTCAAGTGAGCTTTTTGTGCCAAGAGGTTTTCAACTGACAAGAGAACATCCTTTGAGATTAAAAGTAAAAAGATTTCACCTTAAAGAAAGAAAAGGGTTCTTCACAGTGGTTAATCTGTGGAATTCTCTACCAAAGGAGGTGGTGACAGCGGATTCGATAGGTAACTTTAAAAAGTGATTGGATATATTTTTAAATAAAAAGGGCATTCAGGGATATCCTGGATAATTAAAGAGGGAGGAGTCTGATCGCTAGTATCTGGGGTCAGGAAGGAATTTTATATATTTTTTCCCCTTTTGAGATAATTGGCAAAGTTTCACTGGGGTTTTTTCTGTTTGCCTTCCTCTGGATCAATTAACAATTAATCTGTATATTGCAGATCAGAGGAGATTTAAAAAGGTTTAACTTTATGGACTAAAAGTCTTTTTTTCAACCTCAATTACTATGTAAATATGTAACTATGATTTAGGCTTTTAATTTACACCATGTTTGTAGACATTTTCTCATTTACAGTCCACCTTTGATAACAAGACATCCATCCGGTTAATGCTGCCGTTGCAAATTAATATGCAAAAGCAGGCCACACATATCCAACTTGTGTATAATAATTTGCAACTGCAATATTAGCAAAATTGTGGTCTTGCTAATATGACTATACTGTTAATGGCTGTACCCACAGTGGAAAATGGAAAGCCTAAATCATGGGAATGTTGTTGTCAAGATGTATACTGTTAGGTGCAAAACTGTGCGAGAGAAACAAAAATCATTAAAGGCATATACTTGATCAAAGAGAGAGGAAAAATAATGAAACACATTGTCCCTTAAATCGTCGTCTCTATTTTATTAAAATTGGCATGGGCTTTTATGCAATTATACTTGCAGGGTCACCATTAATCATAAAGCAATCATTGGCAGTTAAAACATTTCTGATAGAAATTGTAACAGCCTGCATTTACAGTCAGCAGAACATTTTGTGTCACTTTTACTAAAAATAATTGCATCTGTAATGTCCTTGATAACTTTTCTTAGTAGAAAGCAAAAAGATTTAACCATTTGCATAATTTTTCTATCATATACCTATTCTGTGAAGTCATCCATAGATGGGTCTGTGAATCCTTTCCATCTTCTTGTGACATATATATATTGAGTAGGCCATGTGGTAAGCCCAGTAGGTGTGCGTCTGCTTCCACAATTGCACAAGGTGTGCCTGTTCCAGGTCCTTCTATGTCCTTGTGACGTGGGCATTCTGCTCTTTAAGGTTTCTGTGGCTATGACTGATTTTTGCCTGACTTCCAGATTTCAATCCATGCATTCAGATTTCAGAAAATCAGAGGTTAATAACCCTCCCTAGGGGCAATTATATAAAGCTATAATTTACTGATGAATAAAATAGAGGATTGCTCTATAGTTTGAATTGCTGTTGGAATTATCCCAAAAAAATACATACATTTGGATAGTGTATTCATCTTTACTGTGTCTAGCCAAGAAATTGTATATATATATTCTCAGTATTTAAATCATTGAACAGATTTTTAAGTACATTTGGATAATTCATGTTATTGGCCAATTTAGTTAATTTAGGGATATAAATGCCTAGGTATTCTATGTAATGTTGTGACTGTTTAAAAGAAAAATGTAGTTCACTTTTATTTGTATTTAGTTTAAATCCTGAATTGTTTCTGAATTTCTTCAATAAATCTAAAAGTTTAGACTAATTAATGGTTTTATAATTGTTAATACTATATCATCCACAAAGAGACTAAATGTGTATTCCTTATCATCAATTTGTACATCTGTGATATTTGGACATTTTATTATTGCCACAGCAAGTGGTTCAATACATAAGAGAAAAATAAAGGGGAAAGGGGAAAGTAGACATCCTTATCTACTCCCTCTTGTAATGTTAAATAATTTTGAACAATATAAGAATAAGTTGATAAGATAAGAACAAGTAAAGAATCATGCTTTTTATGAATGTATCAGAGGACAAAATGTTGTAAAGTTTCATAAATATAGATCCAATCTATTCTATCAAAAGTTTTTTCAGAAAATAGGATTTTACCTCTAAATGCTATATCCATAAGGTCAAAGTTTTTTCTGGTTTATCTTGGGCTTCTCTACCTGGTATAAAGCCTGCTTTATAAGGGGGAATCATATTTAGAGGAAGCAAGGCTAGTCTGTTAGCTAATATCTTTTTGTAAATTAGTGAGATCAGTCTACAGCTTTAATAACCAATCAGATATTTTCCTTCTTTATGTATAACCATGATTTTAGCTTCTAATAATTCAGTTTTTTGGTATTTCTATCATAATATTATTAAATAATATTTTGAGTTGGGGTAAAAGGATATCTAAGCATTTATAGTAATAATCTGTAAATCCATCATGTCCTGGGGTTTTATGTGATTTAGTAGATTGTATTGCTTGTTTGATTTCATCAGTTGTGATTGGAACATTGAGGGCATCTAAATATTCTTTATTTATGTTTGGAAAATGGAAGTTTGAGAGAAATGTATTTATTTTTTTAGAGATAATTGGTTGAACCAGAATGAGGTTTAGCTGTGTATAATTCTGTATACAATGTTGCAAAGGATATCAGTAATTTCTATTGGCTGATGTGTATAAGATCCTTCTTTAGTTTTTATTTTAGAAAAATAAGAATCTGCTTTATTTTTTTTAAATGTGTTTCTTGTAAGTATACAATATCAGCTATTAGCATATGGTATTGATTAAGAGCAATTAAACACAAAACTTTTATAATAGATAGAAAACAAGGAAAATAGTAAAATAAAAAATAAAACTATTTTTTTTGTATAAAAGTTGTTGATTAAGCTTATACTTTAATAGGTGTTTCTAAATATTTCAGATTTTATGAATTCCTTAAGTAATATAATATAATAAATAAATATAATATATAATATAAAAGATTAATAAAGTAATAATATCAGATCAGTGGAGAGTGATTACTGTCTTCCTTCAACTATGGTGAACTGGATTGTATCTCAAAATTGGATACAGAAGTGGTTTGCCTAATTCAGCAAATATGGTATAACCCCTAGGGGCAATTATGTAAAGTACAGTAATATTTTTGTAAGCAGTGACATAACAAAAAAAAATTAAATAATGTTTTAATATGAGACTTAAAGTTGTCTTAATTTCTCAAAATGTTTCTTTCTATATTCTGTTTTATATATGTGTAATATTGTTAAAGAGTAAGGGCCTATTCTATAGGTAATGGGGTTTGGTGGTTGGGTGCAATCGGACCACAACCAAAGTTAGCCATAGCACTTGGCAGATCTTGTCTAATTGATGCTGGTCTTTTTTAGATAAATGACACGAGTTCTCAATGTATAAGGTTTGGTGTGTGAGGTGGTCAGATGTGCTGCTATTCCCAAAATCAATATTCACGCCGGTGCCTTGTGGATATGTAGAAGGGTTGTGCAGTGGGAATATTTGCAGAGCGCACAATCTTAAGTGTGTTTAACACGATGCTCCCGGCCAGTGTTCTCTGTCTGTTGGTTCTAAGACATGTGCCGTATATAAAGTGTTGTTGACCCACGGTACAATGTACGTACAGAGCGGTCATGCTTTGTGTTGTGTGAAACTGCCTAGTCTGATGTTGTGTGCTTTCCACGTGTGCATGATGGGGTGTCCCAAAGCACAAGTACTTCATTCCGTTTTCATAAATGAAAGTATTTTTTATTGGTAAAGTTCTAAATCAATACTGGTAAGTAAAATCCATTGATAAGAACAATCAGTCTGTTGGTTCTAAGACATATTCCATATATGGTGTTGTTGATCCACGGTACAATATACATACAGAGGGGTGATGCTTTGTGTTAATAAGGCAAACTGATGTTAGGTCTTATAATTGATAGCACAACATTCTCAAGCCTGCATTTAATAGTGACGTAACTCGGCCAAATTTGAAGCACACAGCCCTTACGTGTTACATGTTGGACTCACGAGGCTGGAATTTAATATGTTTTCAAGAGCCCTATTAAATTGGGGCTACGTGTTAACACGTAGCTCGTAACTGTCATCTTAGGGTTGTTTTTGTATGCTAAGATGCCTCGTAACGATGCTCGCAGTGGACTTTTCATGGTAACACGCAGGATGGATGAGAATAGGCTACATAGGGAGCAGCGTTAAACTTCACACACGTAAATCCTTTGATCTGTCATGCCCGTAACTGCTAATGGTTTAATTCAGCCATTAAATTGCAATGTGGTCATTTGCGAGCAAGCACTTAACATGCAAATGGAGCACAAAGGCCAACGTATGCTCTAGAGCACCCGCAAAGGGGGTAAAGTACAATACGTAGCACTTGTAATGTAAATAAAATCACTCTACTGTACATTTATTATAAGGGAAAGTGATGTTAGATCTTAGAATTATTAGCACAACATTCTCAAGGCCTCAAATCGGCCCTGAAAAATACTTTTATTTCATGATTATTTTTTGTGTTATATCGATTCCTGCAATCAATGGTTTACAACATATACTGTAACTCGCATGTAATAGAATATCATATTTACTGCTTTATTAATATTGCATTATATCTGGCCTGGTGGACCAATCGCAAACTGGATTGAGTCCAGGGATCAATATTACTCTGAAAAAAACAAAATAATATGTTTTAATTGTATATTTATGGGTTTAAGACTGTTTTAAAATTGAATTAATGTGTTTCCATGTCCTCCCATTCTTTGAAAGTAAGTTTTGTATTCTTAATTGCAGCTACAGCTCTCATAAGTGTGTGAAAAAGCCCTTGCGAGTCCTATTTAGTACGCATAATATTTTTGACAGAAACGTGATACTTTTTTTTTTTTGCATATCTTAAGAATATAACTACTGTATTGATCATGCAATCCACCTCCTTCCATTTTCAACATTGTCCTCATTAGTATCATGTAAGTTAGTTGTAGAATAATATCAGGTTTGCTTATTTTATCTTTACTAAGCTTCATCAATAGGTTTTACTGGAAATTTCCCTTATGCCATTTTTATTAATTACATTTATTCCATAATGAAATCAGTTTCTTCAGTCTGGGATTTTAATATCTGGCATTATGGTATAGAGAATATTCCCTGCAAGATAAGAGTGAGTACGGGTAGTAATAAGATGAAACTTAAATCAAACAAATTAACATATAATTTATCTCATAGTTCACCTTGGTCAGTTTTATTATGTTTTAATTTAAGGCAAATGCATAATACCAGTCTTTGTGTTCCTTATCCGGTCCCCCACTAGGTACTTCCTTGTCAGTCCCCGATCTCCAGTTCTCAACTTTATCCAGGTGTCTTTTACTTTTTTATTTTTTGGGTGTTAGGTTATAAATTTGGATGTAGTATCTGCAAGGGAGTGTGAAATTCTGTCATTTGTCACAATGAAGTATTGTTTTGCTTTGATTGACCCTATGTCTAGGTGGTTCTTTTTCCAATTTCTGGCTATGTGGGATTTTGTAGCTAATAGGATATATTGCAGAAGTTTGTTCCGAGGAGTGGAGAGTGTCGGGTCATGTATCCACAGCAGGCTCATTTCTGCTGTTAATTTTACTGAATGATGAAAGATGTTTGTTGTTAAGTCACCTACATTCTTCAAGATTTGTTGGACTATACTGCAGTTCCACCAGGTATGGATGAATGTGAATATATCAGGGCAGCCTCTGAAACATTGTGGGTTTTCTGACTCTCCATTTACCTAATCTGTCCGGTGTAAGATATGTACGATGAAGAACTTTTATTGAAGTTTCAAAGATACTATGATTCAAAGAGCCCCTGAAGATATTTGCCCAAGATTATTTCCAATTATTTGAATCCCATTAAAGTGATAGATCTTTTTTCCAATCCCACATATATCTATCTTTATTTTCCTCTTTAGGAGAGTTAAGTATGTCATATATTTCAACAATCATACCTTTAGTGAGAGGAGCACCTTGGCAAATTTTCCAAAGCCTATTGTGTTTAGGGAGGTTTATTGTGTAAATTAATCGGCATACAGATTGTCTAAATTTAGTGTAATTATAATGTTCATATAAGGGGATGGCATATTCGTCCCTAAGTAATTAATATTAGAGAATTTGGCTGTCCCCCTACCCATGAGTCCAGTCTGTCTAAATGTTTGTATTTCCACCAATGTTGAGAGATAGTTTAGATATGTTTTGGGACTTGGGTGTTTGTAAAGACCGAAATTAAGTGAGGGGATTTAGGAAAGAGTGTGGAGTAGTGGTAGGCCCAAGTAACTCCTGATGCCGTATATTTGATCAAGGGGTTTGAGGAATTTTGGATCCCAAACAGTAGTGGCTTAAACCAAGTTACTGTGTCCCAGGTATAGGGGTAAATTGCACAATTTTCAATAACTAGCCAAGCTGGTTGTGATAAAATTGAGTGTATTAAGGGGATAAAGGTCAGTTGTGCTTCCCTGTAGTATTGCTTTAAGTTCGGGCATGACAGACCTCCTCTGGATTTGTGCCTGTACATGATTGTTGTGGTGATTCTAGCTGGTCTATTATTCCAAATATATTTAAAAATCAATCTTTTAAAATGTGTTAGATCCTTCATGGTAATCTGAAGAGGTATTGACCTAAAGAAACTTGATACTTTTTTAAGTTGCAGGTCAAACTTAATTTGCGAGCTAGAGCTACAGGATATTGATTTTGTGTAACTTTAATTATTTAGAGACTAGCGACTTGCCCATCAAAAATGAAGAGGCAATCAAATTAGAAGCCATGGCAATGCTGTTTGCCACACAATGTAAAGCTTTTTGTACTCTGAAGACTTTTGGCACTCATTGCGAGCCTCTCCTCTTGTGTACTTTTGCTCTTCTGAGCACCTTCAGCAGTCATCACAAAGACATATATATATTTATCTATATTTTAATAAGTAGTAATGACTTAATTAGTTACTAAATAAATTGATATACTTTACCTATCAGTAAGTAATATATATCCAGCAATCAATAGCATGAAGACCTAACAATCTTTTTTTTTTTTTCTGCAGCATCCAATGTACAGTTTGAGTGTTGCTGCCCTGAGGAGAAAGTATAATGAATGTCCCAAGTGTTCATTAGAAATAGGCTGCGTGCGCGAGGGCAAACCGTTTATTTAGTTGTGTAAAGCTCCAATTGTAGATTTGTAATGTTATTAGTTGCAAGTTAGCATTTTCCGTCATTTGTAATAGTGTGTTTTGTACCTCCGATGTTCCTGTGTGAAAGTGCTATGCGGTTGGCAGTGTTTTGCATGGTCCGGGGTCATGTAGCCTTGTTTTTCTTTTTTTGGGCGGCCATCTTTTTTCTTGCTTAGGTGATTTCCGAGTGTCAAAACTCATCCAAATCTACTTAAATTCGCGTTCCACCTCACTCCCAGACGTCCTGGCTGTTCCCCCGTGCTGAGTGTGATGTTTTTGTTGTATTTTTAATTTTAGTTTTTTGTGTTTTTTGGTTTTCACGGTTTAGCCGTTAATTTCATATTTTTCATATCTCATATTTTTCCCCCCTTGTGCAATAGTGTATTTTGTACCTTGTACGTTCCTGTGTGAAAGTGCTACGCGGTTGGCAGTGTTTTGTGCGGTCCGGGGTCATGTAGTCTCGTTTTCGTTTTGTTTAGTGGCCATTTTTTTTCTCGCTTAGGCATCTTTTGAGTGCCGAAACTTGCCCAAATCTACTTAAATTCGCATTCCACCTCACTCCCCAATCTCCTGGCTGTTTCCCCATGCTGTGTGTGATGTTTTTGTTGTATTTTTTTTTGTATGTTGTGTGTTTTTTTGTTTTTTGCATTTCGGCTGTTAACCTCGTATTTTTCCAATGTCATATATTTTTTTCGAAGTCCCGCGTCTCATAATTTTTTTGTTTTCGAAGTCCTGCATTGGTCAACTGCTTGCAGCCTAAGGCGATCCAACGTTTATTAAGTGTTTGGTGGCTAAGGCCTTATAGTAATGCAGTTGTTTTAGGACTTATAGAGAGGCCTGTATAGTTACTACCTTTGGTTATATATTGTTTCTTGATAAAAATACACAACTGCTGATAAACCAGTAAAAGCAAAAGTCCAGTGTATAGTCTAGATAAGCTAGCAGGATATTTATGTTTGTATCTTTATAAAAAAATTTTTTTATAAAGTACAGGGAATTGTAGTTTTTTAGGTGGATAAGAATTATGAGTGCCCTCTACACCTGTTTCTCTAACTTTTTCTAAGTTATTAGAGTGGCGTTGCAACCAGCTTCCTCTCCATAATATCCTACAGCTGCACTCATAAGATGCAGCTGTATGTTATGTTGCGCTCATTGTTTTTTATTTTTTACTGTAAGCCCCCAGGCTACTTCTGTAACAAAGGTAAATTCTAGAGGTTTTGTAGTAGTAGTGACACAGTTATGTAACAATTTCAAGTCCTATGGATCTTATTGAATTAGTGATGCATTTTTTTAGGGCCTACTGAAAAGAGTTCTTAATATCTCACCAGTCTGAGATTAGTGGAGGTCCATCATGTCTTATGTCAACAAATAAGCAGCAGATACCCAGTTTAGTCATGGTCAAACTCAAACTTACCGTATATATATATATATATATTGCTTTTTCAGTTTCTCTCTCTCTGTCATTGTGTGTCACCAAAGCAGTTATGTTTAGCCAGTTGTTTTATATGTAACCTGAATTAGTGTTTTTCAAACTGGAATCAAATGAGGAGTGTACAGGCCTGCATAGTAAGTATTTTTGTTTATATATTGTTCCTTGATAAAAATGCATAACTATTGGGAATCAATCAAAGTATATTTAAAGAGTCCAGGTGAGCTTGTTGGACATTTATTTTTTTGTATCTTTATAAATACAGATTTTGTTTAAATGAATTGTAGCTGGTTGGAAAATGTGAGTTCTAACTGTAAGCCTGGCCTCCACACAGTGTCCAAGCAGTCCCACCAACCTGTGTCTTTCTCTCATATAAATCAAACTGGTATGTTATTAGCTTGTCAGTTGTTTTAGACTCACACAACTGGATCAGATGTTTTGATAAATAATATATGTTTTTATCCTGATGATGTGAAGAAGTCCCATGTTGATCTCCTCCTCTGTCCTCTCCACAAATCAAGCCCTCAGTTTTCATCCATTTTATTAATACCCATATTTGAAACTACATGCCTAATATAATCCATAAATAGTGCACCTAGGAAAATAAAGTAAAATAACTATATAATCACCAAGGAGATACAGTTATTTGCTTCTTCTACTCATCAAACAGTTTAGAACTTGACAATCAACTTTTATTGGTTAAGTAGATATATTTATCCATCATGAATTGTAAATGAATTGTTTGATCACACACCTCAATGTTATTATTATTATTGTTATTATCCTTTATTTGTAACGTGCCAACATATTCCGTAGTGCTGCACAGGGGTTTAGTGCAAATCAAAAAAATTTTTTATCAAATTGCAAGAGAATGGAGGGCCCTGTTATTGAGTTTAAAATCAAACAGACATAGTGCTTTCCACAAAGCACCAAAAGATTTTAAATTTGCAAACTTACAGTCTAAAGGGTACTGTATGTTTATAAGATGAAAATATATTATAATATAATTACCTTGCTTAGCTACTGACATTTAAATTATTTATATATATATATATATATATATATATATATATATATATATATATATATATATATATACACTTTATATTGCCTATATAGATAAAGGAAGACAATTATACTAAAAGAAAGGTAGATAGACTATTCTCCAAATCATATTTGAGGTCAATGTTTAACTATTTTCCACATCTCTAAATGCAGAACGTATAGGGCAGCAAACTTGCAACTTGTTAGTATAAAAACATTGGACACAGAACATTAAATATTCAAAAGTAGCAGTCACAATAGAGAACATAAGCCTTGTAACTCAAAATGGCTATAATGATCACCACTACTTGGTACACAGCATAAAGAAAAAGAAATAGTGCATGTGCTATAACATCCATTTAGACAGAGCAATGCATGAATAATTAGGAAGCTCAATGACCCAAGTAATAATGACAATACCAAGAAAGGAAACATTAATCATTATATTTTAGCAACAGCTAAGATGATATTAACCCCTATGCAAAGGGCATATTAATAGATTTTTAATTTTAGTTTATTAGTTAGTGCTGTGCAGATGTTTAAATATGATTTAAATAGAGAGCTATCATAACAGATAATGAAGCTGAGGATTTAAGCAGTTAACATTCACATTATTCTGTTCAATCTTTGTATTATTCATACATTTCAGAATGACAGATTCTTAGAACAGTTCATGAATAGAATAGAAATGAGGCTGTTACCACCATGCACAGTACAGCCATGATAAATGAATGTAATGCAATATTCTTTAAGAAAAAAGGAAAAATGCCTGAATTCAACCAATTAGGTAGAGCAGAAATGAGAATACATACTCTTTGTTATTCTGTCAACACTAACATTTGCTATACAAATATAATCTTCAATGTTGCATTGAAATATTCAGCATATGTTTGAATGAATAAAAAAATATTAAAGTTACCACAAAACTGGCATTTGGATTACACAGATAAAAAAAACAAAAAACATGTCTTGAACATTTTAATTTTCTTGTTAAAGGAGATAAGTGCTAACCAGAGTGCCATTGTTTAATATATCATCTCTTGTATAGAATGAAAATCCTGCTAGTATTACTTTACTTTGAAGTGGGTCTTGACTTTTCTGATCTTAGCTGCTCTATTTTTCTTTTTTTGTCTTTAAACTCTTTTTTTCTTCCAGAGAAAGAAATCATACAGTATCAATTCAGTTTCAGGAAGAAAAGCAGCTATTATACATGCTGCTATTTTATTATATACTTCCAACTGTACCATCTAGTTTCTTTATATAGTTGTGTTGATTATCACTGAGAGCTATCAGAGTACATCTAATGGAATGAAGGGGAAAAAATCACCTGTAATTTAGAGACATTTTAATATTTATGCTTAAAAGACAAATACAAAAAAATCACAATATTTTTTTGAGTTCTTAGAATGTAATCAATAAATATACATGCAATTGGAGTATTTTCATCAAAAATTACCTTAGTTTGAGTTTACAGGTGCAAAAAGAAATAGCTGGCACCTTGAATCAGTCATCCTAACAAAGGGCCCTATGCAAATCCCTGAAAAAGCACTTACAACTGCAGAGTAAATCCTATATAGCTATGCTAATCACCCATCCCTAAAACATTGCGAGAGAACTCCTACGGATCACTGCTCTGAGTGAACTTAACAAAGCAGCTCAAAAGCAAGGCATAAATCTCCATTGAGTTGTGCACTGAAAATAATTTAAGAGTTACTCCGTTAGACTTTGACACCCAAACCCTATGCTAATAAGTTTTTACGGATCACTCGCAAATCAGGGCATGGCCATAACTGAAAAAGCAGAAGAAAGATTTACGAGCATCAAAGACTCATCAAAGTGTCTTTCAAACCTTTGCTAAGTCCCCTAGAAGCTTTTTAAAGCAACAGTATAGCATAAAAAGCACTACAAAATGATGTCATTTGGCCATTTTTTGCACTTAACAATACGATATCAACAAAATCTAATCTAATCTAATCTAATACAAAATCTAGGGTAAAAAAACCCTCAGTACTCAAGGGGTTAATACACGTCACAAAAACATATCGCCTTGGAACAAATGCTCTGAGACATTGTCTATAATTAAATCATATTTATCACACAAAAAACTAATTTTTACTGAATGAAGCTATAAATACAATTGTAACATCTTTTTAATATCAAGATATATTAATAATAAAAAAAAAATTCACACACATATATATATTCATTGAAACTGAAGTTACGGCAGTTGTTACTGCACTTCCCACTCATTACAAGATTTATGATGTTCACTTTTCCTATTGGCTACAACAGTGCTGTCTCATCTGTTTGGCTACTCCCTGCACAGAAATCTTTTGCATCTAAGGCAGGATTTAAGGCTGTGGGCTGAGTTCCCTAATGTAGGGGATCTAAAGTTTAGAATACTGTTGTAACTTAAGAAGAAAAAGCTTCTGCAGCAGATTTACGGCTTTGCAATAATTTACACCATTTGATTAGCATAGGGCCCCAAATAATTATCTAAGGCAATTTTCTATGAAATTATAAAATTCAAAAACTGTTGTGCCATGGCCACCAATGTTTCTTGAGCATCTCTGAGGCTGTCCACAAAACAACTAAGATTAGAAAAATATATGAAGCCAAACTAATAAAACTAATAATATGGATAAATATACAAAACAAAAAATACAAGATTGTCCAGATACTATATTGTTTCATTATATGAGCCTACTCTGTACTCCAGAATAAAATAGTGTTTTCCAAATGATATACATAACACAGGAAATTAATTAAGGTAAAAAGTTTAAAGCCCTTGGACAAGAGGCTGCCTGTGAGATGCATTCATCCAAATGATGCTTCACATGAATCTTTATATCTAGATTAATATCTGTGTTATGATAATTGGGGAGATAGACTTTTTACTGTTATATTGTTCTGCTATTGTCATGATATACATGATATTCTGTTTCTTATTTGTAAACCAGAAATGCTCAGTGTTCACTGAACAATTTTACTGCTCCAATGGATCCACCCCCTCAAATATCTCCTTGTTTTGTCTTATAGATACTTTTAAAACATTCTGCAGACCAGCATATCCCATAGAAGTCCACCTGAATGCAACTCACAGTGATGGACACTCCATTGACCTTATTTTTACTAATCTCTGCACTATCTCCAACCTTGACATCTCCTCACTTCCCCTATCTGACTACCACCTGCTAACTTGCAACCTCACCTCATCTTCCGCTCACCACCCTTCTTCAAATTCTGCCACCAGAACACACAGAAACCTGCAAGCACTCAACCCACAACAATTTTTAAATGTACTAAAACCCCTTCTCAGCCCCCTCACCACCCTTGCCTGCCCTGACATCGCCACTTCAAAGTACAACGCTACTCTAACCTCAAACCTTGACTCTCTTGCCCCCATAATCACAAGCAAAGGCCCTCGCTCTCACCCACAACCATGGCACACTACACAAACACGCTATCTACAGAGATGCTCACGCACTGCAGGACGACTATGGAGGAAATTTCGCACTTCAGCAGACTTTCTCCAGTACAAGTTTACCTTGCGCTCCTACTTCTCTGCCCTCAATCTTGCCAAACAACACTACTTCTCATCACTAATATCAAACCTGTCCGCCAACCCTAAACGTTTATTTGCTACATTCAACACCCTCCTTTGCCCACTCCCACCTCCTGCCACTTCCTGTCTAACTGCTGATGACTTTGCCAACCACTTTAAAAATAAAATTGAAACCATCCGAAATGAGCTCTCCTCCCAGCTTGGCCCTATCCCACCATCCTCTCCACAAACCAACAACACCCAACCCTTACCCTTCCCCAATCCCTCCTCCACTATGGATTCCTTTGACCCTGTAACGGAGGATGAATTATCTACATTAATATTAACCTCTCACTTTACAACATGTCCACATGAACCTATTCTATCACAGCTAATCCCTCCCCTATCCACCACACTTATCCCAGCTCTCACACATCTATTCAACCTCTCCCTAAACACTGGCAGGTTTCCATCCTCCTTAAAACACGCCATAATTACACCCATTCTCATGAAGACCTCACCTGACCCAGCTTCTGCCCCAACTACCGCCCTATCTCACTACGTCCCCTGGCTTCTAAACTGCTTGACTGGCTTGTTTACAATCCCCTCACTCAATTTATTTCCTCCAATTCCCTTCTTGACCCCTTCCAATCTAGTTTCTGTGCCCAACACTCAACAGAAACAGCCCTCACAAAAGTCAACAATGACTTGCTAACCGCCAAATCAAAGGGTTACTCCTCCATTCTAATTCTCCTGGATCTCTCTGCTGCCTTCGACACAGTTGACCACCCTCTTCTAATCCAAACTCTCCACTCATTTGGCATCCAGCGTCTCCTTCTCTGGCACCTCTTCTTCACCTCTCCCTCTGTCTGTTGGCGTTCCCCAAGGTTCTGTCCTAGGCCCCCTCCTCTTCTCCATCTACACCTCCTCCCTTGGCACCCTCATAAAATCCTCTGGATTTCAGTATCATCTCTATGCAGATGATACTCAAATCTACCTCTCTGCATCCGATCTATCCCCCTCTCTTTTAGCTCAAGTTTCCAACTGCCTCTCTAGCATATCCTCCTGGATGTCCGCCCGTCAACTCAAACTCAACATGTCTAAGAGTGAACTCCTAATCTTTCCACCCTCTAGTACAGCTTCCACTCCTCAAATATCTCTCACTGTGGACAACACCATCATCACTCCTACCTCCGAGGCCCATTGTCTTGGGGTTCTACTGGATCCCTCCCTCTCTTTTATTCCTCACATCCAATCGATAACAAATTCTTGTCAGTTTCACCTAAAAAACATCTCCAAAATTCATCATTATCTTACAGAAGACACGGCTAAAATTCTAATACATACTCTCATCATATCTCAACTCGACTACTGCAATTCACTCCTTGCTGGCCTACCCATCTGTCCTACACGTCTGTCTCCCCTCCAATCCATAATGAACACCTCCGCTAGATTAATCTTCAATACCAAATGCTCAGTGTCTGCAGCTCCTCTCTGTCAATCACCCCACTGGCTTCCCATAGCTTCCCGAATCACATTTAAAATCATGACCCTAACATATAAAGCCCTCAACAACAATGCACCAATGGATCCAATCCCCTTATATCTCTGCTCTTGTTTCAAAATACTCTCCCAACCACCCCCCTTCGTTCTGCTAACGACCTTCTTCTTTCCTCCTCTCTCATCACCTCCTCTCACTCCTGTCTTCAAGACTTTTCTCGTGCTGCCCCTACTATTTGGAACTCCTTGCCTCGCTCCATTAGATTATCTTCCTGCCTCAAAACCTTAAAAAAATTACTAAAACACACCTGTTTAAAAAATCTTATCACCTTCAACCTTTATAATTACAACTGCACACGCCACAGCTTAATAACACGCACACCCACAATCTACAGCACAACACACAGACCCCTTCACCTGACTGAAAAAATTGCTTTCACACCGCCATCTTGTATTTGTCACCAACTTGTATCACACCTAAACCCTTAGGTTGTAAGTTTGCGAGTTTTCAATCATGTGTTCGTGTCTTGGAAACAAGCTCTATGTATGTTTGATTCTAAGCTCAAAAACAGGGCCCTCCATTTTTTAGCAGGTGTTAAGTTTGTTTTTTGCCATGTACTAAACCCCTGTATAGCACTACGGAATATGTTGGCGCGATATAAATATAGATAATAATAATAATAATTATTATTATTATTATTATTATTATTATTATTGTAATAATAATAACTTGTTTCTTTCTGCTGAAGGACCCACTCCTGTAACACAATAAATCTCCACAACTTGTTTCTATCTGCTGAAGGACCCACTTCTGTAGCACAAGTTACTTTTTTACAATCAACCAACCTGAACTTCCTGCTGTACTTTTTCTGTGATTTACTTAGGCTGTGTATAGATGATCTATATGTCCCCATGCTTTGTTTAAATCTAACCAACCTTCCATTTAGCTGTGCCATGCCTTTGCATGACCATCCTCCTTCAGCATATTATGTGTGGCATCTAACTCTGTTTTCACACCTCTCTTCCTATCCCCATGCTTTGTCCAAAGCTAACCCCCTCCTCCTTGCCATGTGTTTACATAACCATCCTCCTTCAATATATCCTGTTTGGTCCCTAACTATGATTTCACACCACTTCTCTTCCTGTCTCCCAGAAATCTCCACAACTTGTTTCTCTCTGCTGAAGGACCCACATACATACATACATCTACCCACCCCTAATTGCTGCAGCTTTATTACAGTCTAATTAGTCTAAATCACCTGAATTTCCCATTTACAGGTTATATTTGCTGACCACTTAAGGCAGACAACATTTTATATACTAGAGCCACCTCAAACTGACTATCTACCAGTTGCCTTATCCCTCCTATTATTTGAAAATCTGACTTATCACACCTTCTTACCTGACCAACTCTAATTTCCTTTGTGACCCTGCTCTGCTTTCCTTATCCAGGTTTCTGCCTCTTTTACTCTCTTTAGATTGTAAGTGGTGAGTTTCCAAACATGTTGGGTGCTTTGGGAAAAAGCTTTGGTAAAAAGCCCTTGCTACATAAGATTCTAAGCTGTATAGTGCTGCGGAATATGCTGACGTGTTACAAATAAAAGTTAATAATAATAATGTATCTTATTTTTAAACGTATTAATTTTAAATTACAATTCAAATAAAAGTACAATGTTCATTTTATTGTTTTAATAAATTACTTGGTTGACTGTATTGTGAATAACACAGTGGCATAAAAACTTGCATGTCAACAGAATCCAATGTCAAAAGACAAATAGAAAAGACTCCTTAATGGAGCATTAATAAAGTATGTTTTATTTAAATAAAAAATCTATAGAATTTAAAGGTCGAAAAAATAACAACATTGTATTTATTCCATAAAATACGACGGCGATTTAAAAACATATCTTAAAGTTTAAAATAAATAAATATAATCCCTTGATGATTATCCACTATTGTTACGGTTTCATCTCCGTTATAGGGCACAGTCTAAGCTAATGCTCCAAATTTTGACCAATCCCTATTAGTGTTAAATCTTCAAAGATAGATAGTTAATTATGTATTATTCATGCCTTGAAATTCTTGTATTCCCATATGCATGTGAGAGCATTATATATCTCACACACTCTTATTTACAGTTCCCCAAGATATAAATTAGTCTAGCGACTTGCCCATCAAAAATGACGGGCAATAAAAGAAAGTGTTGAAATGCTATTTGCCATACAATGTGAGTGCACTGTGTGCCTCAACTATATAGACGCCTATAACACACTAATAAACGCATGTAATAACACTATAAGTGCCATGAGAGTCATCCTGGACCCTCAGGACCCAAAGTGTAAGCACTACACCATTTTAACCTGATCTCTTATGGGGGTCTATATAAGCCTCTATTTAACCCCATTAGTCCCATAAGGGTATTTGAGGACCCTCATGGGTCAGTTAGAAGCCTAACATTACCCCATAAGTGCTATGAGGGTTCTCCTGTACCCTCATGAAACTAAATATAAACACTACATTGCACTATAGCCCCCCAATAAACCATTAAATCTAAAGTAACCCCCTATAGACAAACCTATTAACACCTACACAACCTATCTACACTACCTACCTACCCCCTAATAACGCCCACACCACTCTAATTACAGAAAACATAAAAACTAAGGTCACCAAAAATAAAAAAAAGGAACATTACAGAAAATAAAATAAAAATACATTACTACCCTCACCCCCACTACAGAAAAAAAATACACCCCTGAAAAGGAAATACATACAATACATACAATCCAAATAAAATGAAATAGAATACAATACTCCCCTATCTATGTAACATACAATCAATACTATCTATCTAATATACATCCCCCAATCTATCTAATATACAATACATCCTATCTATCTAATATACAGCCCCCAATCTATGTAATATACAATACATCCTATCTATATAAAATACATCCCCCTATCTAACATACAATAAATGCTATCTCTAAATAAAATACTCTAATTCTAAGATAAATTAAATTATTAAGACCACTTACCTTTGCAGATGTCACTTCAGATCAGCAACCTAGGGTAAAATAGATTAAAAAATTATTACAACACGTTTACAGAAAATAAAAAAACATAGTACATACTATAAATATTCTACTCACCTTTCCAGTATGCGAGGGGGTTAATTAAGTGTTATGGGGGTCTGTATTGACTCCCATGAGTGACAGGGTTTATTATGTGTTTATGGGGGTCTGTATTGACACCCATGAGTGAAAGGGTTAATGAAGAGCTTGTGGGAGTCTGTATTGACCCCCATGAGTAACAGGGTTAATTAAGGACTTATGTGGGTCTGTATTGACCCCCATGAGTGACAGGGTTTTTTAGGGGTTGATGAGGCTCTGTATAGAGCCCCATGAGTGATAGGGTTAATTTTTTTGTTTATATTACGAGTCCTTTAAGGACCTTTACGATCCTTTAAGGACCCGTTAGGCGGGAATTTAAAATTTTCATTGCAGAGGGGGTCCCTGATCGCGTGCGATCGGGGACCCCCACTGCGAGTGTTAATATGGGGTTAATGCAGGTTTCCAAGCTTCTCTCAAATCCCGTGGTTTTAATGCGGCTTTCCGAGCTTATCTTGGATCCCTTCTTGGGTAAGTTGTAGGCGTCTCGGCGGTCCGTGGTCGTGGAGACTCCTTTTCGTTTTTTTCGGCGGACATTTTTTCTCTCGCTTAGGGGATTTTCATGTGTCTAAACTATACAATTTGGACTTAAATTGAAGTGTAACTTCACTTACAGAGGTCCTTGGTGCCCCCCCCCTTGCTGTGGGTAAGCTTTTTATGTATTTTTTGTGTGTATTTATTGTGTTTTTAATGTTTTTTTTGTGCGTGTGGTTCTGGCATTAAGGTCGTATTTTTTCGTCTCGTATTTTTTTGTGTAAGTCCGTGGTAGTGCCGCTTGTGTGGGTGTTTGTAAAAGCGTGTGAGGCACCGTAGAGCCTCCACCTCCGCAAATGCGGCCCCTCGCTTCGCGAAAGTCCGCATTTGCAACAACGTTAGCAACAACCTGTATGCTCACAACTATATATGGGATCTATTATTTACCACAATTTGAATAGTTTAATTACACTCTGATATATGTATGATATAGTATAATGTTCTATAGAAGTATCCTAAGGGATCTTTACAAGCCTAAATATAATACATTTATCAGTTTCTTACAATCACATCATATGGCATAATGTACATTTTTGGGCTGATGATTAAAAAATGTATTTTTTTTAGCAGCTTTTACGGAGACTATAAGAGTTCCTGGGAAATCATATTCATTCATGCAACATATTAGTAAGAAAAAGTAGACTACAGTTAACCAAAAGTGTCCTTTCCTTCTTTTTGATTCAAAAGTTAAAGGTCATATTATAAAAGGTTAAACATATACTTGTCAATACTCACCTAAATCAGTGAATTGCATTTCTAATTACAAGGTAATTAGGATAACCCAACATACTATATATATGAACACGCACAGTGTTGAGTATGGAGCTTTTTAGTGACTCTGTTATAGCCAGCGTTTAACTTATAAAATAATATGTGCAGTAGCCCCGCACAAACGGATTATCTACATAAAATAATTAATTAATTTAATAAAAGCAAAGAAACATCTTAAGCTTTTCAAATTGATACAGATACATAAGAACACTAATGAATTTTAAAGTCAGGATATCCTGAAATTAACTTAGCAAATAATGTATAATTTGGTGCTTTAGATAAATTGGATATATAACAATTGTTACATTGTCTAGATATTGCAACAAAGTGGAGGAAATAGCCATTTACCGTTACTAATGGTTTCAGCTGAGTAGAAGTAGACAAAGCAGCAATACTTCAAGTTTAAAATATGTTGTCAATTGGCTTTTAGTGAAGAATGTTTCTGAATACAAAAATGTTAAATGAAGTTAAATAGACAGTCTATAGTGTGGTACATCGATATTATGGTAAACATTGAAATTATTGTAAAATGTAAGGTATAGTAAGCACATAGTTCAAGTTCATTTCTTGTTACATTGTTTGAACTCCAGAGCGAAATAATAAATTGATAATCAGTTTTTTTAGTGTCTAGCTCAGAAGAATAACAATATCCAATAATAATAATATCTTTATTAAAGGGATATTTCCAATTGAAGGACAGTGAGTAATAAACTGACAAATATCAGGTTGTAATTAAAATATTCAAATTGTTGTAAATGATAGATCTAATCTATATCTTTGAAAACTGTAAATAAGAGTGTGTGAGATATATAATGCTCTCACATGCATCTGGGAATTAAAGAATTTCAAGGCATGAATAATAAATAATGGACTATCTATGGAAATTTGACACTAATACGGATTGGTAAAAATTGGGGGCATTAGCTTAAACTGTGCCCTTCAACTGAAAGGAACCCCTAGGAATCATAGTACTGTGACCAAGAATCCCCATCACATATTATAATTGTCCTGCTATGAGTCGTCGTCACGCTGTTTGCGCGGTCCGTAAGATTTAGCGGGCTTAGCGATGAGCGCCGCAGGCGCTCATCGCCCGTCGAGCCTCGCACAGCGAGGCGAGCCGTTAAACCGTAGTACTTTAGTGGGCTTAGCGATGATTGCACAGGCGCTCATTGCAGGCGAGGCGAGCCGTTAATACGGAGCACATGCGAGGCTCGCCGCTAAAACGTAGCAAAAAAATACGGCCGCAACTCGCGAACATCAAAAAAAAAAAAAACACAATAAATACACACAGCACATACATAAAAACCTTTCCGACAGCAAGAGGGAGCATCCACAACCTCAAAAAAGCAAGTTACACTTTGATTTACCTCAAAATAAAAAAATTTAGACACTAAAAAAAACGATAGTCGAGAGAAAAAATGGCGGCCGAAAAAAATGAAAACGAGGCTACAGCACTCTCACCACGAAAAACACTTACGGATAATCCGCGAAGGCGCATAACACACATTACGACATCGCAAAAATCAAAAAACTCTTACGGATAATCCGATAAGACACATACCACACATTTCCGGGTTAATACAGATTTCCCGCGTTTGTCTCGTGACGACTCCGATTTCCCGCCTAAAACAACGCATTGGTCTCGCGGAACAGCGTATTTCCCGCCCAAAACAATGCATTTGTCTTGCGGAACAGAGTATTTCCCACCTAAAACAATGCATTTGACTCGCGCACAAAGCCTATATATAGGCCACACTTGACACATAACTGACACTTTCTACTCAGGTGATGACAGTCGGACTGGACATTTTCTGATGCTGGAAAATCGCAAGAGATTGATAGCTCTTCAGGATACTGATTCAGCAAGATTACATTACAAAAGGTACATATCATTAAGTATCATTATTAATTAATTATTATATTATTAGTTACTTAATAAAGAAATTTAAACAGTAAAGGGAAATTAATTAATTAATTAAAAATAATATTGGGCTTAACTGTCTGAAACAGTTGTCAATAATCTTGATAATGTACATTAAATAATTAATTAATTAATCATTAATATCAAAGTGACTTAACGTTTAAGAATGTCCACAAAAAAGAAACACATTTATTCATTAATTCATAATGTACATTAAATTAATAATTCATTGGTTATATATTGTGCTTAACTGTGTCAAAGAATTGGAAATAACCTTTCTAATGTACTTTGTTTAATTAATCATTACTAATCAGTAATATAAAAAAAGCTTAACGTTTAAGAATGTGCATAAAACAAAAAACCCTTGCTTCATTAATTAATAATGTACATTATTTTAATAATTCACTTCTTACATATTTATTATAAAATAACCCCCCCCCAAAAAAAAATATATATATACTCATGTTTACGTCTTGATGTTAAATCTAGTCAGAAATTTCTTTACTATTAATGACCATTAATTGCTTGTTATTTCATTAGTAATGTACATTCTTTTAAAAATTCAGTTGCAACAGACTCATTTCAAAATCCCCCCCCCCAAAAAAATAAAGAGAATATACTCATGCTTACATCTTGACATTATATTTAGTCAGACATTAATTTAAGAATAATAGACATGAATTGACTGTCATTTAAAGACTAACAGCAATATGGATTGTATGTTTTTAAGCTATGCTAACATAGCTGTGTTCATGATGATTAATTGATATATTTATTTTATGTTTTTAATTGATATATTTATTTTATGTTTTTAATCTATGCAGAAATGTCTATGTTCAGCCTGATTGATTGATACGGATGAAGCAACATATTATACATAAATTTTACAATTTGCTATAATTGCAGTTGAGCGGGACCTGAATGAACACAGAAAGTGACGCTTGCAACCATTGAACTTCAGGAAGATAATTTGGACAGGTATAGAATTTTAATTATATTAGTATAGGAACATATTAAAGAATATGCTTTCAGGTTTTTAATGTATACAAATATATGTCTCTTGATTGATGTTCATTTAATGATATGGATGAAGCCAAATATTACAAAGATTCTCAAATTTATTTTACAGTTTATTGCAATCTCAAAGTGAATAAACATACAGCGTGATGTTTGCAGCCTTTGAACAACATCAAGATCATCTTCACAGGTAAAACATTTAAATTTGGACTGATGCATCAAAAAAGCCTATCTTAATAAATTTTAACATGCACTTATGTAAAGTTGAATAGACAATACGAAGTAATACGAATACATTCACATGTAATCCACAATGGCCAGAGATCAAGGAAAATTTGTATCTGGGACAAACTACTTCTGACCGACCAGATTTAGTGGCAAGAGTATTCAAAATCAAACTGAATTCATTAATACATGATATCACTAAAGCAAAATTATTTGGACAATGTATGGCATTTGTTTACACCATTGAATTTCAAAAAAGAGGACTGCCACATGCTCACATACTTTTAATACTGCCGGAAAAAGATAAGTTGAACACTGCAGACAGAGTGGATTCAGTCATTTCTGCAGAATTGCCAGACCAAGAAAAATATAAAAAACTTTGGGAGATTGTTACGCATAGAACGATTCATGGCCCATGTGGAGAGATGAATCCTAATTCACCATGTATGGAAAATAAAAAAAATGTACAAAAGAATTTCCGAAACAATTTCAAATGCAAACTTATGCAAATTGTGATGGATATCCTTTGTATAAAAGAACGCAAGGACAAACAGCTATTATCCGTGGCCAAAAGGTTGATAATAGATTTGTCGTTCCATACAATCCACATTTGCTCATCAAGTACAATGCACACATCAATGTGGAAGCTGGCACTTCAATTAAATCAATTAAGTATGTGTATAAACATATATACAAAGGATATGACGCAGCTACTGTTGTTGTACAAGGTGCTACAAATGAAAACGAAAATCCAATTTTACACAATGAATTATCAAATTATTTAGATGCTCGCTATGTGAGTGCTCCTGAAGCA
Source organism: Discoglossus pictus (assembly GCA_027410445.1). Taxonomy (NCBI): domain Eukaryota; kingdom Metazoa; phylum Chordata; class Amphibia; order Anura; family Alytidae; genus Discoglossus; species Discoglossus pictus. The sequence goes on from CM050165.1 coordinate 189,847,148, forward strand.
ATATGATGCCTTTTGAAATTTGAGATGCATGATCGGTCACATGCTATCTATCGTTTAGCTGTACATTTGCCTCAAAGTCAGTTGGTTTGCTTTACTGCAGGAAATGAAAGTCTTGCATTATGTCAAAGTGAAGACAGAGATACCACACTTACTGCATGGTTTAAATTAAACTGTCAGGATACGCAGGCCAGACAATTTTTATACATAGAGATACCATATCACTATGTATTTGTAAATGGTCGATGGCAAGAACGAAGAAGAGATGCACAAAAAATTATACTACGCATTTATACCGTCAGTCCAAGGGACATTGAACTTTTCAGCTTAAGATTGCTTCTGCTACATGTTCCTGGTGCACAGAGTTTTGAGCATTTACGTACAGTGAATGACATAGTTTATGATACATTCCTAATAGCTGCAAGACATCAAAATTTCATAGCTGATGATACAGAATGGGAGAGGTGTCTTGAAGAAGCAGCACTATGTCAAATGCCAAAGCAAATGAGACAACAATTTGCATTCATATGTATATTTTGCAATGTACCTGATGCTTTCACTTTGTGGGAAAAATTTAAATTAAACATGTCAGAAGACTTCTTGAAACGTTACAGAGAACCAATAGCTCTGTTAAAAACATTGATGGAAATACAAGAAATATTGTTCGCTCATGGATTAAATTGTGCAAGTTTTAATTTACCAGATCCAGGACTTATAGATGACATCAATTTTGATGATTATGATACTGAGCTACAAAAACAAAAAACACAAGAAAAACTGGCAACTTTATATACTAAACAGTTAGAAGCATTTCATGCCATCACAAATGCTACAGATGATGAAATGGTCAAAGACCGGTATTTCTATCTAGACGGCCCAGGTGGATCTGGAAAAACGTATCTGTACAATTGTTTGATTAGTTATATTCGATCACACGGTCAGATAGCTATGCCATTTGCAACAACTGGAATTGCTGCACTTTTGTTAGATGGTGGTAGAACTGTGCATAGTGGATTTAAGCTGCCAGTTCCCATTTTGGAAACATCAGTGTCAGATATTCGACTCAATTCCATACAAGCAAAAAAATTTAAACTAACTAAACTAATTATCATAGACGAGGCAACAAGGATGTCATGTCATGCACTGCAATGTATTGACAGATTCTTAAAATAAGTGATGGATAATAAGTTGCCATTTGGTGGAAAGGTGATGCTGTTAGGAGGAGATTTTAGGCAAACATTACCTGTTGTGCCACACGGAAATAGAACAGAGATCATTGAAACATGTATCAAGACCAGTAAACTGTGGCAAATATTTACACATCTCAAATTAGAATTAAATATGAGATCGGAAGGCCAAAATGAATTCAATGATTGGCTTATTAAAATCGGAGAAGGAAAACATCCAGAAATACAGCATTTACCAAATGATACCATTGAAATTCCAGCAGAAATGGTTTGCAATGAATCACTCATATCAGCCATATTTCTAAACACTCTTAATAACGAGGATTACTCAGACATTGCAAACAAAGTGATATTAACATCAAAAAATATCAATGCCTTGAATGTAAATAATGACATTTTAAAATACATCAATGCACCACAAAATAATTATTACAGTGCAGATTCGGTTCTGGCTGATGATAAAGAGAGTGAATCGAATTTCAGTATCGAATTTCTTATTTTGTTAACACCATCTGGAATGCCACCACATATTTTACAATTGAAAAAAGGTGCAATTGTCATGTTATTGCAAAATATGAATCCAAAAAAAGGACTTTGTAATGGCACCAGATTAATTGTGCATGAGTTAAAAGATCATTTTATACATGCAGAAATTATAACTGGGACCCATAGAGGTGAACGAGTTTTTATACCAAGAATTGATTTAGCTCCAAGTGAGAGTGGTTTGCCTTTTGTCCTTCAAAGGAGACAATTTCCAGTTATCATGGCATTTGCCATGACCATCAATAAATCTCAAGGCCAAACTTTTAAGTCTGTTGGGATTTTTTTAAAGGAACCAGTTTTTGCACATGGACAACTTTTTATGTCTATGTTGCTTTTTCAAGGTGCACGAATCCAAACAAAATTACAGTGACTGTTGAAGAAAATGAAAGTCAGGAACATTTATTAAACGATGGATGCGTTTACACCAAAAACATTGTCTACTATGAGGTGTTGGAAACATAGAGCACAGTGGTTTCATTTCCATGACAACTTTTTAAGGTACTTAATATGATTGCACAAAAACAATATTTCAAGAACCAACTATATACAATGGACAAACAAACATAGAGAACAGTGGTTTGACTTCCAGTACAAAATTTAAGTACTCTGGGACTCTTTAAATAGGGGTCTACTATTTCCCTTAGGAAACTCTATGTGACATTTGCACAAAGGACAAACAGAACAAAAAAACAAACAAAAAAAACCACGAAACATCCTTAAACATATTGGAATGGGTTAAAAGTTTCATATTCATATGATTGGCCCCACAAAAAAATTCTCAATTTTTCGTGTCTTGCAAGAGTGAAATGTTATTGTTTGATGTTACAATTTCAGATGTTAAATATGTGTATTTTAAAGTTTGAAAACAGTTTGTTAAGTATATATGTGGTATAGGCAAACATGTATTGTTAGTATAAAGTTGAAGCATTTCATAATAATTGGAAATGTATTAATTAAAGACAGAGTATTGATTCAGGGAGTAATCCGATGGCCAGTTAATGGGGTCAGGAAGGAATAAAAAAATGTCCCTCTAAGATACAATTGTAAAACTTTGAATGTTTTTTTTTTTATTGTTTGCCTTCCTCTGGATTCAATGCTAATTTAGTTTAACAAGAGTTTAAGAAAAATGTTACAAATGAAAAAAAAAATGTTATTCAGAAAAAAATGTACTTACTTAAAGTTAATATAGTCTACAGTTACTAAGTGATAAATATCAATTGAAAAGTGTTAGTATTGTTAAAAGAATGTTGAAAGATTGTTTAATATACAAGTTGCCTGTTACAAAATTTAATGTTAGACTTTACAATATGTATGCATTAAAAAGTACAATATGTATGCATTAAAAAGTAAGACATTATTATATTGTTATTGAAAATAAAAATAAATAAATGTGAATATAAGTTGAAAGTTACAAAAAATAAAAAGTTAAAAAAATTAATGTGTATTTCTTTTTAGAAAAAAAAAAGGGACAAAGGGAGCAGACTCATTTTGTGTTACAAACAAATTTCACAACATTTAATTTTTATTGACCGTCATTTTTTGACGGGCAAGTCGCTAGTAGTAAATAATCATCAAGGGATTATATTTTTTTTATTTTTAAAATTGTTTTAAGATATGTTTTTAATTCCATCTGTGCAGGGGAGAGACAGTCCACGCCCAGGAAGCTGTTAGGATGATCAGCTAAACGGGCTTTTGGCGCCAAAATGTTCAGTGGTGCAGGAAGCGCAGAGGAGTGTCTCTGGTAGCACCTCAGAATGCAGCTGCTACCTGCAACTATGCTAAAGAGTTACAGCATGGACTGGAGCTGAGCAAGTGCCTAGCATACAAGATGAGAATGAAACTGGAAGGAGTTGGACACAGAAAAATATCTTAATACTAGAAGGGAAGCTCTAAAGGAGTACCGCTGGGAGGAACAGCTACCCGCCGTCCAGGAACGACATTAGCGTGTCCAGTACCGGTAGGACAAAGATTTTTTTCTGTATGGTACCGCTGTGTACCTGGGTCTAAAATGAGAGACTCTGTGTCCTTGATACAAGGCTCATTAGACTTGCAATAAACCACAAACACTGGTGATAGTGGATACCTCATAAAGCCTATTAACCTCACTTGTTTAAAAAACTCCTCTAGATCCATTTCTCTATGTATAAAAAGAGACAAGAATGAGGAGAGAAAGAAAAGTCTAATTGCCTGCAAAGGTTAACCACAGCACAACTGCACCTTAGGTTAATTTAATCAAGTGAGCAAACACTAAGTACTGGAGACATGTGGGTATGATTGGGAATCTTCTTTTGGGTCAGTTTAAGGAAGCTGTATTGTAACACTGCTAAGGAACACTGCTTAAATTTGGAACTGAGTTCCACAAAGTTAAAACTGAAGCAAGTACCCCAGTATCCAGGGCCAAGTAAAATCCCTGATAAGAACAAGGGATTATTAATATATTATAAACCAAGGGCTAAGACGACACATGGCTGAAATACACAGCCACATCCAAATGGAAAGTATGGAATGAGAGGGCTCCATAAGCCAAGGGGCCGGTCACTACTAGTACAACAGAACTATGTTCTTATTTGAACAAATATAGTTTCCAGCACAGCACAATTGCACTATAGACTACTTTGTCCAACTGAGCCACAACTAAGCACTGGAGAAATTTTGGTGTGAATGTGAAATTTCCTCTATGATCCCTTTATAACACAATCTTGTATCATTACATGAAGCTGAGAAAGCTGAGAAAGAATCTACCACTTAACCCACAGATAAGAAGGGTATTTTAGCTTCATGAGATAAAAGACTATGACTTTCTGACCTCCTGTTCAATTCTGCCAATTCAAATCTGGAAAGAGACTAGAAAGGTGAAAGAAGAAAATCAGAAGGGAACCTCTCACTACAGAGTAAAGAAAGAAAAAGGAAATTACAAAGGGACACAAATGAACTTTATGGCTATACATCAAGTCTAAGTCTTTCTTGTTCAATACGTCAAGCCTAAATAGAACTGAGAGATTTGTTAAGGAAATAATCTCAAGAAACATAACTGGAGACATTCTTGAATGAAAACTGGATCTTTCATGGCCCAGATAAACATAACAACATAGAGAGACAATGCCTATAAAACTGAGAAGCCTTCTAACTAAGTAAACCACTCTTTATTGTATTAAAATATAGGATTTTCTGTGTATAAGGGATAGAAATGGGACAAAACATTTCAACTCTTATATGGATTTAGCTTGAAGGTTAACCAACAAAGACATTTTTAACAATAATAAATAATTTAATTTGCATAGTTATTAGCATGTGTGCTTAACAATAAAAGGCAATAAACAGAAACAATAAAAAGTGAGAAAAAGGAGGGGCAGGAAGGGGGAAAGTAAATTTGAAAAATCTTGTGAATTTATAGAAATCATTGACTGCTTTGAAAATTATATAAAGTGAGAAAGAATAGGCCTCGAAGGATTAACATTATCTGACATAGTAACAGAGTTACATCAGCTCAAGGGTATATTCGGGCTAAAACACTCTGAATATACCTAAATAGAGCGTTAAGTTTCATAAAGCCAAAGGGCCTTTTATCTTATAATTAGAACCTCCAAGGTTTTATTCAAAATGAAAAAAGAAACTCACAACCCTAAAACAAAAGCTAGGGAAAAGAAAAATACAATGATAAAAACTCCAGGTATGTTTCTCTCTCCAGTCAATAAAAATAAAGATATGGATAAATCACAGATGGTAGCAGAAGTTACAAATAAATTAGACCAGTCAGCTAACCAGTCTAGCTTAGAAGAAACCTTAGAAACTGAAGAAAGCCAACTTATAGATAAATCAGATGAAGAAACACTCACAACATCTATTTTGAGAAAAGTACTTGCAGAATTTAAGAAGTCACTACTCATAGATATAACAATGGAGATTGCTAAAAATTCAAGTGTAATTAACAAACTGGGAGGAAAGATAGACAGTTTAGAAGATGGATATAATAAAATAGAAAGTAGTCAAAGAAAGATTATTTCAGAGACTGATTAATTAAAATCAGAAATCTTAAACTTAAAAACTAAATAAATAGAATGGAAGATATTTCACGTCGTAATAACATATGTATTAGAGGAATTTCGGAAAATATTAATCAGATAGAACTGAAGCAGTATATACAAAAATTTATTTCATGTATGATTAAAAAAGACATTCCACTGGAACAGATGGTAGACTCAATTTATAGAATTCCACTGCCTAGAAGTATAGAACGAGCCCATTCTAGAGATGTTATTGTCAAGTTCCATTCCTCTTTATATAGAGAAGCGCTTGTTAGAAAGGCCCATGAGCCACAAAAATTCTTCGAACACCCCTATGAAAATCTGATAATATTTTCAGATATTTCAAGAGAAACCCTGATTAAAAGGAGAGAATTCTCAGAAGCCACCAAAATATTAAGGGAAAACAATATAAGATACAAATGGGGATTCCCCACAAAATTAATTATAATGTATGAATCAAAACAAATAGTGGCTAATTCACACAGCAAGGCTATAAAATGTCTAGAGGAATGGAATCTGAAATAGAGAGATGCTCTTTGGTTAGCTTTGACTATCATATCATGTTATTAAATATATGTTTTGATGTTTATATGTTTAATTGAAAAGAAGCTATAAAGAAAAGGGGGAAAAGGAAAGGAAAAGAAAAAAAGAAGGAAAAAAAGGAGAAAGGAGGGGGAAAATCAAGGTAAAAGAAAGTTAAAAAAGGGGCACATAGAGTGGAGAATTTTTGAGACTCTACTTATAATATATACAAAAACACAATGGTTATAAAGATATAATTATTCACTAAGATTTATTCAGATTTTTTTCTCTCACTTTTTAAGTATATATTTTCCATCTTCTATCGGGGCTGAAAACCGGAGGCAGACAGGAAAGGTAGTCATAAATCTCCTCGTAGTAAACATAATACTGATAAAAAATAAGGAAACATTATCGAACTCCTTGATATATTTTAGTCAATGCTTTGTTTATATTTATGAATCTGCACCACTGACGGTAGCCTAGGACTGACTAGGAAAAGTTAGGAACTTAGGAAAAGTTCACTATTTCCTTCCCCTCCATGGCTACCCACTTTGTATTTCTTTTACGAGTGGGGAGCTGAGGGGGCTGAGGGAAAAGCTCCCTTTTAAGGACTTCCCAGTCTGTAGTTTCTTACACGCTGGGAGGACAAATTTCTTTTTTTTTCTACTTTTGGCTGGATGGAAGGGAAGGAGGGGGGATGGGAGGAGGAGGGAGAAGGGCGTGGACTAGAAGGCCGAATTAAGACACTTTAAATGACATTGAGAATAATAAGCCAAAATGTGCAAGGATTGAACTCCCAAGGAAAAATATCCCTATTCTTTAATACTTTTAATTAAAAAAATGCAGATATAATCTGCCTGCAAGAGACCCATTGGCAGATAGGAAAGGGGACGGACTACAACAACCAGAAATATGTTTCGGTTAGCAATGCAAGGTATCGGAAAAAAAACAAGAGGGACAGCAATCTTTTTCAACAAAAAACTAAATTGGAAGGAAGACATCATGATTTCAGACCCAGAAGGTCGTTTTTCTCTCTTGTCAGGTCTTCTTAATAATACTAAAATTACTATCTTAAATATCTACGCCCCAAATAAAGGTCAGACAAAATTTGTAAACAAAAGACTTAAATCTTTGAAGAAATATTTCTCTGGTTTATTGATTTGTTGCGGGGATTTTAATGAGATTATTAATCCCAGCTTAGATAGAAAAAAGAAAATACAAAGCATAGATACTCAAGACACAACACAAGTAACAAGTAAGCTTAACAAAATCCTATATAAATATGGTCTTTTTGATTCTTGGAGGTGCTTAAATCCCATGGTACAGAATTTCACCTTTTACTTTATTCACCTTTATGACATATGTCATATTCAAGAATAGATTACATATTGGTTAATGATTTAGCACTAAAAAAGCTCACTAAAGCTGAAATTGACCCTATAAACTTCTCAGACCATAGTTTAATATCAGCCACCTTTAAAATAGGTTCCACAGAATATGATCCTCCATCGTGGAAAATGAAAAACATCTTGCTTAAAGATCAATTAGGCAAAGCAAAATTGAAACAAGCAATTGAGGAGTTTTTTCAGGTTAACAGACACTCAGTTGCATCCAATAATATAATTTGGTTGGCTCATAAGGCATATATACCTGGAATCTACATTAAAATGCAAGCCCAAATGAAAAAAAAGAACGGTATGCCACTTAGAGAATTGTATATTAATTTAATCAAAGCTGATAGAGAAAAAAAAAATAACCCAAACCCAATAAATATGGAACAAGTTAAGATGCTGCAAAAACGGATAAGAACAATAGAGCAAATGAAAGTAGATAATTCTAGATGGGCCCTACAGAAACATATACATCACCTAGGAAATAAAGCAAACAAATTTTTAGCAAACAAATATAAAGGTAATTCTTCTCATAAGAGAAAAGATCAAATAAGATACAAAGGAGAAATTATTATGAATCTCGCTAAAATAGCAGAGGTATTTGCAACATATTACTCAGATCTATATAATCTAGCAGAAAAATTGGAAACTCAAACTAAAGAAATAGAAATTAAAAACTTTCTGGATCATATACATATGCCAAGAATTTCCCCAGAAGATTTGTCAACTTTGAACGAACCAATATCGGAAAAAGAAATTTCAGAAGTAATAACTAAATTAAAGATAGCATAGGCCCTAGGCCCAGATGGATTCATTAACTCTTATTATAAGATTTTCCATAAAGAAATTATAACTGATCTTACTAGATCACTAAATGAAATTAAAATGACGGGCTTTGCTCCAAAAGAAATGCTTCAGACTTATATAATAACTATTCCTAAGAAAGAGAAAGTAAGTTGTGAATGTAAAGATTTCCGCCCAATCTCATTAATCAATACAGACATTAAAATATACGCAAAAGTGCTAGCAAACAGACTAAACAAGGTTATTCAATCCTTGGTAGATAAAGATCAAAATGGATTCATAGTAAATAGACAGGGTACCGACAATGTGAGAAGACTAATTAATCTTGTATCTTTTGCTAAAAGAAGGAAGAGATCAGCGGTATTTATATCTTTAGACGCAGAAAAGGCCTTCGACAGAGTAGGATGGAAATATATGGACTTGGTACTGTCTAAGCTAGGCCTAGGTGACTTTGGCTCTGGAGCAATTAAGGCCCTATATGGCTCTCCTTCTGCCTCTGTCATAGGCCTGGGATTTAAATCAGAAAGCTTTAAAATCTCTAATGGCACTAGGCAGGGATGTCCTTGTCCCCGCTGATTTTCGCCCTTATTATGGAACCGTTAGCAACATTGATTAGAGAAAATAACGGTATTCAAGGTATAAAAGTGGGAGAAATAGAACACAAAGTAACTATGTTTGCGGATGATATTGTACTCTCTCTAGAAGACCCGTCCAATTCTATAGAAAATCTCCAACAGACCATATGTGAATTTAGTAAAATCTCTAACTACAAACTAAATGTACTTAAATCAGAAGCTTTGATGATTAACCAGAAAGAAGAGGAAACTTTATATCTTGAGTCTCATTTCTCATTTATCTGGCAAATTAGTATAAAACACATGGGCATAAGAATACATCCAGATTTTAAACAGATGATGGATATTAATGTTAAGCAAACTATTTTAAACCTGAAAGCTCCCATAGAAAGATGGAGAAACACTTATGACTCATGGTCGGGAAGGATTATAGCAGCAAAGATGTTTCTGGTCCCTAAAATAACGTATTTAATGAGAAGTATCCCTTTTCATCTACCAAATTCAAAAATAAAAATATTTCAAAATATTCTAGATAAGTTCATTCATAAAGGTAAAAAAATGAGAATGAAAATAACAAATGTAACTAAAATTTTTCAAAAGGGAGGTATGGCATATCCCTTTATTCAGACGTTTCAAGAAGCTATTACTATAGCACATATTATAAGATGAACAGATCAGGGGGAATCTAGGCGCTGGTTCCAAATTGAAAAAGAAATGTCGCCTAATATAGATTTGCAAAGCATAATATTACAAAAAATAAAATAAAGAACTTAATAAGGGTAGAATCTATGGGAGAAACATTAAGAAACAACTTTAAATACTGGGATAAATTGAATGAAAAATATTCCTTAAATTCATTTCCAAGTCCGATAATTTCGCTAGAAAAACTAGCCAGAGACATGAATATCCCTCTCTTGGAAATCTTAACCAAAAAAGGGGCAATGTATTTATTAGATCTTTTCCAAAATGGTTCCATTATTTCCTTTGAGGAGTTAATAGGTAAATGTAAACTACATAGCTCATTATGGCTAGAATACTTTTGTATGTGTGAAAAGCTGAAACTACAAGGGTATATTTTAGAAAGAAGAAGAAGTCTGACCGATTGCGAAAAATTAATCCTAGATGATAATAAATCTCACTTAATGGCCAAATGCCATAACCTGAATAAAAACAAACAGATCCCTATTAAAACATCTAGTATAAAAACATGGGAAACAGAAGCAAGAGAAGAATGGCCACTAGAGACATGGATCTCGGCTTTCTCTACTACAGATAAGTTCCTTCAAAATGCATCCCATAAAGAAACTTATTTTAAAATAATAAATAGGTGGTATTTTGTTCCCCTAAAAGTTTCCCAAATTACCAAAAATAAGGAAAGTCAACTTTGTTGGCGTAATTGTGGACAAAAAGGCACACATATCCACATTTGGTGGGATTGCCCGATCATACAAAAATGGTGGATAGAATGTTTCTCTAAAATAAAAACAACATTTGACCTAGATCTCCCCCTAAAGAAAGAAATGCCCCTTTTTCACATCTTTCCTAAAGAAATCACGATGGACTATAAAGCGCTTTTGATTCATATCTTTATGGCAGCTAAAAATTCCATAGCTTTATATTGGAAACAAGAAAAAGCTCCATCCTGGTCTGAAATCTTGATAAAAATAAATACAATTTGTGATCTAGAAAGAGATATAGAGGATATCGGGATATACCATCTCCCACTTAGCAAATGGAAAGTATGGGACCAGAATTATAAAGGATAGGAGAGATTATTTTTTCCTAAGGGTGATATAACAATATCCCGCCTTCTCGACTCCACCCCCTACCTCAGATTCACTTCCTGGCCAAAATCTTTCCTTTTTTTTTTTTCTCATTATTATTTTTTCTTTTATTTTTGCTACTCCTACTTTAATATTCTTTAAAACATTCATAAAATTAAATGTACCAAAAAGATATGTGTCGAAAATTGAACTAAAGGTCATCTGGCACCCATCAGTGATACTAATGTTTACTATACTACTTGCTTTTTTATAAGTGTAACACTTGTAGAAAAAAGACTAGGCTACCGTTAATGAAGAAAGAATGAATGATCTATTTAAAATTATAATCTATCAGGTGGTCTTATATATTATGGTGTTGTGTTTAAAATAGTTCAACCATGTATTCTTTATTTTTATGTAATGTTTTAAAACTTTAAAATAATAAAGAAGTTAAAAAAAAAAAAAAAAGATATGTTTTTAATTCAATGTTATCTTATGTGGAATAAGTAAAATTTAGTTTTTTCCCTACCTCCACATTTTATGAATAAATAAGTGTAAAGCAACAAGGAAAATGTTATATTCCCAAGTTAGCATTCTGAAACCTAAAAAAAAAAAGGACAACAATGATATATGGCAGGTAATTGATTGTTGCATGACATTAGGAAAATCAAAACATGGTTTCCCTATATTGATTTGGAGAGTATTGCAGGAATCTGAAGAAATTGTCCTGAACACTAACACTATTGGACTAAACAACTCTCATTGACCCAGAGAATTTGGAAGGTCTAGACCTTCGATAGTGATAGATAGCACTGGCGAACTTTCAAAAACATATTGTAAAAGATAAAGTAGTCAATAGTTTTTTCTTCTAGGGAACAAGAATTTAAAAAATACTTGCTGATGATCTTAGGGAAAAAATCATGGACAGAGTCTACTCCAATGATTGTCTGAGAAGGACCTAAAATAGATCATCTGACAGAACTACATTGTAAACCCTAATGGGAAGACATAGGAAGCCATTTTATAAACACTGGTATGTTTTACAAGATCCTGATCAGTCCTGGGGTTTCCCTGATTAGTTGCTGTTCAAAGACTTTGAAAGTAATCTTAGTACACTGTAAACAGTAAATGGGCTGGCAGCTTTGCATTTGAGAATTAAACATTTGTATTAAACCTTTGGATAATTTAGCCAAAGTGTACTTGGGCATATTAATAATATCCTTGAATAAGGTTGATGCACTATTACTCAGAATAGTGGTAATTCTGAAAGTATTGTCCATGTTCAACCCACAAAACTAAAATGGATTATTAATAACAGATTATTGCAAAGAAAGTCAGGATTAATTTCTGTATCAAAACTTTGTCTGCTGATGGCCTAATGAAGATATTAAATATATGGCATTTATTACTTCATCACATATTTCAGAATTCAATTGTTTACAAATATATATTTGTAAACTAGCATCACATGGAAAGCAGTCCATATGAAAGTAAGTACACATTTGTGAGGACCTGTTTGGTATGTCACGTCTTTTTACACAATTATATTGATTGATATATATAAAATTTAATACATACTGATGTTAAAATAATATTTAGCTTTTTGTGCATGACCATTTATATATTTTTAAGAACTTTCATTAGTGATCCAAATGGTCTTCTTCATTATTATTAATAATACTGATATGATGCATTTATAATTTTGTTAAATTGTGACACGATATTTCAATTTTGATCTTTAAAATATATTAAGGATTATGTAATCTCCAATTTGTATTCGTCACTGTATGAAGGTATAAAGCCTTGTCTCTTTATGTACTTGTTTTCAGTATTGCTTTTTAAACTGATGTCAATAGGGAGGTAACTAAAATAAAGAGGCTAGTATTTAAAACCTGCATAGACATAGCAACTTAAAGTGTATGCTTGCTAATGCAATGAGTTTGCCAGGGAAATGGGAAAGCTTGAATTATCAATAGTAATTGAGAATTATGATTTGATAGATTTTACTGAAAAATGGTGGGGCAATTCTCGGGACTTTACAGTTAATTTGAAATGTTATAACTTATTTAGGAGAGATAGGGGCTATGGCAGTAGAAGAGGAATGGTAAGCCTTTATGTTAAACCTGATTTAATAGCTATAAATAGAGAAGATATTTATGGTGGAAGTAAAGATAACGTTGAAGCCATGTGAGTAGAAATACATAGTGGAAAAATAAAACCTAAAAATAAATCTTCAAATATAAGTGAAAATGGGGAACTATAATCACTGCTACAAATTGGAAATGCAACTAAACTTGGTCAAGTTCTATTAATGGGAAAGTCTAAAAACCCTGAAATAAACTGGATAAAAGAGACCAGCAGTTCAGCTAAGGTAAGCTGGTTTTTGCGTACTTTGTTGATCATTATCCAGGCTAGGTTATACAAGAAGCTACTAGAAATAAGGCTATCCTGGAGTTAGCAATGACAAATAATATTAATATAAATCTAAATATTGACGTCAGAGAAACCTTGGGGAACAGTGATCATAACAAAGTCTCATTTGAAGTTGAACTTCAAAAACATATTTAATAAATAAATTCACAACCCATGTAACTTAACAAGAATGTTTGTTTGACAATTAATAACTAGTTCACACATTACAGGAATCAGATGAGATCTAAAAGGTTTAACTTGATGTATTTTTTCAACTTCATTTACTATGAGCCTCATTCAATTGTAACACCGTAATTACCTTTAAACAAAACTTTTGGCTGGGGGGCATGATCATTTGATCTGGCAATAATTAAGCAAGCCCGTAGTTACATTTTAGACGGAGCCAACAGTAAATGAGACAGTCATCATGAAGTCAGTAAAACATGGAGGTTACAAATTACCTGCAATTGTAGGCCAAGCTTTAATACATGCAAATAAATAATGTTTACCGATCGGGTTGCTCTCAAGCAATCTTGAAAACATTTAAGCATCTGTTTAAGTCCATGTGTGTGGCCTGATATGTATTAACCCCTTCATTCCCGGGATCAATAGAACATGAAAATAAAAAGTTAAAAATGATAATTATTTAGTGCAGATTTCTGAGCTTTAGGCTGTTATGCAATTAATTCTTAATTGCTCTCCCAGTATTTTAAAGTACAACAGTGAGTATTTATTTGCTGCTGCAGTTATACGAACAGGTGTTTAACCCACTTGCGGGTCCTATCTAGTACTCATCTAATTTTTTTATGCATTTGCCATTTATGGGTTTGAAGGCAATCGCAGGCTTGTTGAATTTTTCTAATTGAATATCAATTTCTTTAGCACTGGTAGCATTTGCGGTATAAAAAACCAATGGCGGAGATTGGATAGAGTTATGGTTTTGACAAGCCCGTAGTGTCTTTAGCCTGTAACTCGCAAATGCAATGCAAGTAGCAAAATGTATCCAACTGAATTATGTAATTGCGATTTGACCAACTGAATATGGCCCTATGTTACTATGGGTTTTATTCTATTGCCCAATTCGTAAAAATATTGCCACATACTCGATTATATACTACAATTCCAGTAAGAGTTATGGGTTAGCCAAAGCCGCAAAATCCGAGTTAGAACTTCAGATCGAATATTACAAGTGCTAACTAATTAAACATACACAAAATCAATATTCTATTCGACCCGTACCTCTAGCTCACAAATAAAGTCTAACCTGTAATTGAAAAAATTATCATGTTTCTGTCAAAAATACTACGAGTACTAAATAGGACTTGGAAGGCATTTTTCAAACCTCTATTAAACACACAATATTTGGGAAGGCATGGAAACACACTAGAATTAATCATACAACAGTCTCAAACCTACAAATATGCAATAAAAAAATATATTTTCAACAGTTATTTATGAATCATACTGATCCCGGGTCTAAAGGGGTTATTACATATCATGAAACCCACATGGACTAAAACAGATGATCTAATGCATGTTATAGAGTGCTAGATTGCTTGATTGCAAACCTAATCAGCAAATATTATTCATTGGCACTCATTAATTCTTAGCTTACGATTGCAGATTACGTCTAAGTTACACATTTTACTGACGCCATGGTGATGGTCTCATTTGCTATAGGCAGTGTCAGAGAAGTAAATTACAGTCTTGCTTAAAAATTGTCAGTTCATATGAACACGCCCCCCGAAATACCACTTAAATAGGCAGGGTTCACGAGTTTAGGCTTAAGGAGGTAAATTGCGAGCTTGAGTCAATAGAATACATCTAAACATTTAGAGAAAAAAAACACCCACAGCCAAAATTACATGTTTGGGAATTTGAAAGCTTCTAATAGAATAGGGCGCGTTATCTGAAAAACTAAGACCCCCATTCTATTTCCTTATTTTACAGATAATACCATGTTTAGGAGCAAAGTAAATCTCCCTAACTATTCTATTCACCCATCCCATGAACATTAGTAGAGAACTACTATGAGTGACTGTGGCAAGACTAAGCTAAAAATTACATCAAACCTTTGATTGATGTTTGTGCTGCCAAATTTTTATTAGTTCTTAGTCCATTATACTTTTACATTAAACCCCTATCTTAACCAGACCTTACAGATTACTCGCAAACTAGGGCAGAACAATTACAGGTTTTAAACACAACACGCAAATGGTTTTAAAACCATTGTTGAGTGTGGGAGTGTCAGCTAAAGAGACCAAATATAGCATCAAAACACAATACAAAATCATGAATGTTCATCATTACTTGACACTTAAAGGTCCAATATACAGAACTAATTCAAAGGACTACTGAGCTTCACTTGTAAATAGGTAACAGGTTTTTAGAATGTAAACACAATACTATTGTATTACTGTTTTGTGAAATATTCTGCTGAGAAATCTACCATTTCAGTTTCCAGTGGCTATTTTGAAATGAGAGGGAACTGAATGCAGCGACAAATTTGTGTCTACACAATAGAAATGGGGCAGTAACTACTATTAGTGTCCTCATTAGCAATAATGTAAAGCTCATTTGTATAGGGGATACCCTGTTGAGAATGAAATTGCCAGAAACAGGATGAGTAGAGAAAATGAATGTCTCCATTAAATAATAATTGCATACAAGTGAAACATTTAAAGACTGAGGGCCTGATTCATTGCCCAGTTAGTAAATTTAGACACTCTGAAAATCACTCTTAATATTGCTACATATTCAGCAAATATTACTTATTGGCACTAATTAATTCTTAAGTCAATAGAATCCATATAGAAAGAACACCTGAAGCCAAATTTATGAGTTAAAGGCATTTGCAAGTAGCTAATATTATATGGTCCTGAGTTTGTCTCTTACTGTCTTAAAAAGTAAATACACCACAATATTCCATTAATGACTATTACTGGTCCATTAATGACCATCAGGGACACATATCTCCTATACAATATTGATGAGGGAAACATTTTGGACAGAAGCTTTATATATGTTTCTCTATGTGATCAGTGGCACATTTTGAATGAGAATAAGGTACATTATGTATTTGTTTGACTGCTAAAATAAATTGTTCCCACTATAGTAAAATTAATCTCCATGTATTTTCTTTTTAGTACTATTAAATGAGCAGCTGTAAAAGTTGGTCCAATATATTTTTTAATTAAATCTCTGACACTGTATTATTATATCTGTATTATTACTAATAAATCAATCTGGGACATACCCAAAATGCTGGGTTTAAACTACATATCTGACAGCTAATGGTTGTGAATCTTCTCTTTTTGTTTAATGTTTGAGCATCTGATTTTAGAACATTTTACTTTAATTGTCAATATTGGTTACGTTTTAAGCATCAACACCATAAACTTCTTCTCTGACTAAATAAACCCTTAAATAAACTGTTCTTGGTAGCTATCAAGTTTTACATACAGTAGTCACAATAGTCTGTCTATACAATTGTACAACATGATTATATAGTCACATCAAAGTCCAGACAGGGGAAGCATGTTATAAGTAATAGACCCACTGTCGAATCATCTTTTATGGTGAATCATGGTGAACTTGATAACGAACAAAATGTTTTGAGATGTTTCTAAATAAATAGGGATACATTTACAATTTATTCTAACATGACATACAAACAGTGTTAGTGATATCTTAGATATACCTTACTCATGATTGTAATGACAAACACAAATGCTAATGAATAAATACTGTTTGCATGTTTTCTTTAAAGGGGAACCAAAAGTTTAATAATATAAGGATAAAAACTTGCACTGCTGTTAGCCTATGTTTGTCTTTTCATCACCAGTACCATGTCTATGGAGTTCAAAATGTCACCCTATAATGTATAAAGGTTCTGGTTAGTTTTCCTTATATAATAAAACAATAATACAGCAAGAACAATTAAGCCAATCTTAGTTTCAAAATATCTAATATACTATAAGAAAGAAGAGAATGAATTCGCAATATTTAACAGAACTGAGCTGAAATCTTGAATAAAAGAAGCACTTACACAAAATTAAAATATATGTATGCAATTGTGTGATATATGCAAGCTTTAATTATATAATTCTGCAATAATAAAAAAAACAAATGACCTGAAAATATTATCACATTTTTCCTCATAAATCAATGCTTTTTCTTTAATTTATGTGTTTAACCAAAATGTGTACTTGTTTATCATTGCTGTTATTGACTGCAAGCTGATTGCAACTCACAAATAACATCTGAGGCATTACTCCCTGGAGAGAGCTACCACTTTATTGTTTATATTAAGCGCAAAGAAAAACTGAAAGCCCATCTCACCATGAGGCATTCTGCCAATCTGCCAGATTAGTCACTAACAATAATGAGTATAATGTGACTGGCACAAGTAATAAAATCAACCCTAACTTAACAAGGGCCTGTTGCATTCACCATTTGATAGATGTTACAGAAGCTGTAAGAACACACAGCGAGAACATATTTTTATATACCGTAGGTATTTTTTCTAACAAAACAGCATACAATTACTCATTAACAGTGTATGCCTATTGGATAAATACTTTGCAATCTTACCCACAATTTCCTATTTCCACTAAGTTTTGAACAGGCAAGGCTAACGTGTCTATTTTCTATGGTGAAAAGTACCATCACACCAATTGTGAAGTTTAGTTAATCTACCTCAAACTATCTTGTGATTTTTTTGCATATCATTTTGTTTGCTATTTATTCTGTGTTTAATAAAATTAATAACATCATAGTATCATATGAAACTATAAGAAAGTTATATTAATTAAAGTAATCATTGTCATATTTTGTACAGTATATTTTATTTGTTTCCTTCTGTGAATTGAATTATGAATAGAAGGGTGTATATCTCGATGACCCACATTATTGTGAACTCTTACAGGTAAACATGTTGAAGCTATTTACTATAACACAATTTCTATTATGTTTTTAAAATCAAACTAAGTTATATTGCTTGAATGAAAATATTATTCAAACTTATATTCTTCATTTGTGTCAGGAAAAAATCTGACAATTTAATTTAAACCCTGAAAAAGAAATATATGACTACATGTATCAACAACAAAAAAAATGCACGATCTTCAGGCTCTGGACATTTTGGAGCACAGATTTGTCAGACGTAATTACAAAGACTTTTTATGAACAAAGTTTCTGATGCACAGAGTCCATTATACAGTAAAATCCTGGTTATTTGGCACCTAACTAACCGGGACTCTCAAGCAACGGGCACCGGCATCAATTCCCCATTTAAAAAAAACTCCAGCTAAACTGGCATTACCGGCACTATCTTGCACTATTCAGCAGTTCGAGACTGCAAAAAAATTACTTTTTATTTTTATTTTTTTCCAATTGTTTTTTTCTGGGCCTAAATGGCCCAGCTTAGGTGCTAATGCCTTTTAAAGGCACGTTGAGGGGTTTTGGGGGGTTTAAGGCTTGTTTAGACCTTGTGGGTGCCGGATATCGGGGTTTTTACTGTATATGTAATTATTTTAGAGGAAAAAATCCTTCTATCAATTTAAATAGTTATCTGAATATTCGTACTGAAGATCTGCGATTTTTAACAATGTGTAAACACAAAAAAGAAAAAGAACTTTTACAAGAATCACAGTTTATCTTACACTTTTAAAATCTTTTATAGTACATAAGACAACTCACATAGAAATGAATATAAAAAATATACTTGTGGTTAAATAACCAGGGAACTAGAAAACCCTTTAAAGTGATTACTACCACCTTTCTCTAGTACCTCATGAGTTAAAAAATATAATGTACAAGTTCCATTCAAAGTTTCTTTGATTTGGATAACTTTCCCTAGCTTTTTTGGCTTGGGATATTTGCTCTAGTGAAACTTCCCTATATATTGTTGTATTGAGTTCTTTAGAGTAACATAAGATAACAAGCCATATAAGGAACTGGATATTAACATCCGATTATAGTATTAAGTATATTTCTTCTCCCAATATGATATTATTATAGTTAGAGTAGTATCTTCTTGTCCCAGAATATAGCAACTAATAAAAGTATTTGGAAGAGTTCTCCTATATATAGATGTTTCTCTGTGTTTGTTCTTATATCTTTGGGATTCACTAAGGTCTCATCTGGGTATAAATTTCAACCACAGGAACTAGAGCAAACTAAGCTAAATAGGGTAATCACTACATGGGGGACTCCCTATTACACAACACATTTCAAATTAATATTTTTCAAAAGTGAGTTGCTCTCTCATTGTTTGAGCCTTTTATAGTTTGATTATCCAATCAAAAAGCTAAACACAAGGTAGTTTGAGATTGACTGAAAAACATCATGTGATTAAATATGTGGCTATGAGGTAATTTGATTGGATATGCAAGTCATATGACTTGACTGAATAACATCATGTGATTAAATGGGTGTTGTCTGTTAACAAAGCCTATGTGGCTATGATATGATTTGATTGGATAGGCAGGTCATATGACTATCCAAACCCACAAATGAATGTAAATAAGGAAGTAACATCATGTGATTTAATGGGTGTTGTCTGTTGACAAAGCCTATGTTGCTATAAGATACGAGTGATCTGGTTTGCAGTAGCGCTATTGCTGAGATTAGGCACTCATAGTAACTTCTTACAGTATAGATCAAGGACTGGCAGCGGTCTGGTGATACACAGTATCTGTAGTTTTAGAATGTGGAATTTATGTTTGAGTAATACTTTTGGCATATTTTGTTATATGTTTATTAAGGTACTTTGAATCAATATATTGGGATAGAGCAACAATACTTTGACTTACTTCCTTAGTTACATTCTTTTGTTCATTTGGATTGTCATATGACCTGCATATCCAATCAAATCATCTCATAGCCATATAGGCTTTGTCAAAAGATAACACCCATTTAATCACATAATGTTATTTAGCTAAGTCATATGACTTGCATATCCAATCAAATCATTGCATTGCACCATAGGCTTTATCAGCAGACACAACCCATTTAATCACATGATGTTACTTCCTTATTTACATTCCTTTGTGGGTTTGGATAGTTATCTGACCTGCATATCCAATCAAATCATCTCATAGCCACATAAGCTTTGTCAGTAGACAACACCCATTTAATCACATGATGGTCTCCAGTCAAGTCATATGACTTGCATATCCAATCAAATTATCTCATAGCCACATATTTAATCACATTGTGTTATTCAGCCAATCTCAAACTACCTATAATAATATCATATTGGGAGAAGAAATATAGCTAATACTATAATATCCATATATATAACCTAATACTATAATATCCAGTTCCCTATACAAATAGTTATCTTATGTTACTTTAAAGAACTCAATACAACAATATATAAGGAAGTTTCACTAGAGCAAATACCCCAAAGGAAAAAAGCTAGGGAAAGTTATCTAAATCAAAGAAACTTTGAGCATCATTAAACTCCTGAGAGGTAGGCTGATTTCTGCAGGCCTGCTGCGGGCCCTCAGTGTGCTTGACTTACGTTGCTATTCGATTTGACAAGACCGCAAGTTAGGGGGCGAAGCCTCAAGCCTGTAAACCCTGGTTTCATATGTAATGCTCCCCGGTTTCCGATCAGATAATTAGCTCCAAATACTAACAAGGCTGTAAGTTGCAAGCCAGATACAGATCAATTAACCAATAGAAACGGGATAACGCTAATCAAACTGCAATAATGGCTTTAAAATGCAGCTAAAACTGTAAATCCCTGAGTGTGCTGTAACTGAGAAAATAAACACACACGTCTAGGGGTTGGTGGGTTTTTGAGAGTGATAAAGAGAGAGAGAGTGATATAGAGAGATAGAGAAAGAGAGAGTGATAGAGAGTGATAGAGAGAGAGAGAGTGAGAGAGAGTGAGAGAGAGAGAGTGATAGAGAGAGAGTGATAGAGAGAGAGTGATAGAGATAGAGATAGAGAGTGATAGAGAGAGAGTGAGAGAGTGATAGAGTGATAGAGAATGAGAGAGTGATAGCGAGAGAGAGAGAGAGTGATAGAGAGAGAGAGTGATAGAGAGAGAGTGATAGAGAAAGAGAGTGATAGAGAGAGATAGAGAGAGAGAGGGAGAGTGATAGAGTGAGAGAGAGAGTGATAGAGAGAGAGTGATAGCGAGAGAGAGCGTGATAGCAAGAGAGAAATAGAGTGATAGAGAGTGATAGAGAGTGAGAGAGAGTGATAGAGAGAGAGGGTGATAGAGAGAGAGTGATAGAGCATAATAGAGAGTGAGAGAGAGTGATAGAGAGTGTGATAGAGAGTGATAGAGTGATAGAGAGAGTGATAGCGAGAGTGATAGAGAGTGATTGAGAGTGAGTCATAAAGAGAGTGATAGAGAGAGAGTGATAGTGAGAGAGAGAGAAAGAGAGAGTGATGTAGAGTGAGATTGATAGAGAGATAGTGTAATTGAGAGTGAGAGAGAGTGATAGAGGGTGAGTGAAAGAGAGAGAGAGTGATAAAGAGAGAGAGATTGAAAGTGAGAGAGAGTGATATATATAGATATATATATAGAGAGAGTGATATATAGAGAGAATGACAGAGAGATATGTGTGATAGAGAGAGAAAGAGAGTGATAGAGTGTGAGTGAGATAGAGAGTGATTGAGAGTGAGAGAAAGAGGGTGATAGAGTGTGAGTGAGACAGATAGAGAGTGATTGAGAGTGAGAGAAAGAGGGTGATAGAGAGAGTGATTGAGAGTGATAGAGAGAGTGATAGAGAGTGATAGAGAGTGATTGAGTGATAGAAAGAGAGAGTGATAGAGAGAGTGATAGAGAGAGAGTGATAAAGAGTGATAGAGAGAGAACAAGAGAGTGATAGCGAGAGAGAGTGATAGAGAGAGAGTGATAGAGAGAATAATAGAGAGTGATAGAGAGAGTGATATAGAGAATGATAGAGAAAATGATAGAGAGAATGACAGAGAGTGATAGAGTGAATGATAGAGATAGTGATAGAGAGAATGATAGAGAGTGAGAGTGAGTGATAGAGAGAGTGAGTGATAGAGAGTGAGAGTGAGTGATAGAGAGAGTGAGTGATAAAGAGTGAGTGATAGAGAGAGTGATAGAGAGTGAGAGAAAGTGATATAGAGAGAGTGATAGAGCATTGTAACGGCTACCCCGGTAGTGAGAGGGTACCAGCCGTTGGAGACGTCCTTTTCCCTGGCAAGCTGCTGTGTAAAAGTGAAGTTGGTATAATCCCATCCAAGAGTTCCAGAGGGAAAGTCAGGTTGAGCATTAAATATCCATATAGAAGCACTGCGCAGTCTCAGAAGCCCAGACCACCCATATTGGACGACACTTTCTTGGGAGTCAAAGAATACTGACTTTATTTTGTTATATGCAGAAATATATATACACATCTCTTTCCACAGGTAATACACATGCCCATATTTGGCCACACAATACACATAGAGAGACAATAGGTGTGGTCACACCTCCCTGAGGCTATATGGCTACTTTTGATACAATCAGACACTGATTAGATCATCCTTCCTTTTGTTCCATCTTCACAATGTGAACACTTCACACAATGGACCTCTCTTGCGTATGAAGAGTCTCAGTAATAGGATTATCTATTAGCCTAGTAGCTGTAATATTCCGAGCCAATATATTCTGTAGAACATAAACCAACATATCTACAGTACAGCAATGTGATCATATTTTAACCAAGAATTAAATAACCATAAAACAGGGTAAAACAGTGATGGGTTCCGTTACAAGCATGATAGAGAGTGAAAGAGAGTGATAGAGAGAGAGAGTGATAGAGAGTGATTGAGAGTGAGAGAGTGATAGAAAGAGTGATAGAGAGTGAGAGTGAGTGAAAGAGAGAGTAAGTAATAAAGAGAGTGATAGAGAGTGAGAGTGAGTGATAGAGTGATAGAGAGTGAGAGAAAGTGATAGAGAGAGAGAGAGTGATAGAGCATGATAGAGAGTGAGAGAGAGTGATAGAGAGTAATTGAGAGTGAGAGAGAGAGTAAGAGAGAGAGTGATATAGAGAGATTGATAGTGAGACAGAGAGAGAGAGAGTGATAAAGAGAGAGAGTGAGATTGAAAGTGAGAGAGAGTGATATATATATATATATATATATATATATAGAGAGAGAGAGAGAGAGTGATATATAGAGAGAGTGAGTGAAAGAGAGAGAGAGTGATAAAGAGAGAGAGATTGAAAGTGAGAGTGATATATATATATATATATATATAGAGAGAGAGAGAGAGAGAGTGATATATAGAGAGAATGACAGAGAGATATATGTGAGATATAGAGAGAAAGAGAGTGATAGAGTGTGAGTGAGACAGAGAGAGTGATTGAGAATGAGAGAAAGAGGGTGATAGAGTGTGAGTGAGACAGATAGAGAGTGATTGAGAGTGAGTGAGAGAGAGAGTGATAGAGAGAGTGATTGAGAGTAAAAAAAGAGAGAGTGATAGAGAGTGATAGAGAGTGATTGAGTGATAGAAAGAGAGAGTGATAGAGAGAGCGATAGAGAGAGAACAAGAGAGTGATAGCGAGAGAGAGTGAGAGAGAGTGATAGAGAGAGAGTGATAGAGAGAATAATAGAGAGTGATAGAGTGATAGAGAGAGTGATATAGAGAATGATAGAGAAAATGATAGAGAGAATGACAGAGAGTGATAGAGTGAATGATAGAGATAGTGATAGAGAGAGTGATAGAGAGAGTGAGTGATAGAGAGTGAGTGATAGAGAGAGTGATAGAGAGTGAGAGAAAGTGATAGAGAGAGAGAGAGTGATAGAGGCTGATAGAGAGTGAGAGAGAGTGATAGAGAGAGAGTGATAGAGAGTGATTGAGAGTGAGAGAGTGATAGAAAGAATGATAGAGAGTGAGAGTGAGTGAAAGAGAGAGTGAGTAATAAAGAGAGTGATAGAGAGTGAGAGTGAGTGATAGAGAGTGAGAGAAAGTGATAGAGAGAGAGAGAGTGATAGAGCATGATAGAGAGTGAGAGAGAGTGATAGAGAGTAATTGAGAGTGAGAGAGAGAGAGTGATATAGAGAGATTGATAGTGTGAGAGAGAGAGAGAGTGATAAAGAGAGAGAGTGAGATTGAAAGTGAGAGAGAGTGATATATATATATATATATATATATATATATAGAGAGAGAGAGAGAGTGATATATAGAGAGAGAGTGATAGAGAGAGAGAGTGATAGAGTGATAGAGAGAGTGATAGAATGATAGAGAGAGAACGAGAGAGAGAGATTGATTGAGAGAGTAATAGAGAGTGAGAGTGAGTGAAAGAGACAGTAACTAATAAAGAGAGTGATAGAGAGTGAGAGTGAGTGATAGAGAGAGTGATAGAAAGTGAGAGAAAGTGATAGAGAGAGAGAGTGATAGAGCATGATAGAGAGTGAGAGAGAGAGTGATAGAGAGTAATTGATAGTGAGAGAGAGAGTAAGAGAGAGAGTGATAGTGAGAGAGAGAGAGAGAGTGATAAAGAGAGAGAGAGTGAGATCGAAAGTGAGAGAGAGTGATATATATATATATATATATATATATATATATATAGAGAGAGAGAGAGAGAGAGTGATATAGAGAGAGAGAGTGATAGAGAGAGAGAGAGTGATAGAGTGATAGAGAGAGTGATAGAATGATAGAAAGAGAACGAGAGAGAGAGAGATTGATTGAGAGTGAGATAGGGGGTGATAGAGAGAGAGAGATAGAGAGAATGATAGAGAGTGATAGAGTGATGGAGAGAGTGATAGAGAGAGTGATAGCGAGAGAGAGTGATTAAGAGTGAGAGAGAGAGTGATAGAGAGAATGATAGAGAATGATAGAGAGAATGATAGAGAGAATGATAGAGAGAGAGAGTGATAGAGAGAGAGTGATAGAGAGTGATTGAGAGTTAGAGAGAGAGTGATAGAGAGTGAGAGTGAGTGATAGAGCAAAAAAGCTAGGGAAAGTTATCTAAATCAAAGAAACTTTGAGCATCATTAAATTCCAAGCGTGATTGGGAGAGTGATAGAGAGAGTGATAGAGAGAGTGATAGAGAGTGATTTAGTGATAGAGAGAGAGAGATGGAGAGAGAGAGAGAGTAACAGTGAGAGAGAGAGAGATAGAGAGTGATTGAGAGTGAGATAAAGAGGGTGATAGAGAGAGATTGATTGAGAGTGATAGAGAGTGATTGAGTGATAGAAAGAGAGAGTGATAGAGAGAGTGATAGAGAGAGAGTGATAAAGAGTGATAGAGAGAGAACAAGAGAGTGATAGCGAGAGAGTGATAGCGAGAGAGAGTGAGAGAGAGTGATAGAGAGAGAGTGATAGAGAGAATAATAGAGAGTGATAGAGTGATAGAGAGAGTGATATAGAGAATGATAGAGAAAATGATAGAGAGAATGACAGAGAGTGATAGAGTGAATGATAGAGATAGTGATAGAGAGAATGATAGAGAGTGAGAGTGAGTGATAGAGAGAGTGAGTGATAGAGAGAGTGATAGAGAGAGTGAGTGATAGAGAGTGAGTGATAGAGAGAGTGATAGAGAGTGAGAGAAAGTGATAGAGAGAGAGAGAGTGATAGAGCATGATAGAGAGTGAGAGAGAGTGATAGAGAGAGAGTGATAGAGAGTGATTGAGAGTGAGAGAGTGATAGAAAGAGTGATAGAGAGTGAGAGTGAGTGAAAGAGAGAGTGAGTAATAAAGAGAGTGATAGAGAGTGAGAGTGATTGATAGAGAGTGAGTGAGAGAAAGTGATAGAGAGAGAGAGAGTGATAGAGCATGATAGAGAGTGAGAGAGAGTGATAGAGAGTAATTGAGAGTGAGAGAGAGAGTGATATAGAGAGATTGATAGTGTGAGAGAGAGAGAGTGATAAAGAGAGAGAGTGAGATTGAAAGTGAGAGAGAGTGATATATATATATATATATGTATATATATATATATATATAGAGAGAGAGAGAGAGAGAGTGATATATAGAGAGAGAGTGATAGAGAGAGAGAGTGATAGAGTGATAGAGAGAGAGAGTGATAGAATGATAGAGAGAGAACGAGAGAGAGAGATTGATTGAGAGAGTAATAGAGAGTGAGAGTGAGTGAAAGAGACAGTAACTAATAAAGAGAGTGATAGAGAGTGAGAGTGAGTGATAGAGAGAGTGATAGAAAGTGAGAGAAACTGATAGAGAGAGAGAGTGATAGAGCATGATAGAGAGTGAGAGAGAGAGTGATCGAGAGTAATTGATAGTGAGAGAGAGAGTAAGAGAGAGAGTGATAGTGAGAGAGAGAGAGAGAGTGATAAAGAGAGAGAGAGTGAGATTGAAAGTGAGAGAGAGTGATATATATATTTATATATATATATATATATAGAGAGAGTGAGAGAGTGATATAGAGAGAGAGAGTGATAGAGAGAGAGAGTGATAGAGTGATAGAGAGAGAGTGATAGAATGATAGAGAGAGAACGAGAGAGAGAGAGATTGATTGAGAGTGAGATAGGGGGTGATAGAGAGAGAGAGATAGAGAGAATGATAGAGAGTGATAGAGTGATGGAGAGAGTGATAGAGAGAGTGATAGCGAGAGAGAGTGATTAAGAGTGAGAGAGAGAGTGATAGAGAGAATGATAGAGAATGATAGAGAGAATGATAGAGAGAATGATAGAGAGAGAGAGTGATAGAGAGAGAGTGATAGCGAGAGAGAGTGATAGAGAGTGATTGAGAGTTAGAGAGAGAGTGATAGAGAGTGAGAGTGAGTGATAGAGCAAAAAAGCTAGGGAAAGTTATCTAAATCAAAGAAACTTTGAGCATCATTAAATTCCAAGCGTGATAGAGAGAGTGATAGAGAGAGTGATAGAGAGAGTGATAGAGAGTGATTTAGTGATAGAGAGAGAGAGATGGAGAGAGAGAGAGAGTGACAGTGAGAGAGAGAGAGATAGAGAGAGTGATTGAGAGTGATAGAGAGTGATAGAGAGTGATTGAGTGATAGAAAGAGAGAGTGATAGAGAGAGTGATAGAGAGAGAGTGATAAAGAGTGATAGAGAGAGAACAAGAGAGTGATAGCGAGAGAGAGTGAGAGAGAGTGATAGAGAGAGAGAGTGATAGAGAGAATAATAGAGAGTGATAGAGTGATAGAGAGAGTGATATAGAGAATGATAGAGAAAATGATAGAGAGAATGACAGAGAGTGATAGAGTGAATGATAGAGATAGTGATAGAGAGAATGATAGAGAGTGAGAGTGAGTGATAGAGAGAGTGAGTGATAGAGAGAGTGATAGAGAGTGAGAGTGAGTGATAGAGAGAGTGAGTGATAAAGAGTGAGTGATAGAGAGAGTGATAGAGAGTGAGAGAAAGTGATATATATAGAGAGAGAGTGATAGAGCATTGTAACGGCTACCCCGATAGTGAGAGGGTACCAGCCGTTGGAGACGTCCTTTTCCCTGGCAAGCTGCTGTGTAAAAGTGAAGTTGGTATAATCCCATCCAAGAGTTCCAGAGGGAAAGTCAGGTTGAGCATTAAATATCCATATAGAAGCACTGCGCAGTCTCAGAAGCCCAGACCACCCATATTGGACGACACTTTCTTGGGAGTCAAAGAATACTGACTTTATTTTGTTATATGCAGAAATATATATACACATCTCTTTCCACAGGTAATACACATGCCCATATTTGGCCACACAATACACATAGAGAGACAATAGGTGTGGTCACACCTCCCTGAGGCTATATGGCTACTTTTGATACAATCAGACACTGATTAGATCATCCTTCCTTTTGTTCCATCTTCACAATGTGAACACTTCACACAATGGACCTCTCTTGCGTATGAAGAGTCTCTGTAATAGGATTATCTATTAGGCTAGTAGCTGTAATATTCCGAGCCAATATATTCTGTAGAACATAAACCAACATATCTACAGTACAGCAATGTGATCATATTTTAACCAAGAATTAAATAACCATAAAACAGGGTAAAACAGTGATGGGTTCCGTTACAAGCATGATAGAGAGTGAGAGAGAGTGATAGAGAGAGAGAGTGATAGAGACTGATTGAGAGTGAGAGAGTGATAGAAAGAGTGATAGAGAGTGAGAGTGAGTGAAAGAGAGAGTGAGTAATAAAGAGAGTGATAGAGAGTGAGAGTGAGTGATAGAGAGAGTGATAGAGAGTGAGAGAAAGTGATAGAGAGAGAGAGTGATAGAGCATGATAGAGAGTGAGAGAGAGAGTGATCGAGAGTAATTGATAGTGAGAGAGAGAGAGTGATAAAGAGAGAGAGTGAGATTGAAAGTGAGAGAGTGAGTAAGAGAGAGAGTGATATAGAGAGATTGATAGTGAGACAGAAAGAGAGAGAGTGAGATTGAAAGTGAGAGAGAGTGATATATATATATATATATATATATATATAGAGAGAGAGAGAGTGATATATAGAGAGTGAGTGAAAGAGAGAGAGAGTGATAAAGAGAGAGAGATTGAAAGTGAGAGTGATATATATATATATAGAGAGAGTGATATATAGAGAGAATGACAGAGAGATATGTGTGATAGAGAGAGAAAGAGAGTGATAGAGTGTGAGTGAGACAGAGAGAGTGATTGAGAGTGAGAGAAAGAGGGTGATAGAGTGTGAGTGAGACAGATAGAGAGTGATTGAGAGTGAGAGAGAGAGTGATTGAGAGTAATAAAAGAGAGAGTGATAGAGAGTGATTGAGTGATAGAAAGAGAGAGTGATAGAGAGAGTGATAGAGAGAGAACAAGAGAGTGATAGCGAGAGAGAGTGAGAGAGAGTGATAGAGAGACAGTGATAGAGAGAATAATAGAGAGTGATAGAGTGATAGAGAGAGTGATTCAGAGAATGATAGAGAAAATGATAGAGAGAATGACAGAGAGTGATAGAGTGAATGATAGAGATAGTGATAGAGAGAATGATAGAGAGTGAGAGTGAGTGATAGAGAGAGTGAGTGATAGAGAGAGTGATAGAGAGAGTGAGTGATAGAGAGTGAGTGATAGAGAGAGTGATAGAGAGTAAGAGAAAGTGATAGAGAGAGAGAGAGTGATAGAGCATGATAGAGAGTGAGAGAGAGTGATAGAGAGAGAGTGATTGAGAGTGAGAGAGTGATAGAAAGAGTGATAGAGAGTGAGAGTGAGTGAAAGAGAGAGTGAGTAATAAAGAGAGTGATAGAGAGTGAGAGTGAGTGATAGAGAGTGATAGAGAGTGAGAGAAAGTGATAGAGAGTGAGAGATAGTGATAGAGAGAGAGAGAGTGATAGAGCATGATAGAGAGTGAGAGAGAGTGATAGAGAGTAATTGAGAGTGAGAGAGAAAGAGAGAGAGTGATATAGAGAGATTGATAGTGAGAGAGAGAGAGTGATAAAGAGAGAGAGTGAGATTGAAAGTGAGAGAGAGTGATATATATATATATATATATATATATATATAGAGAGTGATATATAGAGAGAGAGTGATAGAGAGAGAGAGTGATAGAGTAATAGAGAGAGTTATAGAATGATAGAGAGAGAACAAGAGAGAGAGATTGATTGAGAGAGTAATCGAGAGTGAGAGTGAGTGAAAGAGACAGTAACTAATAAAGAGAGTGATAGAGAGTGAGAGTGAGCGATAGAGAGAGTGATAGAAAGTGAGAGAAACTGATAGAGAGAGAGAGTGATAGAGCATGATAGAGAGTGAGAGAGAGAGTGATAGAGAGTAATTGATAGTGAGAGAGAGAGTAGGAGAGAGAGTGATAGTGAGAGAGAGAGAGAGTGATAAAGAGAGAGAGAGTGAAATTGAAAGTGAGAGAGAGTGATATATATATATATATATATATATATATATAGAGAGAGAGAGAGAGAGAGTGATATAGAGAGAGAGAGTGATAGAGAGAGAGAGTGATAGAGTGATAGAGAGAGAGTGATAGAATGATAGAGAGAGAACGAGAGAGAGAGAGAGATTGATTGAGAGTGAGATAGGGGGTGATAGAGAGAGAGAGATAGAGAGAATGATAGAGAGTGATTGAGTGATGGAGAGAGTGATAGAGAGAGTGATAGCGAGAGAGAGTGATTAAGAGTGAGAGAGAGAGTGATAGAGAGAATGATAGAGAATGATAGAGAGAATGATAGAGAGAATGATAGAGAGAGAGAGTGATAGAGAGAGAGTGATAGAGAGTGATTGAGAGTTAGAGAGAGAGTGATAGAGAGAGAGTGAGTGATAGAGCAAAAAAGCTAGGGAAAGTTATCTAAATCAAAGAAACTTTGAGCATCATTAAATTCCAAGCGTGATAGAGAGAGTGATAGAGAGAGTGATAGAGAGTGATTTAGTGATAGAGAGAGAGAGATGGAGAGAGAGAGAGAGTGACAGTGAGAGAGAGAGAGATAGAGAGTGATTGAGAGTGAGAGAGAGTGATAGAGAGTTAGAGTGAGTGATAGAAAGAGTGAGTGATAGAGAGAGTGATAGAGAGAGTGATAGAGAGTGAGAGAAAGTGATAGAGAGAGAGAGTGATAGAGCATGATAGAGAGTGAGAGAGAGAGAGTGATAGCAAGTAATTGAGAGTGAGAGAGAGCGAGAGTAAGAGAGAGATTGATATAGAGAGAGTGACAGTGAGAGAGAGAGAGAGTGATATAGAGAGTGAGTGAAAGAGATTGAAAGTGAGAGAGTGATATATATATATATATATATATATATAGAGAGAGAGAGAGTTATATAGAGAGAGAATTATAGAGAGAGAGTGATAAAGAGAGTGATAGAGAGAGTGATAGAGAGTGATAGAGTGATAGAGAGAGAACAAGAGAGTGAGAGAGATTGATTGAGAGTGAAAGAGAGGGTGATAGAGAGAGAGAGAGATAGAGAGAATGATAGAGAGTGATAGAGAGAGTAATAGAGAGAGAGAGTGATATAGAGAGAGTGATATAGATAGAATGATAGAGAGAATGATAGAGAGTGATAGAGTGATAGAGAGAGAATGATAGAGAGAGAGAGAGAGAGAGAGAGAGTGCTAGAGAGAGTGAGAGATAGTGATAGACAGTGAGAGTGAGTGATAGAGAGAGTGATAGAGAGTGAGAGAAAGTAATAGAGAGAGAGAGAGTGATAGAGCATGATAGAAAGTGAGAGAGAGAGAGAGAGAGAGTGATATAAAAAGAGTGATATAGAGAGAGTGATATAGAGAGGCTGATAGAGAGAATGATAGAGAGAATGATAGAGAGTGATACAGTGATAGAGAGAGAGAGTGCTAGATAGAGTGAGAGAGAGTGATAGAGTGATAGAGAGAGAGAGTGTGATAGAATGATAGAGAGAGAACGAGAGAGAGAGATTGATTGAGAGAGTAATAGAGAGTGAGAGTGAGTGAAAGAGAGAGTGAGTAATAAAGAGAGTGATAGAGAGTGAGAGTGAGTGATAGAGAGAGTGATAGAGAGTGAGAGAAAGTGATAGAGAGAGAGAGAGTGATAGAGCATGATAGAGAGTGAGAGAGAGTGATAGAGAGTAATTGATAGTGAGAGAGAGAGTAAGAGAGAGAGTGATAGTGAGAGAGAGAGAGAGTGATAAAGAGAGAGAGATTGAAAGTGAGAGAGAGTGATATATATATATATATATAGAGAGAGAGAGAGAGTGATATAGAGAGAGAGAGTGATAGAGAGAGAGAGTGATAGAGTAATAGAGAGAGAGTAATAGAATGATAGAGAGAACGAGAGAGAGAGAGATTGATTGAGAGTGAGAGAGGGGTGATAGAGAGAGAGAGATAGAGAGAATGATAGAGAGTGATAGAGTGATGGAGAGAGTGATAGAGAGAGTGATAGCGAGAGAGAGTGAGAGAGAGAGAGAGTGATTAAGAGTGATAGAGAGAGTGATAGAGAGAGTGATAGAGAGAATGATAGAGAGAGAGAGTGATAGAGAGAGAGAGTGATAGCGAGAGAGAGTGATAGAGAGTGATTGAGAGTTAGAGATAGAGTAATAGGAGTGAGAGTGAGTGATAGAGCAAAAAAGCTAGGGAAAGTTATCTAAATCAAAGAAACTTTGAGCATCATTAAATTCCAAGCCTGCAACTCCTGGGAGGAGGGCTGCATTTCTGCAGGCCTGCTGCGGGCCCTCAGTGTCCTAGACTTACGTTGCTATTCGATTTGACAAGACCGTAAGTTATGGGGCGAAGCCTCAAGCCCGTAAACCCTGGTTTCATATGTAATGCTCCCCGGTTTCCGATCAGATAATTTGCTCCAAATACTAACAAGGCTTTAAGTTGCAAGCCAGACACAGATCAATTAACCAATAGAAACGGGATAACGCTAATCAAACTGCAATAATGGCTGCTAAAAATGTAAATCCCTGAGTGTGCTGTAACTGAGAAAGTTAACACACACGTCTAGGGGTTGGTGGGTTTTTGAGAGTGATAAAGAGAGAGAGAGTGATATAGAGAGATAGAGAGAGAGAGTGATATATATATATATATAGAGAGAGAGAGAGTAATAGAGAGAGAGTGATAGAGAGAGAGTGATAGTGATTGAGAGTGAGAGAGAGAGTAAGAGAGAGTGATAGAGAGTGATAGAGAGAGAGTGATAGAGAGAAAGTGATAGAGAGAGAGTGATAGAGAGAGAGTGATAGAGAGTGATAGCGAGAGAGATCGATTGAGAGTGAGAGAGAGAGTGATAGATAGAGAGAGAGAATGATAGAGAGAATGATAGAGAGTGATATAGAGAGAATGATAGAGAGAATGATAGAGAGAATGAGAGAGAATGATAGAGAGAGAGGGGGGATAGAGCATGATATAGAGTGAGAGAGAGTGATTGAGAGTGTGATAGAGAGAGTGATAGAGTGATAGAGAGAATGATAGCGAGAGAGAGAGAGAGTGAGACAGAGAGTAAAAGAGAGTGATAGTGAGAGTGAGTCATAAAGAGATTGATAGAGAGATAGCGTGATTGAGAGTGAGAGACAGATTGAAAGTGAGAGAGAGTGATATATATATATATATGTATATATAGAGTGATATATAGAGAGAATGACAAAGAGATGTTTGTGATAGAGAGAGATAGAGAGTGATAGAGTGTGAGTGAGACAGAGAGAGTGATTGAGAGTGATAGAGAGAGAGTGATAGAGTGTGAGTGAGACAGAGAGAGTGATTGAGAGTGATAAAGAGAGAACAACAGAGTGATAGCGAGAGAGATTGATTGAGAGTGAGAGAGTGATAGAGAGAGTGATAGAGAGAATGATAGAGAGTGATAGAGAGAGAGAGAGAGAGGGATAGAGCATGATATAGAGTGAGAGAGAGTGATTGAGAGTGTGATAGAGAGAGTGATAGAGTGATAGAGAGAGTGATAGCGAGAGAGAGTGATAGTGATTGAGAGTGAGACAGAGAGTAAGAGAGAGTGATAGTGAGAGTGAGTCATAAAGAGAGTGATAGAGAGAGAGTGATAGAGAGAGAAAGAGATTGATAGAGAGATAGCGTGATTGAGAGTGAGAGAGAGAGTGATAAAGAGAGAGAGACAGATTGAAAGTGAGAGAGAGTGATATATATATATATATATATATATATATATATGTATATATAGAGTGATATATAGAGAGAATGACAAAGAGATGTGTGTGATAGAGAGAGAAAGAGAGTGATATATAGAGAGAATGACAAAGAGATGTGTGTGATAGAGAGAGAAAGAGAGTGATATATAGAGAGAATGACAAAGAGATGTGTGTGATAGAGAGAGAAAGAGAGTGATATATAGAGAGAATGACAAAGAGATGTGTGTGATAGAGAGAGAAAGAGAGTGATATATAGAGAGAATGACAAAGAGATGTGTGTGATAGAGAGAGAAAGAGAGTGATATATAGAGAGAATGACAAAGAGATGTGTGTGATAGAGAGAGAGAGTGACAGTGAGAGAGAGAGAGAGTGACAGTGACAGTGAGAGAGAGAGAGAGAGAGAGAGAGAGAGAGAGAGAGAGAGTGAGAGTGACAGTGAGAGTGACAGTGAGAGAGTGACAGTGAGAGTGAGAGTGAGAGAGAGCATGATAGAAAGTGAGAGAGAGAGAGAGTGATATAGAGAGAATGATAGAGAGTGATAGAGAGTGAGAGAGTGATAGAGAGAAATATAGTGACTGAGAGTGAGAGAGAGAGAGTGATTGAGAGAAATATAGTGATTGAGAGTGAGAGAGAGAGAGTGATTGAGAGTGAGAGAGTGATAGAAAGTGAGTGAGAGATAGAGAGTGACAGAGAGTGATAGTGAGAAAGAGAGTGATAGAGAGTGATTGAGAGTGAGAGAAAGTGATTCAGAGTGAGAGAGAGAGTGAGAGATAGAGAGAGTGAGTGTTAGAGAGAGTGACAGAGAGTGAGAGTGAGTTAGAGAGTGACAGTGAGATAGAGAGTGATATAGAGTGAGAGATAGTGTGATAGAGAGAGAGAGAGAGAGAGTGTGTGAGAGAGAGAGTGATTGAGAGAGCGAGCGTGACAGAGAGTGAGAGTGATTTATATATAGATAAAGAGAGTGAGAGTGATAGTGAGAGGGTGAGTGTTAGAGAGAGAATGAGAGTGATAGAGAGTGAGAGAGATTGATAGAGTGACATAGACAGAGAGTAATAGCGAGAGAGAGTGATTAAGAGTGAGAGAGAGAGTGATTGAGAGTGAGAGAGAGTGATTGAGAGTGAGAGCGAGTGATATGTATATAGAGAGAGTGATAGAGTGAGAGTGATAGCTAGAGAGAGTGATAGAGAGAGTGATATATATATATATATATATATATATATATATATATATATATATATATATATAGAGAGAGAGAGAGAGCGAAATAGAAAGTGATAGAGTAATAGAGAGAGAGAGAGAGAGCGAAATAGAAAGTGATAGAGTAATAGAGAGAGAGAGAGAGAGCGAAATAGAAAGTGATAGAGTAATAGAGAGAGAGAGAGAGAGCGAAATAGAAAGTGATAGAGTAATAGAGAGAGAGAGAGAGAGCGAAATAGAAAGTGATAGAGTAATAGAGAGAGAGAGAGAGAGAGAGTGATAGAGCATGATAGAAAGTGAGAGAGAGAGATAGCGATATAAAGAGAGTGATATAGAGAGGGTGATATAGAGAGGGTGATATAGAGAGGGTGATATAGAGGGTGATAGAGAGAGAGAGAGAGTGCTAGATAGAGTGAGAGAGAGTGAGAGAGTAATAGAGAGTGAGTGAGAGATAGAGAGTGATAGAGAGTTATAGTGAGAAAGAGAGTGATAGAGAGAGAGTGATAGAGTGATTGAGAGTGAGAGAAAGTGATTGAGAGTGAGAGAGAGAGTGAGAGAGAGAGTGATAGAGAGTAAGAGAGAGTTATAGTGAGATAGAGAGTGATATAGAGTGAGAGAGAGAGAGAGATTTATATATAGATAAAGAGAGTGAGAGTGATAGAGGGTGATAGTGAGAGGGTGAGTGTTAGAGAGAGAATGAGAGTGATAGAGAGTGTGAGAGATTGATAGAGTGACATAGACAGAGAGTGATAGCGAGAGAGAGTGATTAAGAGTGAGAGAGAGTAATAGAGAGAGTGAGAGTTAGTGATAGAGAGAGAGAGAGTGATAGAGAGAGTGAAAGAGCATGAAAGAGAGTGAGAGCGAGTGATATGTATATAGAGAGAGTGATAGAGTGAGAGTGATAGAGAGTGATAGCTAGAGAGAGTGATAGCTAGAGAGAGTGATAGCTAGAGAGAGTGATAGAGATATATATATATATATATATATATATATATATATATATATAGAGAGAGAGAGAGAGAGAGAGAGAGAGAGAGAGAGAGCGAAATAGAAAGTGATAGAGTAATAGAGAAAGAGACTGATAGCGAGAGAGAGTGATAGAGAGTGATTAAGAGTGAGAG
Organism: Discoglossus pictus; assembly: GCA_027410445.1. Classification (NCBI taxonomy): domain Eukaryota; kingdom Metazoa; phylum Chordata; class Amphibia; order Anura; family Alytidae; genus Discoglossus; species Discoglossus pictus. The sequence continues at coordinate 189,883,135 of CM050165.1, forward strand.
AGAAATTGATAGAGAGAGAGAATGATTGATAGTGAGAGAGTGAGAAAGTGGTAGAGAGTGAGAGAGTCATAGAGAGTTAGAGAGAGATAGAGAGTGATCGTGAGAAAGAGAATGATAGAGAGTGGGAGAGAGAGTGAGAGAGAGAGAGAGAGTGATAAAGAGTGATAGAGAGAAAGAGTGATTAAGAGTGAGAGAGTGATTGTCAGTAAGAGAGTGATAGAGAGTGAGTGAGAGATAGAGAGTGATAGAGAGTGATAGTGAGAAAGATATTGATAGAGAGTGAGAGAGTGAGAGAAAGTGATTGAGAGTGAGAGAGAGCATGATAGAGAGTGAGAGTGAATAATAGAGAGAGTGAGAGTGATAGAGAGTGAGAGAAAGTGATAGAGAGTGAGAGGGTATGATAGAGAGAGTGATTGAGAGTGAGAGTAAGTGATAGAGAGAGAGCGAGAGAGCATGAAAGAGAGTGAGAGCGAGTGATATGTATATAGAGAGAGTGATAGAGTGAGAGTGATAGAGAGTGATAGCTAGAGAGAGTGATAGAGAGAGATAGTGATATATATATATATATATATATATATATATATATATATATATATATATATAGAGAGAGAGAGAGAGAGAGAGAGAGAGAGAGAGAGAGAGAAATAGAAGGTGATAGAGTAATAGAGAGAGAGAGTGATAGAGAGTGATTCAGAGTGAGAGAGAAATTGATAGAGAGAGAGAATGATAGAGAGTGAATGACAGAGAGAGAGTGAGAGTGATAGAGAGTGATTGAGAGTGAGATAAAGTGATAGAGAGGGAGTGAAAGAGAGTTAGAGCGATATATTGAGAGAGAGTGATAGAGAGAGAGAGAGAGAGAGTGATAGAGAGAGAGAGAGAGAGAGTGATAGAGAGAGAGAGAGAGAGTGATAGAGAGAGAGAGAGAGAGAGAGAGAGATAGAGAGAGATAGAGAGAGAGAGAGAGAGAGAGAGAGAGAGAGAGAGAGAGAGTGATAGAGAAAGAGAGTGAGTGAGAGATAGTGATAGAGAGTGAGTGAGAGATAGTGATAGAGAGTGAGAGAGAGAGAGTGCGATAGGGAGTGAATGGGAGAGATAGACTGAGCGAGAGAGTGAGAGTGAGAGTGAGAGAGTGAGAGAGAGTGATATATATAGCGAGAGAGTGATAGAGAGAGAGATAGAGTGATAGAGAGTGATAGTGAGAAAGATAGCAATAGAGATTGAGAGAGAGAGTATGACAGAGAGTGAGAGGTGAGAGTGAGTATGACAGAGAGTGAGAGGTGAGAGAGAGTATGACAGAGAGTGAGAGGTGAGAGTGAGTATGACAGAGTGAGAGGTGAGAGAGAGCATGATAGAGACTGAGAGTAAATGATAGAGAAAGAGTGAGAGAGAGTGAGAGAGAGAGTGAAAGAGGGTGAGAGAGAGTGATTATATATATATATATATATATATATATATAGTGATCAGGATGACCGCGTATAGCGGTGGGTTTTTAAATCAAAGGGCTGACACCGACTTCAAATGCAGCAAATTGGTTTATTTGCAAAACGAAAATTAACAGTTGAAGCAGTAACTCTGCTTGAAATAATGAAACATAAATAACTTTGTCTCTGCGGGGTGGGAGAATGCCACCTTGTGGCCAGGTATATCCAAACAGTCCTTTAACTTGGGAACTGCCCCCCTTGTGGCCAGCTTGTCAACAGTCTTTTAAGCTTGGGAGACTGGTGAGAGTGCCACCTAGTGGCCAGGAAACAACAGTCTCTTATCTTGTTGAAAGTGCCAGCTTGTGGCTAGGTAACACACAGTCTCTTACTTGGTTGAAAATGCCAGCTTGTGGCTAGGAAACAAATAAACAGTCTCTTATTATTAGCAGTCTTCACTCGGTAGACCGTCGTCTTTACTTCATACCATAGGGTGGGGTTCTGGCCCGCCCTACTCTCCAGATACCCCAACCTCCAGGGACCCTTAGCACCGTCCTATGGTGCAGGCTACAAATCTGTTTAACGACACAGACTTCTCCCTGGGGTTATCAGACTCTGCAATGGTACCTTTACATCCAGGATTTCCACAATTAGTCTGCAGGGCTGGCTTTGCTCCAACAGCAGCTTTACGTTCTTATCTGTGTGAGCAAACTTTCACACAAGCTTCTCTTATAGCAGTCCACCCAGCTGACAATGTTCTCTTGCAAGCTGCAACTCCCAGACTCCTCACTAGCATAGACCTTGTCTCTTTTAGGCTACTCTGCCTGGGTATCCTCCTCAGTCTGTCATTCACTTAATGGGTGCTTTTGTAGCTTCACCTCCTGACGGTGTAGGTGCTCTGACCGCTCTGTTAGTCCAACGACTTCAAGACAGCGCACACTTCTTTCTGTAGTCCAGTACTCGCACTCCCTGGTAAATCCGGGTTCACAAGGCCCACTGCAATTCCACACAGGAATCAGTCTCCACTCTCTGTGGCTTGCTTCTTGCCAGCAGCACACAACATGCACAGAGCCTAGCCGGCACACCCCCCTTTCTAGGTCTGCTTTCAGGCTTTTAAAGGGCAGTTGCTCCCATTAGGAGTTCTTCAGAAGTTTTAACTACTTCACTTCTGACAAGAACTCCATACTCCACTTGCTTGTCATACTTCAAAGGAGCAAACGATCACAATATATATAGAGTAATAGAGAGAGTGATAGAGAGAGTGAGTGATAGAGAGTGAGAGAGAGAGTGATAAAGAGTGTTAGTGTGAGAGAGAGAGTGAGAGAAAGTGAGCATTAGAGAGCGAGAGTGAGAGAGAGTGATAGAGAAATAGTGATAAAGAGAGAGAGGGATAAAGAGAGTGAGTGAGAGAGAGTGATCGTGAGTGAGAGTGATAGAGAGAGAGAGATAAAGAGTAAGAGAGTGATAGAGAAATTGTGAGAGTGAGTGAGAGAGTGATTGATAGAGAGTGAGAGAGTGATAGAGAGTGAGAGAGAATGATAGGGAGAGAGAGTGATAGAGAGTGATTGAGAGTGAGAGAAAGTGATTGAGAGTGAGAGAAAGTGATTGAGAGGGAGAGAAAGTGATAGAGAGAGAGTGAGAGAGAGAGTGAGAGTGAGTGAAATAGAGTTAGAGAGAGTGATATATATAGAGAGAGTGATAGTGAGAGAGAGAGAGAGAGAGTGAGAGTGAGTGAGAGTGATATATATATAGAGAGAGAGATTGATAGAGAGAGAAAGAGAATGAGTGAGAGATAGTGATAGAGAGTGAGAGAGAGAGTGTGATAGAGAGTGAATGGGAGAGAAAGAGTGTGTGTGTATGAGAGAGAGATTGATAGAGAGAATGAGAGAGAGTGAAAGAGAGAGAGTGATAGAGAGTGAGAGAGAGAGATAGAGAGTGATAGAAAGACAGAGAGATTGATAGAGAGAGAGAAAGAGAGAGAGTGAGAGAGAGCAAGAGAGAGAGTGATAGGGAGTAATAGAGAGAGAGAGTGATAGAGAGAGTGAGTGATAGAGAGTGAGAGAGAGAGTGATAGAGAGTGATAGAGAGTGTTAGTGAGAGAGAGAGTGAGAGAAAGTGAGCATGAGAGAGTGAGAGTGAGAGAGAGTGATATAGAGAGAGTGATAGAGAGAGAAAGAGAGAGAGTTAGTGAGAGAGGGAGTGATAGAGAGTGAGTGAGAGTGATAGAGAGAGTGTGATAAAGAGTGAGAGAGTGATAGAGAGATAAATAGTGAGAGTGAGTAGGAGTGTGAGTGATAGAGAGTGAGTGAGAGTGAGAGAGAGTGATAGGGAGAGAGATAGTGAGAGAGTAATAGAGAGAGAATGATAGAGATTGAGAGAGAGAGAGAGAGTGAGAGAGAGAGAGTGTGATAGAGAGAGATAGAGATTGATAGAGTGATAGAGAGAGAGAAATATAGTTATAGAGAGTGAGAGAGAGAGAGTGATAGAGAGATAGAGTGATAGAGAGAGAGAATGATAGAGAGAGTGATAGAGTGATAGAGTGATAGAGAGAGTGCTGGAGATTAAGAAAGAGAGAGAGAGAGAGGGATAAAAAGTGAGAGAGTGATAGTGTGATAGAGAGAGAGAGAGAGAGAGAGTGATAGCCAGAGAGAGTGATAGAAAATGATTGATAGTGAGATTGATAGATAGAGTTAATGATAAAGAGTGATAGAGAGAGTGATTGAGAGTGATAGAGAGAGTTATAGAGAGTGATAGTGATAGAGAGAGAGAGTGAGTGATAGAGAGAGAGTGAGAGTGATAGAGACTGATAGTGAGAGAGTGATAGAGAGTGAGCGTGATAGAGAGAGAATTATTATTATTATTATCGTTTATTTGTAACGTGCCAACATATTCCGTAGCACTATACATAAGTTAAGTTACAGGCAATGACAAGTTCAAGATTCACACATTGCAATGAATGGAGGGCTCTGTCTTTGAGCTTGGAATCCGGTGTTCATAACGCTTTCCCTAAAGCAACTTGCAGGATTGAAACTCGCAGACTTACAATCTAAAGGTTGAAGTTTGTATGTTGTACAGTAGGGAGAGAGTAGTGCTGTGCATGTTAGGGGGGAAAGTTATAGGCTTCTTTAAAGAGGTGCATTTTTATTGAAGTTTTGAATGATTTACGACAGGAGGATAGTCTGGTGAAGCGAGGCAAGGAGTTCCAGAGAATAGGGGCATCATGAGAAAAGTCCTGGAGGTGGGAGTGAGAGGAGGTGACAAGAGTGGTAGAAAGAAGGTCGTTAGCAGAACAAAGAGGGTGTGTGGGAGAGTATTTGGAGATGAGAGCAGAGATGTATGGGGGTGCGCTGTTGTTGAGGCCTTTATAAGTTAGGGTCAAGATTTTAAACGTTATTCTCGAGGCTAAGGGAAGCCAGTGAAGTGATTGACAAAGAGAGGGTGCCAACACTGAACGATGTGTACGGAAGATAAGTCTGGCAGAGGCATTCATTATGGATTGAAGTGGGGAGAGGCGATTGATGGGCAGGCCAACAAGGAGAGAGTTGCAATAGTCAAGACGAGAAATTATGAGAGAGTGTATTAGAATCTTAGTAGTGTCTTGTGTAAGGTAATGGTGTATTTTGGATATGTTTTTTAGATGGAAAAGACAGGATTTGGTTAGAGACTGTATGTGTGGGATGAAAGAGAGGGCAGGGTCCAGCAGAACCCCCGAGACAACTGGCTTGGGAGGTGGGAGTGATAATGGCATTGTTGACAGAGAGAGAGAGATGTGAGGAATTGAAGCTGTAGTAGAGGGTGGGAAGATTAAGAGTTCAGTCTTAAACATGTTGAGTTTCAGATGGTGGGCGAACATCCAAGAGGATATACTAGAGAGGCAGTCGGAGATGTGTGCTAGAAGAGAGGGGGATAGATCTGGTGCTGTGAGGTAGATTTGGGTGTCATCTGCATAGAGATGGTGCTGGAACCCAAAAGAGTTTATTGGGGTGCCAAGTGAGGATGTGTAGATGGAGAAGAGGGCCTAGGACTGATCCTTGGGGTACGCCAATAGACAGAGGGTGAGGAGAAGAAGATGGGCAGGGGAAGGAGACGCTAAATGATCGTTCTTGGAGGTATGATGAGAACCACAAGAGAGCAGTGTCTCGAATGCCGAGGGAGGAGAGAATGTGGAGTAGAAGCAGATGGTCAACTGTGTCAAAGGCAGCAGAGAGCTCCAGAAGAAGCAAAATGGTAAAGTTGCCTTTAAACTTGGCGGTGAGCAGGTCATTGGTGACTTTTATGAGGGCTGTCTCAGTGGAGTGTTGGGGCCGAAAGCCAGATTAGAAGGTGTCCAGAAGAGAGTTAGAGGAGATGAAACTGGGAAGGCGGTTATAGACGAGCCGCTCCAGCAGTTTGGAAGCTAGGGCAAGTAGAGAGATAGGGAGATAGTTAGATGCAACGTCAGAATCGCATTAGGGGTTCTTGAGAGTGGGTGTAATTATGGCTTGTTTTAGAGATGATGGAAACATGCCAGTGTTTAGGGAAAGGTTGAAGATGTGTGTGAGAGCTGGGATTAGTGTAGTAGAGAGGGGAGGGATGAGCTGAGATGGAATAGGATCCAAAAGACAGGTGGTGAGGTGAGAGGATGATATTAGGATGGAGACTTTATCCTGTGTTGCAGGGTTATGGGGAGGGGAGTAGATTGGGTGTTGTTGGTTAGTTGAGAGGGTGGAGTGTGTGAGCCACAATGAGAGTAGAGTTCATTGTGGATAGATTGAATTTTATGTGTAAAATGGTTGGCAAAGTCTTCAGCCATGAGACAGGAAGGGATGGGGGGGAGTGGTCAGCGGAGGAGAGTATTGAAAGTGGCAAACAGACGTTTGGGGTTGGAGGACAGAGTTGATATTAGTGATGTGAAGTAATGCTGTTTGGTCAGGTTGAGGGCAGAGGAGTAGGAATGGAGCGTGATTTCCTCCATAGTTGTTCAGCAGTGCGGGAGCACTTCTGAATGTAACGTGGGTGTGTAGTGTGCCATTGTTGTGGATGAGATTGAGGGCGTCTGCGTGTAGTTATGGGGGCAAGGGTGGAAGAGGGAGTAGAGTTGTAGTGTGAGGTGCCAGTGTCAGGGCAGTTGAGGTTGGTGATAGTGCTGAGAAGAGGTTGGAGCACAGTGGAGAGCTGTGCAGGGTCGAGTTCTAGCAGGTTTCTGTGGGTTATTGTGGCTGGGGTTGAAGAAGAGTGATGGGAGGAAGATATGGTGAGGTTGAAGGTAAGGAGGTGATGGTCAGAGGGTGGATGACTGGGTTGGAAGTATGGCTAATATTGGTGAAAATAAGGTCAAGAGAGTGTCCAGCATGGTGAGTTGAAGAATCAGTAAGTTGTGAGAGGCAGAGGGAAGAGGTGAGTGCAAGTAGTTTGGTGGCTGCTGGGGAGGTGGAAGTGTCAATGGCAATGTTGAAGTCACCAAGTATCAGTATGGAAATGTTGGAGGAGAGAAAGTATGGGAGCCAGGCGGAAAAGTGATTGAGAAATTGAGAGAGAGTAACTGGGGGGCGATAGATTACAGCAACACGTAGAGAGATAGGAGAGAAGAGGTGGATAGTATGAGCTTCAAAAGGTGAAAATTGGAGGGATGGGACAGGGGGTATGAGGTGATATGTACAGCGAGAAGAAAGTAATACACCCACACCACCACCTTGTGAAAACCACCATGCGAGAGTGCTGCAGGGGAGGCACTGTCTGAAGAGCCAGTAGATTGAAAGAATTTGTAATGAAAAGGTCATGAGTGAAAGTGAGTTTATTGCAGATAGATCATGCTTTCCAGAGAGCCCAGGAGTAAGGTAGAGTGGAGGGTTTGTGGCAAGTGATGGGTATTCAATTCTGTTTTTTTCAGGTGTTTTCTGCCCTTGGAGCAGAGCGTGGCTGAAAGCAGGTAGTAATGAGGGAGGGACCTGGGTTAGGGGATATGTCTCCAGCAGCCAGGAGAAGGAGGAGTGAGAGAATATGGGAGTGGGACTTACAGTGATGTTTCTGCTTATCAGTGTTGGAGAGGGGATGAGATTGTGATTGGATGATAGAGAGAGATAGAGAAAGAGTGATAGAGAGTTAGAGAGAGTGAGTGAGAGAGAGAGAGATAGTGAGTGAAAGAGAATGATAGAGAGAGAGCGATAAAGAGTGAGAGAGTGAGTGATAGAGAGTGGGAGAGAGTGAGAGAGAATGATAGGGAGAGAGAGAGTGAGAGAGTGATAGAGAGAGAGTGAGATATAGAGAGTGAGAGAATGATAGAGAGAGAGTGATAGAGAGTGATAGAGAGAGTGACAGAGAGAGAGAGAGAGATAGAGAGAAATAGAGTTATAGAGCGTGAGAGAGAGAAAGTGATAGAGAAAGACAGTGATAGAGAGAGTGACAGAGAGAGTGAGAGAGATTGAGAGAGAGAGACTGATAGAAAGTAAGAGAGTGATTGAGAGAGAGAGACTGATAGAGAGTAAGAGAGTGATAGAGAGAGAGTGATAGAGAGAAAGAGAGTTATAGAAAGTGAGAGAGAGTGATAGAGAGAGAGAGTGAAAAACAGAGAGAGAGAGTGATAGAGAGAGTGAGAGAGAGTGCTAGTGAGAGTGCCAGAGAGATAGAAAGAGAGAACGAAACACCAGAGGAGAAGAGGTAAAGGCATGACAGTGGGAGAGGAGGAGGTAGTTCCATATTGAATATACATCCCCATGGAACAACATGTATGGGTGTGCACACTGCAGCATATTCAGATACAGATAACGAGAGAAATAGAGTTATAGAGAGTGAGTGAGTGAGTGAGAGAGAGTGATAGAGAGAGAGAATGATATAGAGAGTGATAGAGTGAGAGGTAGAGCGAGAGAGATTGAGAGAGAGAGAATGATAGAAAGTGATAGAGTGATAGAGTGATAGAGAGAGAGTGATAGCGAGAGAGAGTGATAGTGATTGAGAGTGAGATTGATAGAGAGAGAGAGAGTGATAGAGAGAGAGAGTGACAGAGAGAGTGAGTGATAGAGAGTGATAGAGAGAGTAATTGATAGAGAGAGTGAGTGAGAGAGAGTGATAGAGAGAATAAGAGAGAGAGAGTGAGAGAGTGAGAGAGAGAGAGTGATAGTGAGTGAGAGATAGTGAGAGTGAGAGAGTGATAGAAAGTGATAGAGTGATAGAGTGATAGAGAGAGAGTGATAGCGAGAGAGAAGATAGAGAGGGATTGAGAGTGAGATTTATACAGATGAGATAATGATAGAGAGTGATAGAGAGACAGAGAGAGAGAGATTAAGAGTGAGAGAGAGTGATAGAGAGTGATAGAGAGAGAGAGTGATAGAGAGTGTGAGAGAGTGATAGAGAGAGAGAGAGTGATAATGAGAGAGAGAGTGATAATGAGAGTGATAGAGAGAGAGAGAATGTAATAGAGAGAGAGAGAGAGATAGAGAGTGAGAGAGAGAGTGATATAGAGATAGAAGGATAGAGAGAGTGATAGAGTGATAGAGAGAGTGACAGAGAGAGTGATAGAGATTGAGAGAGCGAGAATGTGATAGAAAGTGATAGAGTGATAGAGAGATTGATAGTGAGAGAGAAGATAGAGAGGGATTGAGAGTGAGATTGATAGAGAGAGAGAATGATAGAGATTGATAGAGAGAGAGAAAGTGATAGAGAGTGATAGAGAGACAAAGTGATAGAGAGTGAAAGAGAGTGATAGAGAGAGAGAGATAGTGATAGAGAGTGATAGTGAGAGAGAGAGAGTAATAGAGAGAGAGAGAGTGAGAGTGAGAGGGAGAGTGATAAAGAGAGAATGATAGAGTGAGATAGTGATAGAGAGAGAAAGCGAGAGAGCGATAGAGAGTGAGAGAGAGAGAAAGAGAGTGATAGTGTTTGAGAGAGAGTGATCTATTGAATACATGTATGTGTGCACACTGCAGCATATTCAGATACAGATACAGAGAGAGAGAGAGAGTGATAGTGAGAGAGTGATAGAGAGTGAGAGTGAGAGAAAGTAATATAGAGAGAATGATTCAGAGAGAGAGTGAGAGAGAGAGAGAGAGAGAGTGATAAAGAGTGAGATAGTGAGAGAGCGATAGAGAGAGAAATAGTGAGAGTGAGAGAGTGAATGAGAGAGAGAGAGTGATAGAGAGTGATAGAGTGAGAGAGTGAGAGAGAGATTGATAGAGAGTGATAGAGTGATAGAGAGAAATAGAGTTATATAGAGAGAGAGTGATAGAGAGAGAGAGTGATAGAGAGAGAGAATGATAGAGTGATAGAGGGAGTGATAGAAAGAGTGATAGAGATTGAGAGAGAAAACATGATAGAAAGTGATAGAGTGATAGAGTGATAGAGACAGAGAGAGTGATATCGAGAGAGAGTGATAGAGTGTGATTGAGAGTGAGATTGATAGAGAGTGATCGCAAGTGAAAGTGATAGCGAGTGATAGCAAGAGAGAGTGATAGAGTGTGAGAGAGAGTGATAGAGAGAGAGAGATTGATATAGAGTGACAGTGAGAGAGAGTGAGAGAGAGAGTGATAGAAAGAGAAAGAGAGAGAGTGATAGAGAGAGAAAGAGAGAGAGTGATAGAGAGTGAAAGAGAATGAGTGAGAGAGCAAGTTATACTGAGCAAGAGAGTGAGAGAGAGTGATAGAGAGAGAGAGAGAATGATAGAGTGATAGAGGGAGTGATAGAGAGAGTGATATAGATTGAGAGAGAGAAAAAGTGATAGAGTGATAGAGACAGAGAGAGTGATTGCGAGTGAGAGTGATAGAGACTAATAGATAGAGAGTGATAGAGAGAGTGAGTGATAGAGTGTGAGAGAGAGTTATAGAGAGAGAGAGAGATTGATAGAGAGTGACAGTGAGAGAGAGTTAGAGAAAGTGATAGAAAGAGAATGATAGAGAGAAAGAGAGAGAGAGTGATAGAGAGTGAAAGAAAGTGAGTGAGGGAGTGAGTTATGCTGTGTAAGACAGAGTGATAGAGAGAGAGAGAGTGATAAAGAGTGAGAGAGTGATAGAAAGAGAAATAGTGAGAGTGAGTGAGAAAGTAAGAGAGAGAGAGAGAGAGTGATAGGGAGAGAGAGAGAGTGAGAGAGTGATAGAGAGAGAGAGAGTGATAGAGAGAGTGATAGAGAGAGAGAGTGATAGAGAGTGATAGATAGAGAGTGATAGAGAGAGAGTGATAGAGAGAGAGAGTGATAGAGAGAGAGAGAAATAGAGTTAGAGAGAGAGAGTGAGAGAGAGGGAGTGATAGAGAGAGAAAGTGATAGAGATAGAGAATGATAGAGAGAGTGATAGAGTGATAGAGAGAGTGATAGAGAGTGATTGAGTGATAAAGAGAGAGAAATAGAGTTAGAGAGAGTGAGAGTGATAGAGAGAGAAAGTGATATAGAGAGAGTATGATAGAGAGAGTGATAGAGTGATAGATAGAGAGAGTGATAGAGAGAGTGATAGAGATTGAGAGAGAGAGAGGGTGATAGAAAATAATAGAGAGAAAAAGAGTTATAGCGATTGAGAGCGAGTGATAGAGATAGAGTGATAGAGAGCGTGATAGAGTGATAGAGAGAGTAAGAAAGTGTGAGAGAGAGTGATAGAGAGAGTGAGAGAGAACGAAACACCAGAGGAGAAGGGGTAAAGGCAGAGATAGTCGGAGAGGAGGAGGTAGTTCCAAATTGAATACACATCCCCATGAAACTACATGTATGGGAGTGAGTGAGTGATAGAGATACAGTGATAGAGAGAGAGAGAGAGAGAGATAAATATAGTTATATAGAGTGAGAGAGAGAGAGAGAGTGAAAGAGAGAGAAAGTGATAGAGATAGAGAATGATAGAGAGAGTGATCGAGAGTGATAGAGAGAGACTGATAGAGAGTGATAGTGAGAGAGTGATAGAGAGAGAGTGATAAAGAGAGAGTGATAAAGAGAAAAAGAGTGATAGAGAGAGTGCTAGAGAAAGTGAGAGAGAGTGATAGAGAAAGTGAGAGAGAGTGATAGAGAGTGAGAGAGAGACAATGAGAGAGAGTGCTAGAGAGAGTCTCAGAGAGATAGAAAGAGAGATAGAGGGAGTGAGAGATAGACAGAGAGATAGACAGAGCTAGTGAGAGATAGAAAGAGATAACAAAACACCAGAGGAGAAAATGTAAAGGTATGGAGAGTGGGAGAGGAGGAGGCAGTTCCATATTGAATATACATCCCCATGAAAATACATGTATGGGTGTGCACACTGCAGCATATTCCGATACCGACTCTGATGGACTGCAAGTGTGTGTCGTGTACTAGCCTAACCTGGACCATGTCTCAGTAGCATGTTAACACACATTGCTGAGGATTGGTCACAGATTTGTCTGTCTCACACACTCCCCAGCAGAGTTTGCTGAGCACATGTCCTAATGAACTGCAAATGGCACACGGCATCACCATTATATATTTTGATATGAGCCATGATCCACAATGCTCATGATGCAAAACAAACTTTATCTGCATAGAACAATCACAGCCAATTACAAGTCACTATGATGTCAGGGATATGGAAACACACAGAAAACAATTGTTCAGAACATCAATACTCAAATACAATTGTTCTCTCATTTCAGTACCAAGCAGGCATACCCCGGCTGCCGACAACCAGGGGTTGGCTACCCAGGACGATGGTGGATCTTCACCAACAGAGGTACAGGAACCTGAGGATCCTGCACCAACACAAGACACACAATGGCCCTTCAGCAGGCAAAAATTGGGGGGAGTCCCCTGGGCCCTCACACGCATCATGGTAATGGTCCCAGCGTTTTGACCCCAGCTCCATGTCCACGAGACAACGCTCCACAGATCCACCAACAGGTCCTCCAATGCCACCTCCTGACATAGCTACATAGTTACATAGTAATTAAGGTTGAAAAAAGGCTTTCAGTCCATCAAGTTAAACCTTTTAAGATCTCCCAGTCTATACTTTGTATTGCTGCCCTTGGACTGTTAAAATCTGCCCTTTTAAAATTAAGAGTTTTTGTTGGCCCCTTATAATTTAGTTTTTTAATTCAATCTTAAATGAGACTATGTTGTGATCACTGTTTCCCAAAGGTTGCCCTATTCCAACATTTGATACTATATCAATATTATTTGTGATGAGTAAATCTAAGATAGCTTCATTTCTAGTAGGCTCTTGTATAACCTGGGCCAGATAATAATCCCTGAGTGTACTCAAGAACCTGCTTCACTTAGCTGAACTGCTGGTCTCATTTATCCAGTTTATTTCTGTGTAATTAAAATCTCCCATTATTAGAACTTGCCCATGCTTAGCTTGTATTTCCTCACTTTCAACATTATTTGGGGGGTTATAGCATACTCCTACTAATATTCTTTTGTAATTTGCTTTTCCGCTATTTAACTCTACCCACAAACATTCAACTTTCACCATAAATATCTTCTCTGACTATAGGCTTAAATTCAGGCTTAACATACAGACAAATCCCTCCTCCTCTTTTACCATTGCCTCCATCTTTCGTAAATAGGTATAACCATCCAGATTAACAGTCCAGCCATTTGATTCATCCCACCATGTTTCAATAATGCCTATCAAATCCCATTTTTCATTAATTGCTAATAATTCTAACTGTCCCATTTTTCCTGGCAAGCTTCTGGCATTAGCAAGCATACACCTTATGTTATGAGCCTGTAGTTCTGAAGTGCCTGCCACTTTCCTTGAGTTACTTAGTACTACCTCCCTATTGACTATGCTACCCCTTCCCCATCTCGTCCCCTATGAGTTGTTAATTCATGCCTTATACCCTCTACACTTTCTACTCCATTAGTTATATCTAGTCGCTCCCCCCACCTACTAGTTTAACTCCTCCAGCCTTTCTACCATCCTGTCCCCTAGCACAAAAGCTCCCTCATCTTAAGATGCAATCCATCCCTGCTGTAGAGATTGTACCGAAGTGAGAAGTCAGCCCAGTGCTCTAAAAACCCAAACCCCTCCTTAGTGCACCACATCTTTAGCCACACATTAACCTCCCTATGCTCCTTCTGCCTCCCTGGGCTAGCACGTGGCACTGGTAGTATCTCAGAAAATACTACCTTGGAGGTCCTTGCCTTCAGCTTATTACCTAGTTGTCTAAAATCATTCTTTAGTACACTCCATCCACTAACTTTGTCATTGGTACCAATATATAACAAGACCGCCGGTTCATTTCCAGCCCCTCCCAATAATTTGTCTACCCGATCCACAACATGACGAACCCGAGCACCCGGGAGACAGCAAACTGTTCCATTGCTGGGATCTGGGTGACAAATCACTCTGTCTACCTTCCTAATAATAGAGTCCCCTACAACCAAAACCTGTCTGTTGCTCTGCCTATTCTGCCCTCCCACTCCTCCAGTAGAACTGTTCTCCCGGCTGTTAGAGGGTACAGCTCTATCTGGCATTGCCATTCCTGAATGGACATCCCCAACAGTTTCACTCATTCTGGCCAATCTGTTGGTGTTTGCCAACTCAGAACTATCCTGCCATCCTCATGTTCCCCCTGATTCCCCTTCTAACTGTAACCTAGCTACATCCCTGGACATCCTCACTACTAGCCCCAGCTCCACCCACCATGCTAGGCGCAGCTAAACTGTGCTTAGTGAGCACCAACCCCCTTTCCAGTGGAGCAATATCACTAAGTGCTGCAATTCTCCTCTCCAGATCTCCAATTTGAGCTTTTACTAGATATGCACTTGATACTAAAAATGTTTGCAAGCTCACAAGTTCGCCCCTTCTCCTGTTTATATTTACTTCTGCCTTCTCACCTGGACACAATTAGTACACTCTGCAATTTATCAGCCTTTACTTGCAAGGAAAATCCACTTGCAAACAGCCCCAAACAGCTCACAAACCTTTTATACTAGTTTAACAGTCAAGCCACACCCCTCTCACCTGGGCACAAATAGTGCACTCTGCAATTTATCAGCCTTGCAAAAGATGTGTAGATGATGACTGGTTTTCAGAAGCTCTCTGACCATCAACTCCTGACTGTGCCCCAGCAGATTTGGACACAACAGACCGTGACACCAGCAGACCACACCACTACAGCAAACCACAACAGCGCATAAATCCACATCATCGCTAAGGTCCACCTCACTGTACCACCCGACATCATCGCCAGTTACAGGACCTATGTCCTCACCACAGATCATATCGAGTCCAAGTGTGTCCAGTGCCCAATCACAGACCTCCACACAAATAATCTGGCAGGACTGCTTTGGTCCCATTGAGACGGATGATATGCACAATGTCAGGTTTATGAAGCAGACCAGGGACCAACGTGATAGGGCATTGCAGATAGCAAGCAAACAGGCAAACTACATACTGTACAACTTATCTATCTTGAGACAAAAAGGCATAACAGAGTCATGAATCGCTATGCATGATTGGCTTATTGGGCCAGACAAGGCCAGTCACATGGAGCATAGCGACAGGTGCAGTCAGTGTCAGGATTGATGCAGGTGGATATCATTCAGCCATCAGTTGCACAGGCTCCCCCACCACCACTGCAAACAGAGACTTGCGCCTCCACTTCTCATCCTTACTCCCAACTTCTGCTGGTGAACCGCCACCCATCACTCCAACACCCCATTGCCGTGGTAGAGGGAGGAAGTGCCTAGCCACAGAGGGTGGGGGCCCAGTGCTCTGCAAGAGGAGGTAGGTGAGAATATCCCCAGAGTCAGTTGTTGACAAACCTTTCCTCAGGACTCACCAGACAGATCATGATGTATGTGAAACACTTTGTGAATATACAGGTGAAGCTATTTGAGGCTCCACCACCTGTTGAATAATAGTTGCCTCACTTTGTGTGCCTGAGTTCAACATATATCATGCCCTGTCTGATGGCTCTCTAGGAGAAGATTTTGAGCCACTGCCCTAAGTCCTCCTCATCCACTCTCTGCAAAGAATATTATTTCCTATTTGCGTAGACACACTATTGGTTAGCTACAGAGTGTGTACACATATGGTTATGTTAAATATATATGCAATTGCTGTACAATATATATTGCCATTGAGATGAGGGGTTGCAGTCAATGCATATATTGTTCTAATTGATATCTTGTTCATATCTCTTTATCGGCCAGACAACCGGCCATGATAGTCATTATCAGTGTTTCCTCTTCTTTTGTACTGTACCATGATTGTGAAACACCAGATTAATGTTCCAAAACAACATTATTGTATTTATACACTAGCGAATTACCCGTGAAAAAATGACGGTCATTAAATTGTAAGTCAGGTAATGCTGTTTGCCACACAAAGTAAGTAGTTTGGTCGTCTGAGTACCTTCGGCGATCATTGCGAGTCTCGCGGTTGTTGTTTTTTAGTTCACCTGAGTCCCTTCGGCGCTCATTGAAAGGGCCACGCTAAGCGCCTTTGGGGCTCATTGCGAACCTCTCCTCTGGTGTACTTTTGCCCCTCTGAGCACCCTCGGCACTCACCTTCAGCGTTTATTGCGATCCTGTTGCCTGGTCCTTTTTTATTTTCTTTATATGTATCACATATAATAGTTGTGAGCAGGAGGGTTGTTGCTAATGCAAAGCGAGGACCGTAGTTGCTGCCAAGGAGCGCCAAAGGCGCTCCTTGCGCTGGTGATGAGCACCATAAGCGTTCATCCCTACGACCCCCTACGACTTTGGGACCGCAAATGCGGACCGTAAAATTTACGGACTTACCATCCAAAAATATGAGCCGCGGGACTTAGAAAAAAATAATAATTACGAGCTCGCAAAAATACGACCTTAACGCCAAAACTGCGCGCACATAAAAACATTAAACACACAATAAATACTCACAACAAATACATAAAAAGCTTACCCACAGCAAGGGGGGCACCCAGGACATCTGCAAGTGAAGTTACACCTCAATTTAAGTACAAATTCCAGAGTTTAGATACACGAAAATCCCCTAAGCGAGAGAAAAAATGGCCGCCGAAAAAAACGAAAACGAGACTACAGGACCCTAAACACACAAAACATCACCAAGCACATACGGATTTTCAAAAAAGCGGTACGAGGTACAAGATACACCATTAGCATGCACGCTACATCATGCACAGCCACCTAGCACATACACATTATCCATACGCCATTTTACAACACTAACTTACACAATGCGGAAGTACACAGCTACCCTAACGACTTTCCCTCGTGTACTTAGACTTTTTACACTACACACTGCACACATTGCTGACAGTTACACCTCAGCTCCACAACAGTGCAAACCTACATTATATGTTGCAGGAACAGCAAAACAGATTGTCAGCTCTTCAGCACAATGCTTCCTGCATATATTACTTCCAAATAGGTCAAGTATATTCATTTATTAATGTATTAAATATTTCATTACCCTACAAAAACAAAAAGACACAAAAAAATAAAATAAAACACAATAAACAACCATTCACCAAACAGCATTACCTGCCTTACAATTTTATTGCCGTAATTTTTTGACGGGCAATTCTCTAGTTTTTTAATGATAATTAATGAATTAATAAAATCATATATCAATATTCTTTACCTATTTGTAATTAATATATGCACGAAGCAATATCCTGAAGAGCTAACAATCTTTTTTGATGTTCCTGCAGCATATAATGTACATTTGCACTCTTGCTGAGCTAAGGTGTAAGTGTCAGCAAAGTGTGAACTGTATAGTATAAGTAGGCTGGTTGTGCAAGCGCAAACCATTTGTTTAGGTGTATAATTCTGCAGTTTGTAATGGTAATGTTATTAGTTGCACGTTAGTGGTGTAAAATAGCGCTGACTGTGTACGTGTTACGCGGGTGTGGAACATATACCTCGTATGGGCTTGTGGAAAAGTCTTATGTGTCTGGCGTTGTTTTTGCGTGTTTATTGGTTGCGTAGCCTTCTTTTGATTTTTTTTGTCCGTCTTTTTTTTTTGTCGCTTAGGCGATTTTCTAAATTGTGTAATTGAGTTTTGTGATATTGTGTAGTTCCGTGGGTCGTAGTGATGAGAGCCTACAGCGTTCATCTCCACAAGCGTAAGGAGCGACTTTAACCCTCCTTGCCAGCAACTGCAGCCGTCGCTTCCCCCGCAAGCGTTAGCAACAACCCATATTGCTGACAACTAAAGAAAACAAATAATACATTAATAAGCCCATTTGCATGTCTAAAAAGGCGGGGACATGCAAATGAGAATACAATGTACCGCACTCTTTTCATCCAAAAATAGCAACTTTATACATTGCTCCCTTAAAGCATATGCAGCTTTTAAATGGATTTTGCACAAACCAAGAATCAATCATCACATATAATAGTTGTTGCAAGCTCGCAAGAACTGCATCCCTCACAAAGCAAGGGGCCGCATTGCCGCATTTGTGGAGGTGGAGGGTCCCACATCAGCTGCAATGAGCCAAAGGCTCATTGCAGGCCGCAAAAGCGGACCCTCGCGTTGTGAGTGGCCGCATTTGCTGAGGCTCTACAGTGCCTCACAAGTGATTACAAACAGTCAAAGAAGCGGGACTTTGAAAAAAAAACTCTAACACGCTATGACTAAATACGGACTTACACAAAAAATTGTAACATTATTGTAAAACGATGTAACTATGTAACTATGAAAAAACCCTAAGCGAGTGCAAAAAGGAGCTCTCAAAAAAAAAAAACGAAGCTAAAGTGCAAAACACCACCAAGCAAATACGACAAAAAGCCATACGTGGTACAAGATACACTACTAGCAAGGACGCTAAATCATCCACACCCACGTACCACACACATATTCGCCACCATTTTACAACACTAACTTACAGAATGCGGAAGTACCTAGCTACACCAACAGTTTCCGCACGCAGCCTATTTACACTACACACTGCACACATTGCTGACTCTTACACCTCAGCTCAACAACACTGCAAATCTATATTGTATGTTGCAGGAACAGCAAAACAGATTGTCAGCTCTTCAGCACAATGCTTCCTGCATATATTACTTCCAAATAGGTAAAAAACTACATATACACACAAAAAAACACACTATCGCAATAAAGGGCAAAGCCCTTCTCCGCGCGCCTCACAAGGAGAGCCAATGGTGCTCATAGGACACAAACTACACCAGGGGACAGGCTTGCAATAAGCTCAAAAAGGAGATCAGCGCTGACCTTACAATGACAGTAAAAGTGCCTCTGATAACAAAAAATACACCAACCAAGAGGCTCACAATGAGCTCCAAAGGAACTCAGACCACCAAAACACTTACTGTATGTGGCAAACAGCATTACCTGCCTTACAATTTTATTGACCTGTCATTTTTGACAGGCATGTCGCTAGTATACATATTAAAGCTGTTTAATACAGTTAATCGACAATTTTGGCACAGTCTCCGGATTGGTGTCAAGAGGGCTTTTGCGTTGAGGACCCTTTTGGTCGGCCTTGGACTCCTTTCTTTGGGTTGGAGTCCATGGTGATATTGGCCTTTCGGTATTGCTTTTTGCGATTGAGATTCCTGATCGCATTTTTAAAGGGATCCTTTCCCTCGTCCGTGGTCTTTTCCCTTAGGGGTTGAGACCTTACTGCTACTGGGGGGGGGGGGGGAGCGACTTTCCCCTTTACTTTTCCCTTTATTTTTCCCTTTACTTTTCCTTTTGGTATGGCGAGCAGAGATTATATGTCGGCCCGTGGGGCGCGACTCTGCGACACTGTGCGGATTCATATTGAGGAAGACGTGACAGCTAAAGTAACTGAGGCATTCCTGTTTTCAGAAATTTTGATGGGCATACTACAGTTTAAGACCCAAGATTTTGTTTGCGCCCAAGATTTTTCTAGGTTTGGGTTTTATGATCTAACTTTTAAGAACAATAACCTCTGTAGAAACTTCTACGAGCAATTTCAATCTAATCTACAACCCCCAAGTTATTTGGTCTTAGACCTGAATATTTATTAATCAAGGAGGTTGTTTTACTCACAGTGCACATTTTGAATCCTTTCATTAGAGAGGAGGATATTATGATTTTTTTTATATAAATACTGCTTCAATGGGAGATTCATAAGAAATCTCCATAATGCCCTTAATATATGGAATGGGAAGCAACAATATGTAGTGAGGTTCAAGAGAGATGAAACATGTCATGGGGGATTTAGGCAACCCAGCCAGGCAGTATTTTCCATTGGGCCCGATAAAGGTTGGGTGTTTTTCAGAAACCAGCCGCAGTTTACCTAAATTACTGTAGAATTTACCTAAATTATGGCCATTTGGCCATAGACTGTACACCGGAGACAAGCTCTAATTGTGGTAGTGTGTCACATATCACAAAAAATGCCCCATTAAGAAATGTGACCTGTGTAATGACACCAACCACCTGTTTAGAGAGTGTCCTAAAAGGCGAAAATCATATGCAGAGGCAGCAGGTACTTCCCATGGGAAAGTCAATATAAGCGAGACCCCAATTCGAAAGGATACACCAAGTTTTGTGGTGCAATCCAAGGAGGAAAGGGCCGATACTTCAGTTGTCCATGAGGGCCCCAAAGGAGCTTGCTCTGAGGGGACCCCTTCTAAACATGTCTCTTCTAATGCAGAGCCTAAGCCCCAGTGGGAACGCAAGGCGGAGAGGAAAGAGAAGGTGACAAGAGATGATGTCCCGATAGACACAGTAATCGAGTCCTGCCAAATGATTCAGCCTGTGGTTCCAGAACCAGCTGCTTTGACTCCCGATGATCCAGACAATCCAATGGAAGTTAGAAAAGGAGCATGTGTACAGAGGATGGAAGTGGAAAACCAGATGCTAAAGAATCTGCAATTGAGAACGTCGGCAGGACCAGAGTGTCATACCCTGGGGATACCATTGATTACCCAGTGTCACCAATTTCATCAGATAATGGACTCCTTGGAATAGTTTCTGAGTCATCTGATGTTTCTGCATTAGAAGTTAAGAGAGGTATATCCTGATAATGGAGTTGAAAATTCTTGAGGACGCAGGTGCGTAGAGCTGCCTTTTTAGCATATGTGGACTCTTTAGAGCTGCCTTTTTAGCGTATGTGGCCTCTTTAGGGTTTCAAATTATTTTACTGCAGGAGTGTGCTTTGCGTAGTACAGATGATTTTAGGAAGTTGCAAAAAGAATGGCAGGACGGCTCTCAGTGTGGTCAGGAGGAGATGAAAATAAATCTGTAGGTGTAGGCATTTTTTTTAACTCCCATGATTTTAATATTTTTTGTTCTAATGAGATTGTTCCAGGTAGAGCGCTGTCTGCAAAGGTGAATTTTAACCCAGACTTTTTTACTATTTTAAATGTTTATGCATCTCCTTATACGCAAGATAGAGCAGAGTTTTTAAGAACAATTCGCCCTTTTCTTCCTAAAACTGAGCCTTTTATTTTAAGGGGTGATTTTAATACTATCTTTGAGTTGAAGGGAAGGAAAAGAAAGAGAAGGGATGGTGCTTTGGATATTACCTCCAAAATCTTGCAGGAGATTATGTCTGATTTTGGGTTATGTGATGTATTGGGTTCTCTCCATAAGCAAGATCAGGAGTATACCTGGTCTAAATCTATTTCCCAATCTCGTATTGATTTTATTTTCTGCTCTCCTTTTTTTTATTTTTCTCCTTTTTTTATATCTAAGCAGACAGCGCTCAAGGAAAACATCTTCTCTGACCATAAGGCACTGTTTGTGGTTTTATCTCCCTCAGATAAAATGGTCAAAGGTAAAGGAAAGTGGAAACTGAATACCTCCTCATTAAAAGACCCTGATATTTTAGAAAGTTTTTATAAATGTTAAAAAGGATTATAGTTTTAAAAGAAATTTTATGTTTCTCATTTTAACTGCTGGCAAAACATGAGATCAAATCCTTTTTTTATACATTGGAGTAAAAAATAGCATTGGAGAGAAAAAATATCTATAAAAACTCTATTAAAAACAAATTACAATTATTATATAGGTTAAAAAATCAGGGTGTAATGGCGGAGGGAAAAATTGCTGTTATAAAAACGGAAATTAAGAAAAAAATTGAGGACATTGGAGAGATAAAGAAGAAAATGAGACTTGCTTAAGGAATAAAAAAAAAATACTTTTAATAAAAAAACGAATATGCAGTTTTTAGAGGAAGGTGGGTTACGAGAGACCTCTACACAGGGTATGTTAAAACTTGCAAGCCATTTTTATACTAATTTATATACCGACACGCCTATTGATACAAATTCTAAATTGTGTGAATTACTTTTTGTCATCAGTGTGCTCTGAATTACCAGAAACAAAAAAGAAAGTTTAATTGATGATATCACTGAAACCGAAGTTAAAAAAGTTATTAACTTTAGCGCAAATATTAAGACCCCAGGATCTGATGAGATCCCTTTTGAATTCTACAAGTCCTTCTGGCATTTAATCAAATGTGATTTGATGGAAATTTGTAAACATTGTTTGTCAGGGAAATAAATCCCTCCTGATTTAAAAAAAGGTGTCATTGTTTTAATCGCTAAAAAAGGTCAGATGGAAATTAAAAAAAAATGGAGGCCAAAAACAATTTTAAATTGTGATTTTAAAATTGTTCCTAAATTGTTGGCCAATCGTTTGAAAGGGGTTATTGATTGTGTTATAGAGGAAGAGCAAGTGTGCGCAGTACCTGGGAGAAGCATTTTAGATGGGTTGTTTTTAATTAGAGATAGTCTTTTACATACAATTTTAAGGGAACAATCGGTGACCCTGCTTAGCCTAGACTACGAGAAAGCATTTGATTCAGTGTCTCATTCTTACCTGTTCTCGGTTTTAGAGAAAATTAATTTCCCTAAAAAAATAATCAAAGTCATTAAAGAATTTTATAGAGACAGCAGGAGCCAAATTCAAATTAATGGTTTTAGCAGTGAGGATATTTTAACTCAATCATGAGTGAGACAAGGGTGCCCTTTGTCCCCGATTCTTTTTATGTGTGCACTTGAACCCCTTTTAAATAAGATTCGGAGCAAAAAAATTATCAGAGGGACTTTAAGGGCAAAAGCTTAAAAGCATAGCATACATGGATAACGTGCATGCTGTGTGTACATCATACGCTTCAATCCAAAGGTTTCTTTTATGGGCAAACATATTTTTGTCCGGTTCTGCTTTGAAATTAAATATCTTAAAAAGCAAGTGCAAGATTTCTGGCAAGTTGAAACAGGACTTGCCAACAAACATTCCAGTGGTGAAAGACAAAGTTAAAATTTTAGTTGTGTTGTTTGATCACAAATTGACTGGTCAAGCTAATTATGACATTTTATTAACAAACATTTGGAAAAAAATAAATTTCCGGAAACTGCGTGACTTGTCATTAGAGGGAAAAAATGTAATTGTTAAATGTGTTTTATTACCCATTGTGTTTCCCCCCAACTTTTTTTGGTTGAAGGTTTTAAAAAGCCTTTTTTTTAACGTTTTTATGGACTTCAAAGATGGAGAAGCTAAGTAGAGAAAAGGTCTATTGCAAGAAATATCTGGGTGGTAAAGGTTTTCCAGATTTGGATGTTTTTATGCTTTTAAAGATCTACTCTTAAATTTTTAAAGCCACAGAAAAAAACAAGTAAAAATGTCTCAATGATTCATTATTTTACAGGGTGTTTTTTTTGCAAGGTATGGATGGGTAAAATTGTCATTGCATGTTCCCTATGCATTATCTTTACCAAAATGTTACAGATTCTTAAAAAAAGTTATTGAATGGTATGATTTAAGTTCAGTTTCTTTTAACATTTTAGAAAATCAGAGAAAATAAACTGCCTATGTAATTGATAAAGTACTTGTTTTGCATATAGAAATGTGTTCAGAAATGGTATGCACTGCTATTTGTAGGAAAGTTTCTGACAAATGCCTTACTCATCCTCAGCAGGATTTTGCCTGGTCCGCTATACATAGTTGTGTTCCAACACGTGTTTTAGTACAGATGAAGATTGATAGTATCTGAGATTTGTCCGAGATTCCTTGGTGGAGGTATAGAAACTATATCTCATTTGTTATGGAACTGTGGCTATTGTAAAGTGGTATGGGGAAAGTGTTCACCTCTTATATGTGAATTAGGCAATATTCCCACAATACATTTTAATATGATGTTGTATGGAGAAGGTTAAAATATGCAAAATAGAAAACATAAAGTAGATTGGCAGGTTTTAAATACCGTTAAAATATCGTTATGGAAATTTAGTTGGCAAAATAGGATTTCTTGGTGATTTTATGCTTGTTGTCGGGATTAATACGACATATTATTTTCTAAATAATATAGAATAATGAATTTTGAGTTCAGAATCAATTTATAGACACATATTCCTTTTTATAAAATAACATTTATTGAAAATACCAAAATCAACTAGTCTAATGATAAAATGTAATATATCAAATCAAATGCAAATAAAACACAGTAATATATCAAATCAAATGCAAATAAAACACAGTATAACCAGCCAGATAATAAAAGAAAATTAAGACATCATATTGTAATACTTATTATTCATGATATTTTCTATACAGTCCTAAAATCTCAATACAAAAGTGTATCTCATTCACATGAACAATAAAACCTGGAATAGCAACCCATAAAACAGAATCAGATAAATCAATTAATAAAATTCACCCAAAATAACGTTTTAGCATATACTAACAATGTCTAATAATATTATAATATATAGCTATACAGAAATGTATTAAATATAACACAATTATAGTAAAGTATTTCATAATATAATTGATAAGTTAGCTAAGTAAAGTTAATTTATCTGTATTGGTCAAAAAGAAAAATGAGATATCTAATTTTGTATTAAAATTTATATCCGGATTTATAAATTTCAATGACAAAAGGAAATCTAAATAACTTTTTGATAAGAAATAAACCAAACAGAGAAATTATGGTAATGGTTTTCAATTATATCATAAAATAAAATATCTCAATTTATACATTACCAATTATGACATGATTCCACTGGTTAATTCCAAAGTTGTTTTGCCTTTTCCACAGATAAAAGTTTCTATCTCTCCTTCCTCCCTTTTCTTTGTCCTTTTCCTCAGATAAAAGTTTCTATCTCTCCTTCCTCCCTTTTCTTTTCCTTTTCCTCTTTAGATCCTGTTTCTACCCATAATTATACCTCTTGCTTATTTGCCTATCAGAATCCCAAATCAGTTAAAGTATCTAGTAACCAATAGAATCTTTTCATGATGTCATCACCTATTTAAATTTTATAATGAATATATTTTTCTATAGAGACGTTTATTCCTTTAACCATAAGATGGCGCTCTCGGACCTTTGAATTTTCATCCCTTTTAATTAACTAATGACCCCTTTGACCCACAACCTATAAACAAAATGAAGTCATAAGAATGTTTATCAATTAGATATCCCTAGACAGATTTATTATTCGGTTTATTAGACTTGGTGTCTATGAAACGAATTCTTCACATGTGAAATATTAAGGAGGGTTTCATTACCTTATAGACCTAGGAATTCACTCAGATATTTATCTCTTACAGATCAAAGGACTATTCAACCATGGGATAGCTCTTTTGTGGGCAGCTGTGAAAACATATTTTTCACATAGATATATTCAAGTAATAGAATTGCACGCATAGGTACATATATAAATATACAGCATATAAAATATTAATACAATGGATATAAAAATAGGGGTTATTAATTGGAATATCATATTATACTAAAATATCCATATAAGATAGGACTTTATTCATACAGAAGTTCTGACATTACCCCCTCTCTGAAATAATATCGCTCTTTAATAAAGTAGGTGATATTATTACAGTTGTAAATATGAAAAGTAAGTGGTTCCCGGAAAGACAGAGACTCAACCCTTGATATGCTGTACTTCCAATGTAAGTCAATTGAATTGGAAGTAACCTTGGAATGCAAATTGTAGTAACAATAGTCTCTTTCACTACAGTTATTAAGTCATTTAGCTTCTGTTTTTGGAGTTCCAATTCTCTTTGCACCATCTTCAAGGAATCCCGAAGTTCCCTAGATTCCTTAATTAATGTTTCAATAGATATAGAGTTTGTTATTGACATAGTGGTACCTATAACAGCTCCAAGTATAGTCATTATTGCAGCCCCAATAAGGAAACCAATAAATCATTTAGGGCGTCGGCTGTCGGAACTGTAAGACTCAGGAATAAAAGTTTTCCTTAATTGTTCCAACATCTTCTTTACAGTAGCTTGTGATCGATCAATATATTCATGATACCATACTTTGGTTTCCTCCATATGTACGTTAAATATGTTAAATTGCCTTTCAATCACTGTTTGTGGATCCACGCTCCCGAAAATCTTTTGCAAAGTCAATCTCCTTCCGGTGAGCATAAACCCTGGAGCCTCTTGGATAAGGATTCATGAAGAAGGGCCTGGTTCCACAATAGGTTACATTCGGACCTATTGGTATAGGATCAGCATCATCCATATCAGAGCTGTTTTTCTTTCTTTCATTTTCAATTACTAGGAAATAAAAACAAAAAGTTTTAATAATGTATTCTATACAATGTAAAAATAGGATAATTTTATTAGACAGGGTATTCAAAGTCACATTATTCATCAGGAGTATCGTTAATGATTCTTAATTGAGATCTTGGGTGACAACTTTTTATTTGATTAATATGAACCCATCTTTCAAACATTTCACCATTTTTTGGAATTTGTATTTTGTATACAACAGGTGAAATTTTGTCAATAATAGTATAAGATCCTTTCCATGAAGGCAAAAACTTTTTCTCTTTCACTTGGTTTCGTTGAAAGTTGTACAAATATATCTGATCTGTGATCTCATACTCCTTTTTGGATGTCTTAAGATCATAATAAGTTTTAGTACTTACAGCAGATTTCTCTAAATTTCTTTGTGCAAAAGCAAATGCCTGCTGTAAATGTTTCCTCAGATCCTCTATATATTGATGGGTTGTAGCAGCATTCACTAAATTATGGTCTTGGGTTCTATAAATAAGGTGTTGTGGGAGTACCATACGTCTCCCCGTCATTAATTCAAATGGCAACATTTTTGTTGCAGTACTAGGTGTAGATCTTATAGCCATTAATACTAAAGGTAATTTTATATCCCAGTATTTACCTGATTCTTTCACAAATGTCTTTAAAATACTAATAATGGATTGGTTGTACCGTTCCACATTACCACTAAAAGCAGCACGATAAGAAATATGTAATTTTCTCTTAACCCCTAGGATTTTCCACATACGGTTCATTACTTCACTGGTAAAGTGAGATCCCCGATCGGACTCAATTCGTTGTGGTAAACCAAAACAGGAAAAGACATGGTTAATTAATAATATTGCAGCAGTTTCAGTTTTACAATTTGTGGCTGGAAGGCATTCTACCCATTTGGTAAATATACATGTAACCGTTAGCATATATTTATTACCCCTAGATGATGTTGTTACTGGGCCAATAAAATCTATTTCCATATCTGACCAGGGCATAGACACCCCCCTTTTCTGAAGAGGAGCTCTATGGGTAGGTGTATTAGGTTGATATTGGGGACATACCAAACATCCCTGACAATGTGTCTGGACATCCTTCTACATGTGCGGCCAATACGCAAAATCTCGCAGTATTTCATAGGTGATTTTGTCCCCTCTGTGGGGCATCATGGGCATGTTGTAACATTAGACCTCTATATGAAGTAGGAACCACCCATTGCTATATTCCATTCTTAGATGTACGAATAAGCAACCCATCTAAGATGCTAAATTGGACTTTTGACTTCATTAAAACTCTCAGGTCTTCTTTACCTATAACATCTATCTCACTCAGAGGATATTTAGCTGGATCTTGTATATGATTATAGAATATACCTATGATTGGATCCACTTTCTGACTACTGATTAAATCAGAATTGGGAGTATCCTGAGACCATTGAGCTGTAGACAATTCTGTACTCTTTTGGATTTGTTTCCTTGTCATAGCCTGAATTTGAAATGGACCCAAAAGATGATCCACATCAACAAGCTCCCCCTCTAGGGCACCTTGTTTTGCCAACTTATCAGCCAAATCATTTCCTTTTTTATCCTGTCCCATTACCTTTGAGTGGACATTTGTCTTCTTCCAATATATAGTCATTCCATTAGAGATTACCATCTCATCAATAGCATGTATTAACCTACCATGTTTCACTGGTTTCTTCCGGGCACTTGTCATTTCATTATGTTTCCATACCTGTAAGTATTCTACGAAACTATTACGGACATATTCCGAATCAGTGTTGATCACTAATTCCTTAAGATCATGCTCTATTGCAGTTTGGATAGCGCGATATACGGCTACCAATTCTGATATTTGACTAGTCTTAGATCCTATTTTATATCTCTCAGGTGGAATCGGGATATTGTATTTCCATACATTACCGATTCCTGCAACCAATTTGTTATCTGCCCCCTCCTTAATATGATATGCACATCCATCCACGTAAACTGTGGGTAAAGTATTACATAATACCTCTTCATATACCTTATGGGGAGATAATTTGTATTCCTTCATAAGGTCCACTTCGGACCAATTTTCTCTAAGAGGATCCTCGGCGGTACAATCATGTAAATCAGCTAACCCTTGGGCAACTGGATTCCTCTTATTCTGTGCATATCTAATTTCCAGAGGCCATCCTTGTAAGGATAAAGTCCATGCGGTTATACGGCTATTTGACAAATTACCGGTTGTTATCACTCTGAATGTATTGTAATGGTTGATGAGCGGTTTCTACTATAATTTTCTCACCTCGGATAACATTTCGGAAATTCTGTAAGGCCCAGAGCTTCTTGCAGTCATTAAACCTTACCTCTACAGGTGATAATGTCTTACTTGCATACGCAATAATTTTACTATGCTGGTCATTTTCTGATATAGAACGGCGCTCAAACAAAAATCAGTATATCCAGTTTCTAAAAAGAATGGTTTACCCATTTTAGGATAAACTAGGCAAGGAGCCTGACTGAGTTTTTGTTTTAATTCGTTTACGGCTTGATTTTGAATTTCCCCCCATTGCCATGGCTCTCCTTTCTTTAATAATCGAATGAGAGGCCTAGTTACCTCTGCATAGTTATCAATAAACTTACGAGAATAATTGGTGACACCTAAAAATGATCTTAATTCTTTTAAATTTGTAGGGGTTCTGGTTTTAAAAAGAGCTTCCACTTTCTTTTTCTGTGGATTTATACCTTCAGGAGTTATTTCATGGCCTAAAAAATTAACTTTAGTGCGGCACCATTGTGCCTTTTGAAGAGACAGTTTAACTCCTGCATGCTTCAATTGATCTAGAACATATCTGATTTCAAAAATATGTTTATCAAAATCGTTATTTTTAATCAAGATATCATCTACATATGTTAATGTCCCTCGCTCTTGAGCATCAGGCATTGCCTTATGTAAAAATATAGCAAACTCATGCCCTGAATTTATAAAGCCAAATGGGGTTCTAGTCCATTTATATTGCTGTTTCCCAAAGGTGAAAGCCAGTTTATATTGGTCCTCTTCACTTACTTTAATGGTCCAATAACCTTGGGCACAATCAAGTGTAGTAAATAATTTAGATCCTTGTATTTGTGCTAAACATTGATCGATATATGGAACGGGCCATGCAGACATGTATACCCGTTTATTTAATTGTCTCAAATCAGCGCATAAACGCCAGGTTCCATTTGGTTTCAAGAACCTAGAATAGGGTTATTAAAAGAACTGTGCACCGGTCTAATAACCCCTCTAGACTTTAGGTTCTTGATAATATCTGCCAATGATTCATAAAAGGCAAGAGGAAGTCGCTATTGTTTCACAAATACAGGTGGCATATTTGGGTCAGTTTTAATTTTAGTGACATGTAAATGTGTCAAACCACAATCATATGAATCCTTAGAGAACATATCTTGGTAATCAATTAATACTTGTCTTAGTTTTTGGCGTTCAATGTCATTAGAACATCCGCTAGCTAAGGCTATCTGTTCCTCAACTCTTTCTCTAAACCCAGGGAATACCTCAGGCTGACTAATCTCATAAGTCTCCTCCAATTGTGTAGACAAATCAGTAGTGATCATACTTACCTGCGTCTCAGTGTTCTGATATTTCTCATATTCTTGTTCATCAATTGTTTGGTTAAAAACAAGTTCGTTATCCATAATATCACAGTTACTTTCAGTGAAACTAAAAGGATAAATAGACTGAACAGTAAATAATCCCTCAGGTTGTGTGTCAAAACACTGATCCATAATCTGGTCATCATTTACATAATTCTCTGGTATCAAACCAATAACAATATTCATAAACTCAGAAGTAAAATACTCAGAATCTATAGCCATACCTATTAGGGATCCCTTTTCCAAATGTATTGGATGAGATGCTGTGTTATTTACCAGAATAATGAACGATATCTGTGTTATTGTAATTAGAGGTGTATGAGTGAGGGTGAGGCCTTTTCGTTGCATCTGATGACTAAGATTTACAAAGGCATCAATACCTTTAATCTTTTGACCCCTTTTTACCTGTAAAGGGAGAGGAAATTGTGCCACCCCCTCTGGTATTGTATCACTTTGGTCCATTTGCACGGTTACTGCATAAGGCATTTGTTGTGCAGATTTCAATGCTTCTGAGTCATTTAGGAATTATAAGGGCCTATCCTGTAGTCTAGACCAAATAAC
Organism: Discoglossus pictus; assembly: GCA_027410445.1. Lineage (NCBI taxonomy): Eukaryota > Metazoa > Chordata > Amphibia > Anura > Alytidae > Discoglossus > Discoglossus pictus. The sequence goes on from CM050165.1 coordinate 189,913,120, forward strand.
ATTATTGATCAAATCAATTTGGGATGCAAAGCGATGTAATAGATCATTTCCAATATAGATTGGATATTGGGAACCCTGAATAACTAAGAATAGGTGCATAACCCTTTTACTCCTAATGAAAAGAGGTAATAAACATTTTGCCATAATAGCATGAGTTGAAGTTTCATGATCTATCTTATATACCCATTGATCATCGGGTTGTGTATTTCGGATTAAATTATTATTCTTTATTTGTTTTAATAAGCTCTCATTAACATAGCTATGCTCATGTTTTAGAGCTAGTTTTGCTTGTTGAGAATTTTTCATACCTGGAATATCAACAGGAATAAATAAACCTTTATCATTGGTTTCTATTTCCACTAGAAATCTAGAGTGTTTATTACTTATGTTTAAAGGCTTAGAATCGTTCTTATTTAAAGAAATAGTTAATACATTTCCCTCTATTTGAATATTTTTAATATGCGCATGATCAATTTGGATCACATTTTCATTATTTACTTGTTCTCCATTAATGTCTTTACATTTAAGTACTGTCATTTCAGGCATTCGATTATTTTGGAAGTGAATCTCTACTGATTCCTCATTTTTCTCAATAACATGACAATTCCTTTGCATATGAGGTTGTTTAACCTGATCATAATTGATGGGAAATTTAACTTGTGACCATATCACACCATCAATAAAATCAATTACTGGACTAAATCTTTGAAATCAGTAAATTAGTCCCAATTATAATTTTGGAACTAGGAATATCCACTATAATAAATGGATGTTTCATTTGTTTATTTCCTATTCTGATATCTAACCACACATGGCCTACAGTATTAACTTTAATACCATCAAAATTTCTAACAATTCCCACAAATGGTTTCAGAATAGTTTTCTTTTTGGCTCTACTCTCAATTTCCTCTTATGTCTCTTTGGAAATTACTGTGACTTGGGAACCTGTATCAATTAATGCTTTATGATTTAAGGTTTCAATATTCTGTATACCAATAGAAACATAATATCGGTTCTGTATTTCCTCCATTTCACATAAGAAACGTGTATGTCTTAACATCTCTAACTTCTTCCATTGTTTATTTTTATTTAGGAAAGTCAGATTGTGGAGTAGGATCTATCCAATTTATATCTATTTCTGTAGGATTATCAGCAATTTCCTGATTAACATTTGTTTCATTTTCAATAAACTGAACAGGTAATAAATCATCTGTCATGACATTGCAGTGTTCTTCTATTTCAGCTATTAATCCTTTACCGGTAAACTCTGGTTCAATCTATGTTACCTCCTGTGAGCTTAAAGGGTCAACAGTTATATCTTCTGGGTCATCTTCCTTGGTTTTGAAAATACCCCTCCCTTGCTGAATAGGAATTTCTGAAGAGAAAGGATACTCAGGAAGAAGAAATTCATTATTAACATTTTTTTTAGAACATACTTTTATATTTGTATTTGAATCAAGAGATTCACAAGTATCACTTCTGTTTGTGTTATTGATCACTAATCTATTTTCACAATTAGTATTTAGTCATTGGCTTTGGCTTTGAGAATTTTGGGTTGGATCATTTCTCACTGACTGAGTAGTAAATCCTGCCATAAATGCAGCCATCTGTTGTGTCAAAATTTTAACCTGCTCTTCTAAATTCGATGATGGTTTAGAATTTTGATTTTGGCTATATCTCTTAACCCTCTGATTCTCTGAATAATTTGAAGTATTAGGCATTTGAGGGGTTAATCTTCCTTCTGCACTAGGAGATTTTGTTCTCCAGACATAATTTTTAATAGGATTGTTTCCCATGTAATTTGGACTAACATAAAAAGAATCATTATTTGCATTTTGAGATTTTTCACTTGCAATTTTTATTGGCCTAAATGATGACTGTGCCTGACTTGATTTGTTTGAACCTTTAACCACATCTGCGTAAGATTTTGTACCTGTCTCATACAGTAAATTAGGTTTAACAGAAATTTCTGCCACAATTTGATTATTACTTTTCTCCCTTCACTTATAATTATTCCCATCATCAAGCTGAATCTCATATATTTTAGTACATTCATTTACCAACCAACTTAAAGGCTTGGCGTCATCAAAACCACACGCCATATTTATCTGAATGTACAAAGGTAGTGCATGGAAGTAAATTCTCTTAAATTCAGGAGATTCTGGGTCTGCCTTTTTTGCAGTCTGTCTATAAGCGTGTTTTAATGTGATTAAAAATTCTTTTGGACTTTCGCCAGGCTTACATCTGAGATTATGAACTGCTTTCATAGCAGCCTGTGGGTTTCTATACTCAGAAAAGTATTTTCTCACCTCAGATTTATATATCTCCCAATCATTTATATCGCTATCATGGAGAGAGGTGAAAAATGAGGTATAAGAGCTATCAAATGACCAAGGGAGGTATGATATTTTATCATTAGCCCCCCTTATCCCTAGTTCAACCATCACCCTTTCTAGTGAATCAAGGTGGTCTTCTATGGACAATTTTGAATTTTTGGTGTAGGGTTTAATTAATTTTCTTATAGCCTGGGCTTTCTCATGGAAAGAGAGTCTTTTATTTGATCGTATATCTTCATCACTATCAGTTTCATTTTTAGAACTATGTAAAATTGTTATGGGTGATCGTTTATGTTTATTCCTTGAAGGTACTACTTCTAATTCTTCCTCAGAATCACTAAATTCCTTTATCACAATTTTACTTGAGGCATAATCTTGAGCCCTATTTAAATCCATTTTTAGATTTTCAACATCCTATTGGTATTGTTTTATATCATTCTTGGCTACAGTCAGTAATTTTTGGATCTTTTTATTCTCTACAAGTATCTCAGCCTCATGAATTTTCTTATCAGTTAATACTTGAGTTAAGAATTCAATCTTTTGTTGCAATTTCTTCTGTTCTATTTTTAAGTCCTGACAAGCCTGAACATACTTTTGTGCTAATTTATCAGCATGTTCAGCTTTCTCATTTAAGTATTCACATTTCTCAGACAATTCCTCAAATTGAACTGATTTTTGACTTTCCTCACCGGTATCTTTTGCACGCTCAGCTACCAATTTATCTATTATTGTCTGTAATTCATCGCATTTCTCTGAATATTTACCATTTAAATCTTGAGCTGCGTTAAATGTCTCTGTCGTTTCTACAACTTTTTTCCTTAATTCTTTAATTTTGATAAACTGCTGCTCTGCTAGCTGCGTTTTTTCTCCATGTAAATCTCTTAAATTTTGACAAGTAATAGAGACTTCCTGGATTTGATTATTTAAATCTTTTATGGTAATTTCTTTTTGGGAATTTTGATATTTCCAGCTTCTGGCTAATTCCATCCAAACAGTAGATAACCTGGCTAAATGCTTCTTTCTTTCTGATTTAATTTGAATTGAATTTATAGTACCCATCACAGTTGTCAACAAATTCTTATCTTTTAACCAATCATCAATTGTATCACCATCAATTTCGCGATGTATTTTAACCAAATATTCTGACAACTGTTCCCTGTATTCACAAACAGGATATACATTTGAAATTAAAGTTTTAATTAACAACTCCATTCCCTGTTTACCATGACCAATTATGACATCTAAAGATAATGCTCCTACTGTTTCAGAACCAAAAACACCTTCAGCCATTTTTTATTTTTTTTAACAAGTGTTATTAAATAAAAAGTTTTAAATCAATTAAATAATTGACCACGTGTCTATAAAGATATATATCTCGCTGGGGCCTCCAAATATGTCGAGATTAATACGACATATTATTTTCTAAATAATATAGAATAATGAATTTTGAGTTCAGAATCAATTTATAGACACATATTCCTTTTTATAAAATAACATTTATTGAAAATACCAAAATCAACTAGTCTAATGATAAAATGTAATATATCAAATCAAATACAAATAAAACACAGTAATATATCAATTCAAATGCAAATAAAACACAGTATAACCAGCCAGATAATAAAAGAAAATTAAGACATCATATTGTAATACTTATTATTCATGATATTTTCTATACAGTCCTAAAATCTCAATACAAAAGTGTATCTCATTCACATGAACAATAAAACCTGGAATAGCAATCCATGGAACAGAATCAGATAAATCAATTAATAAAATTCACCCAAAATAATGTTTTAGCATATATTAACAATGTCTAATGATATTATAATATATAGCTATACAGGAATGTATTAAATATAACAAAATTATAGTAAAGTATTTTATAATATAATTGAAAAGTTAGCTAAGTAAAGTTAATTTATCTGTATTGGTCAAAAAGAAAAATGAGATATCTAATTTTGTATTAAAATTTATATCCGGATTTATAAATTTCAATGACAAAAGGAAATCTAAATAACTTTTTGATAAGAAATAAACCAAACAGAGAAATTATGGTAATGGTTTTCAATTATATCATAAAATAAAATATCTCAATTTATACATTACCAATTATGTCACGATTCCACTGGTTAATTCCAAATTTGTTTTGCCTTTTCCACAGATAAAAGTTTCTATCTCTCCTTCCTCCCTTTTCTTTGTCCTTTTCCTCAGATAAAAGTTTCTATCTCTCCTTCCTCCCTTTTCTTTGTCCTTTTCCTCTTTAGATCCTGTTTCTATCCATAATTATACCTCTTGCTTATTTGCCTATCAGAATCCCAAATCAGTTAAAGTATCTAGTAACCAATAGAATCTTTTCATGATGTCATCACCTATTTAAATTTTATAATGAATATATTTTTCTATAGAGACGTTTATTCCTTTAACCATAAGATGGTGCTCTCGGACCTTTGAATTTTCATCCCTTTTAATTAACTAATGACCCCTTTGACCCACAACCTATAAACAAAATGAAGTCATAAGAATGTTTATCAATTAGATATCCCTAGACAGATTTATTATTCTGTTTATTAGACTTGGTGTCTATGAAACGAATTCTTCACATGTGAAATATTAAGGAGGGTTTTATTACCTTATAGACCTAGGAATTCACTCAGATATTTATCTCTTACAGATCAAAGGACTATTCAACCATGGGATAGCTCTTTTGTGGGCAGCTGTGAAAACATATTTTTCACATAGATATATTCAAGTAATAGAATTGCACGCATAGGTACATATATAAATATACAGCATATAAAATATTAATACAATGCATATAAAAATAGGGGTTAATAATTGGAATATCATATTATACTATAATATCCATATAAGATAGGACTTTATTCATACAGAAGTTCTGACATTGTATTAATATTTTTTTTTTCCGGTTTCAGGATCGAAATGCAACTGAGGAGGGACAGAGGAGGGCGAGATGAAGGGACATCGTAGCCAGCTGAAGAAGTTTCTAGGAAGAAACAAGGACAGCTGATAAGGGTGAGGGAGGGACATTTAGGGATAGAGGCTTTTGTTTTCTGCTTTTTAAAGTTTTACATACAAACGTGCTGTTTTATTCTTGCCACCAAGTTTCACTTATCTACGATGTAATCTACTTTTACTGTGTGCAGTAAGATGTTTTTAATTCACATCTATATTTTTGTTTTTTTATTGTGAAGCAAAGACTATTTAATGGATTTTATTGGAATATGTATTTATACTTAATTGTTTGCATGACGAATAATGTTTTTTACAAGTCTTTTATGTATATTAACATGAATTTATTATTTATGACTTGATTCTAATAAAAAGATAAAAAACTGTTCTGTATATGATTTATACCTGATTTGTGCAAAATCCAACCCGGTGCTTTGCTTAAAAGCTGTTTAATACAGCAGGCATAAGGGAGCAATGTATAAAGTTGCTAATGGGCTTATTAATGTATTATTCATTTTCTATATATATGTATCACATATAGTTCTCAGCAGCGCAACCTTGCCAAAATCAGTTGTTAAAGCAATGTTAAAACAACTGCGGGCTGCAGTTGCAGGCCGCAACTGCGCTCATCCCTACAACCGCAAGACTACACTTCAACACAAAACTCAAATACACAATTCAAAGTGCGAGACCCGGAGCACTTTGAAAAAATCGCCTATAAATACCTACGGGCCGTAATATTTAGAAAATAAAACCGCCACTGAGGGAAAAAAAATATGAGCCACAAAAAAAATACAAACTTAACGGCCGCAACACGCATAGCAAAAAACACGAAAAACACACAAAACTCTAAAAAAATAAAACAAAAAATACACACACAGCATGGAGGGACAGCCAGGACGTCTGGGAATGAGGTTACACGCCAAGTGAGAGAAAAAATGGCCGCCCGAACAAAACGAAAACGAGGCTACACGACCCCTAAGCACGTAAAACACTGCCAAGCACATGCACCTTTTCCACAGACCAGTACAACCTAATAAATACAATATTAGGAAGGACGCTAAATGCTCCACACCCGCCTAAAACATACACACTCGCAGCCATTTCACCACAATCACTCAAAGCTAATATCATTACCATTACAAAATACGGAGGTACACAGCTAAACAAGCGGTTTAACTTCACGGACACAGTCTATTTACACTACACACTGCAGAGACTACACAAACCCTAAAGCCGCAAAACATCACCAAGCACATACGACTTTTACAAGGTACAAGACACACTATTAGCAAGGATGCTAAATCATCTACACCCACGTACCACATACACATGCGCCGCCATTTTACAACACTAACTTACAGAATGCAAAAGTACACAGCTTCACTGACGGCTTTCCCTCGCGGACGCAGCCTATTTACACTACACACTGCACACATTGCTGACACTACAGCTCAACAACACTGCAAATCTACATTGTATGCTGCAAGAACATCAAAACATATTGTCCCTTTCACAATGACAACATATAGCATTACAAGTTGTCATTATCAGAGTTTTTTAAATGCTATATTTCCTCTATCAAAAAGGTTGAATCTAATGTGTAATAGTAATCTTATTTCTAAGAACAATTGTAATAAAGAAAAAATGTATGTAAATATACACATATGTATTTAAAACACTTTGTTGCACAAAGGAATATTTTTTGGGGATTCCACTCTTTATATATTTTATACAAATGAATGGTGTTATTTTTGAAGTTTAAACTATTTCTTTTTCATAAAGAAATTTAAAAAATTTGTTTCACAAATATTTAAAAGCTAAATCTATTTAACTTTTTTTTTTTTTTATATTTAATTCTTTTATTTGCAAAAACAAATGTTAACATACTGAAATAGCATAAAAAGAAAATTTTACAACAACAAATTATATATTAAACTAGCGACTTGCCCGTCAAAAAATGACGGCAATGAGATGTGTATGTTTGGAAAGTTGTTTAGTTATAAATATATCTATGTGACTGTTGTAAGTATTGTGATATTAAAACATGTTTAGTTTAGTAAAATGTTCTCTTAGTGAACAATAAGTGTTGAAACATTTTCTATTAAAAGTATTAACCTTTTAATGTAAGAACAGTTGAAAATGAAATTAATCATTATTGTAAACTTTAGGCAATGGTTTGTTAAGATGCAATTTGTATGTGAAGAATTGTTAATTTCAATATACATGAAATCCCAATAAAAGCAAATATAACTTTGTAATATATGTAAATAATAAACTTGAAATTGTATTTTGTGAAAGTTTAACTTTATTATTTGTGTAACTTTGGAACTTGACAAAACATTTATATAACTTTGAACATTATAAACAATAAGATAGTGAACAAATTTTGTAACATAATTTGGTATAAAAATTAATAACATTTGAATTTAAAAACAGTTTAACTTTAAACTAATCAGTATTTAAACTAATCAATTTGTATTAGAAGAATTATTAACTTCAATATTTTACATTTAATCCCGATGAAAACAAACAGTAGAAACCCAGCTTGAAAGGTACCCAATTGTAACATGAATTTTGTAATATATTTAAGTAAGAAACTTGTCATAATATATTTTTAAACTTCAAGTTTCTTATATATGTACATTTCCAACAGTAAAAAAGATTTGTACAAATTGAAACAGTATAAACAGTAACATAGTGAATAAAGATTGTAACATAATTTTGTATTGAAAGTATTAACATTTGAATGTAAAAACAGTTTAACTTCAAAGTACTCAATATTTAAAACTTAAGGCAATGGTTTTTTAACATGCAATTTGTATCCGAATAATTCTTAACTTCAATATACATTGAATGCAAAGGAAGGCAAACAGTAAAAACTCTCTGTAAAATGTACTCAATGAAATAAATTCCTTCATGACCACATGAACTGTCGATAAACCTTAATACAGGGAGTAATATTAACATAACATACAATATTTACATTGTGTCTTAAAACGTGGTGGAGCTGTTAACATGAACTTTGTAATATGTTGAAGTAAAGAAAGTTAAAATCTTGTTTTCCAACTTGTAACATTACAAACAGTAACATAGTTAATTAACATTTTAACATAAGTATCACATATATATAGTTGCAAGGCAAGTGTTTTGTGAGTTGAATCATCCATAAAGAGTCGTTCCATAAATTATGACTGAAATTGTTTCTTGTTTATTATGTTTGAATGTTTTTAAATGTGTTTTGCTTGTGTTTTGTTTCTTTACTGCAAAGTTATAGTACTTCATAGTAGACAATGTTTTTAGTAAAAATACGTCCATCTTCTAATAAATCACCTTGACTTTCATTCTTTTCAATGTAAACTTTAATAGCCTGTGGATTTTTGCACCGTGACAACGCAACGTACAATTGACCATGTGCAAATACTGTTTCTTCCAGGAAAATACCCACAGATTTGAATGTTTGACCTTGTGATTTATTGATGGTCATGGCAAATGCCATAATAATGGGAAATTGTCTTCTTTGAAGTATAAAAGGGAGACTACTTTCACTTGGTGCTAAATCTATTCTTGGTATGAAAACTCTCTCTCCTTTATGGGTCCCAGTTAAAATTTCAGCATCTATAAAATGGTCCTTTAATTGTTGAACAATTAATCTTGTCCCATTGCATAGTCCTTTTTTGGGGTTCATATTTCGCAGTAACATAATAATTGCACCTTTCTTTAGCTGCAAAATATGTGGTGGCATTCCAGAAGGAGTTAGTGAGTTTATGAATTCAGTGGAAAAGTTGGACTGACTTTCATTGTCATCAGCAAGTACAGAATCAGCACTCTGATAATTTCTTTGCGGTGCATTCATTTTTTAAAAGATTTCATTATTGAGGATTAATGCATCCTTATTTTTACACGTTAGTATGACTTGGTTGGCAAGCTCGGAATATTCCTCGTTATTTATACTCCCTTCAAATATAGCGGATATAATATCTTGTTGACAAATCATATGAGGTGGGATCTCTACAGTGTCGTCAGGTAAATGTGGTATTTTTTCTGTTCTGCCTTCTCCAATTTTAATAAGCCAATCATTGAAATCAGTTTGGCCTTCTGATCTCATATTTTGTTTCAGTTGAAGATGGGTAAAATGTTTCCATAGTGTGCTTGACTTTATACATGTTTCAATAATGTCAGTTCGATTTCCATGTACAACGACAGGTAATGTTTGTCTGAAATCGCCACCTAACAACATTACCTTTCCACCAAATGGAAAAGTATTATCCATGACTTCACGAAGCAAACGGTCAATACATTGGAGGGCATAGCATGACATCATTGTGGCCTCATTTATTATAATTAATTTACATTTGTTGAATTTCTTTGCTTGTAATGATGTCATGCGAATATCTGACACAGAAGTTTCTAAAATAGGCACTGGCAGTTTAAATCCACTATGAACAGTACTTCCACCTTCTAACAAAAGTGCAGCAATTCCAGTAGTGGCAAACGCCATTGCTATTTGACCTTGTGCTCGTACTGAACTCATTAATAAATTATACAGTGAGGTTTTTCCTGATCCGCCAGGTCCATCAAGATAGAAATAACGCTCTGTCACCATGTCATCATCTATTGCATTTTTAATGGCATTAAATGCTTGCAATTGTAATGTATTTAAAGTTGCAAGTCTTTCTTCTGTTCTTTCTGCTTGTAGTTGAATGTCATAGTCTTCAAAGTTTATGTCATCTATAAGACCTGGATCAGGCAAATTAAAACTTGCACAACTTAATCCATGAGTTAAAAAGACTTCTTGGATTTCCATTAACGCTTTTAAGTGTGCAATGGGTTCATTGTATCGTCGCATAAAGTCTTCAGCCATATTACTTTAAAAGTCTCCCACAAAGCTAATGCATTTGGAGCATTTGAGAAGATACAAATAAAAGCACATTGTTCTCTCATCTGTCGTGGCATTTGACATTGTGCTGCTTCTTCTAAACATCTTTCCCATTCTGTATCATCCGAAAGTAAGTTTCTATGTCTTGCAGCTAAATGGAAGGATTCATATACAATGTCATTAACAGTTCTTAAGTGTTCAAAACTTTGTGCTCCAGGAACATTTAAAAGTAATATCCGTAAGCAAAAACGTTCAACATCTCTTGGACTGACTGTGTAAATTCTTGGAATTATTTTATTGCCTCTGCTTTTTCTTGGTCTCCATAATCCATTCACAAAAACATAGTGATATGGAATTTCAATATATAAGTATTCAGTTGCTTCAGAATCAGTGGCATTTAATTCAAACCATGCAGTTAGTGTAGTGTGACGATCTTCACTTTGGGCCAATGCATTCATTTCATTTCCAGCATGGAAATAGACTAAATGTCGTTGTGGCAAATGTATTGCTAACCTATATACTGCATGTAATCTATCATGCATTTCAAATTTTAGAAGCCGCCACATAGCTTCTGGCGCACTGACATAGTGAGCATCTACATGAGATGCAAGTTCATCATGTACTAACTCACTACTTTCAGGGTTGTCTGCACTTTTGACGACTACAGTAGCTGCATCGTAACCTTTGTAAATATATTTGTAGACATATTGAATGGATTTGATGGAAGTGCAGGCTTCTACGTTGATGTGGGCATTGTACTTCATGAGTAAATGTGGATTGTAGGGTACTACATATCTATTGTCCACTTTTTTTCCACGAATAATGGCACTATCTCCTTCTCTTCTTTTATAAAGTGGATATCCATCACAATTGGCATAGGTTTTGTCTCTATAATCTTTTGGAAATTCTTTGGAACATTTATTATTTTCCATACATGGTGATTGTGGATTAAGGTCACCACAGGGTCCATGAATCATGCAATGTGTAACAATCTCATATAGTCTACCATATAGTTCTGGATCTGGTAGTTCAGCAACAATGACTGCATCCACTTTGTCCGAAGTATCTAATTTATCTTTTTCTTGAAGTATTATTACAAGATGTGCATGTGGAAGGCCTCTTTTTTGAAATTCAATGGTATATACATAAGCAAGACATTTGCCAAATAACTGATTTATAGTGAAGTCACGTATTAATTCATTTAATTTAATCTTAAAAACTCTGGCTACTAAATCTGGTCGATCTGAAGCAGTTTGTCCAAGAAGTAGATTTTGTGTAATTTCTGGCCATTGTGGATTACATGTAAATGTCAGAAATAAATCGGGTTTGCCAAATTTAGTGACAATAGCCATAGCATCATTGTATCTTTCTCTCATATTTCGAGGAGATCCTTGAAAAGAAGATGGTAAAATGATGGCTTTGCCAGCTGTCATGTCTCTGCTTGTAGCCACGTCAGCAACATAGTCCATGAGTCCAGAATATTGTTCTACACGTAGTTTATCTTGTTGATATTTGATAAAGTTTAAATTATTTGCCTCAACTTGTAAATAGGAATCAATAATCCATTGTTGTGTTAGTTTTCCACCACATAAAATTGGATTAAATGTATTTCGAATGGCAATTTGAGCTACTTTAAATTCAAGCATAGAAACATTATTTCGGATTCTGGCTTTAGCATTTGGGTAACTGGGAAAAGTTAATTTTGGTTGCCAACCTGCTTCTCCGTGTGGGAAAAAAATCGGATATGTCATTGGATCTAAATTTGGACTTAAGATACTCATATTAATGAACGGTTGTTCCTCATTTCTGGGATATATTCTAATGTCTCTTTTAAATGGTGGTTTTCCTTCATCATTCTGAAACACCATTGCAACCTCATTTGATGTTGGCAAGTTATAACAACGTTTATCAGTATGTCTGTCTCTTTTAAGCACCATATTAACCTTGGGCATTGGTAATTGATGTCTTTGTGCATGAAGTTGTTGCTCCTTTTCTACTTCTGCCAATTTTTTATAAGCTTTACTGTAGGGATTATTGTCCATAATGTTATTTAGCTCTATAAAAACATTGTGTTAGTATTTTTTATTTTCTTCCATCTGCATATGTTGGTCAACAGCTACCATTGTATCTAGGACATATAGTTGAGCGAATTTTCTTTGATCTCCTTCCTCTGGATGTAAATGGGAAGTGCGATGATACATTTGTCCTTGTACTTTAAAACAGTAAGGACCATGTCCTGGTACATTAGCAGCTAATGTTGCCCCCATAGATGCAAAGGATATGGCACTATTGTAGGATCTTATGTTTGTTTTAAAATTTTTGTAGTTTGGAAAAGTAGGTTAAGTCATAATATTTTGTAAATAGATAGGAAATTCTTTCCTTTCTGGAAGTTTGAACTTGCCTTTTTGACAGCAACTAATAAATTGGCCATCTCTGGGTCTCTCCTGTTTAAAATAATAAGCCTCACAAAACTGACATTGAGTAGTCATGTCCCCACAACTATGAATCTCTACTGCTAAAGACTTGAGCATATTGTATTTTGACTTTCATATTCATCAGGTGAAATGTCATATAATGTTTCAACAACAGGTTCTAAATGCTTTGTTTTTTTCGTGGCTTTTCTTGGTATATGTTGTATTGTTTGAGGTAAAATGTCATGTAATGTTTCATGAACGGGTTCCAAATGCCTTGTTTTTTTTGTTGCTTTTTTGGTATCTGTTGTATTTTTTCTGGTAAAATGTTATCTGATGTTTGAGCAACAGGTTGTAAATGCTTTATTTGCTTTGTTGCTTTTTTTGACATATCTTTAATTTCTGCAGGTGACAGTCTTTTGCTTGCAATTCTTTTGCGTTCTTTTTCTCGTCGAATTTCCTTCTTCTCCGGTGTCTGCTGGCTGTCTGCTCTCTTTCGTCGTTCTCTAGCTTGGCGTCTTTTCTTTTCTTGTTTACTCTCATTATCAGCCATGTTAATCTGTAAAAATAAAATAATGTATCATTAGTTTATTTTGAGATGTTAAGTTTGTTTTGATGAAAAATTGTTATCAACAGTGTGTTTACATTTTATACTTAATCAATTTCAATGCGGTCAATTGAATAGAGGTCTAAATAAGGCCATCAGAGAATTATTTAAAGAAGTTTTTATTTAGTAAACATGTATCGAAAAGCAAGTGTTTCACTAACTAAAAAGGTATTTTAAAAAATATGTTATGTCCTTATGTACAGCACTATTCAATTTGTCAAATGGCAATTAAATGAGGGTCTATGACTGGAATTTTAGAATGACAAATTGTATAGAGTCTGTGTTTTGAGCCTTTTTTGGACTATGCAATTTTTTTTTTCAGGCTACATTGAAGTTTTTATTTACTGTTAAAGATTATTGGCCCTAAAAGACAAATAAGAGATAGATGAAAAATGTGTTAGTTATATTTTTTTAACAGTTATAGTTACTGGTGCTTTATTTTAAATTTTATTTTCTGTTGACATCGATGCAAAGCTAAGATATTTATTTATTTTTCTCTTTTTTTACTTGTTATACTGTACCTTGGTTGAAGTTTGATTTCAAGCAGAATCTTTGTTGGTCCTGTGTTGAAAGCCTTCGTCTGATGGTCTGGTCCTGTGTTGAAAGTCCTCGTCCGATGGTGTAGTCCTCTGTTGAAAGTCCGCATCCAATGGTCTGGTCCTCTGTGGAAAGTCCTCGTCTGATGGTGTAGTCCTCTGTTGAAAGTCCTCGTCCGCTGGTCTGGTCCTCAGTTGAAACTCCTGGTCCGATGTTCTTGACGCAGTATCTGTTCTAAAATAAAAATGAAAATGTTATTTTATTTGAATGTCTTTGTATTAAGGAAAAAATGACATTATTTCTGTTTTTTTCTACAATCCTATTGGTGCGCCCCACTTTTGGTATGCTTATTTAGGCTTTTTTCTAAGGCTTATATGTTGTTAAACATTAAATAAGAATATAAATGTAGTTTGGTATGTGTTTGTGTGAGTTTTCGTACAATCCTGTTTGGTGCGCACCACTTTTGGTATACTTATTTATGCTTTTTTCTAAGGCTTATAGGTTGTTAAACATTAAAGAAGAATATGAATTTAGTTTGCTTTGTGTTTGTGTGAGTTTTCCTACAATCTTGTTTGTTGCGCACCAATTTAGTTTATGCTTATTTATGCTTTTTTCTAATGCTTATAGGTTGGTAAACATTAACTAAGAATGTAAATGTAGTTTGCTATGTGTTTGTGTGAGTTTTTGTACAATCCTGTTTGATGCGCACCACTTTTGGTATGCTTATGTAGGCTTTTTTGTACGTCTTATAGGTTGTTAAACATTGAAAAAGAATATTAATTTAGTTTGCTATGTGTTTGTGTGAGTTTCTGTACAATCCTGTTTGGTGCGCACCACTTTTGGTATGCTTATTTATGCTTTTTTCTAAGGCTTATAGGTTGTAAAACATTAAAGAAGAATATTAATTTAGTTTGCTATGTGTTTGTGTGAGTTTGCGTACAATCCTGTTTGGTGCTCACCAATTTAGTTATGCTTATTTAGTCTTTTTTGTAATGCTTATAGGTTGTTAAACATTAAATACGAATATAAATGTAGTTTGCTATGTGTTTGTGTGAGTTTCTGTACAATCCTGTTTGGTGCGCCCAACTTTTGTTATGCTTATTTATGCTTTTTTCTAAGGCTTATAGGTTGTTAAACATTAAAGAAGAATATTAATTTAGTTTCCTATGTGTTTGTGTGAGTTTGCGTACAATCCTGGTTTGGTGTGCACCAATTTAGTTATGCTTATTTAGGCTTTTTTCTAAGGCTTATAGGTTGTTAAACATTAAAGAAGAATATTAATTTAGTTTCCTATGTGTTTGTGTGAGTTTGCGTACAATCCTGTTTGGTGCGCACCAATTTACTTATGCTTATTTAGGCTTTTTTCTAAGGCTTATAGGTTGTTAAACATTAAATAAGAATCTAAATGTAGTTTGCTATGTGTTTGTGTGAGTTTTCGTACAATCCTCTTTGGTGCGCACCACTTTTGTTATGATTATTTAGGCTTTTTTCTAAGGCTTATAGGTTGTTAAACATTAAATAAGAATATAAATGTAGTTTGCTATGTGTTTGTGTGAGTTTTTGTACAATCCTATGGTTGGGCACCACTTTTGGTATGCTTATGTAGTGTTTTTTGTAAGGCTTATAGGTTGTTAAACATTGAAAATGAATATTAATTTAGTTTGCTATGTGTTTGTTACAATCCTGTTTTGTGTGTACCACTTTGTGTGTACCATATGTTGCATACTTAGGCCCTCATTCAATTGCAGTTTGGCCAATTCAATAGGGCTCTAAAAGTGCTTATTTATAGCTCTATTGAATTGTCCAAAATATCATTTGAATGAGGGCCTTTGGTTGCTGCATTTGTTATATTGTTGGGGCCTCATTTAATTGCATTTTGGGCAATGGAATAGGGCTCAATATGAGCACAGAGCATATTTTTTACAGAAGTTTTTAGTTAGTGAACTTGTATCCAAAAGCAAGGTCTTCACTAACTAAAAAGTTCAGTAAAAAAATATCCTCTGTGCTTATATAGAGCCCTATTGAAATCGGCAAATCACATTTAAATGAGGCCCTCGGCCATTAAAGATATATAGGTCCTCATTCAATTGCAATTTTGCCAATTGAAGAGGGCTCTATATAAGCACATAACATATTTTTTGACGGAAGTTTTTAGTTATTGAAGACCTTGATTGTGGATAGAAGTTCAGTAACTAAAAAGTTCTGTATAACAAATATGTTATGTGCTTATATAGAGCCCTATTCAATTGGCCAACTCACAATTGAATGAGGCTCATAGTTCATTTCTTTTTTATACTTAATACTTTACCTTGATTGAAGTGTCGAATGACAGAGGGTCCCCTCCTGCCAATCTTAATCCGCCGGTCTTCTTGTAGTGTCTGAAAAAGAAAGTGAAATAGTTAATTGTATATTTTTTATTTAGCAAACCATGGCCTTTTCAGCATATAATGTCTTGTTCTATCTTACCTGTTCTTCTTTGTTGGTGTTCTGTAAAAGGGATTGTGGGTCACAATGCACGGTGCAAATTGTTGAGTGACGCTGTTGATGCAGAGTCTGTTTGAATATTAAAAGAAGTAGAAAGATTGAGTTTTACATGATCTATTGAATTGCACTAAATTAATGTCATTTAAATATACTTCTGTAATTATTTTCAATTAACATTTTTTGTTGTTGCTGTGGCTACACACATATGTCACATACATGAAACACATTTGCAGAGTTCAATGTAATTTTTTTGTGTGCGTGTGACATATCACTATACATGAATCATATTTTAATTGTTAAATGAACCTTATTTTTTGTTTTGGCCAACACACATAAATGTGTGTGCGTGTGACATGTGACTATAGATGATACATATATGTGCGTGTCACATGTCACTATAGATAAATGGCTTTTTTGATATAAAAATTGTTGTTTTGTTTGTTTTTTGTTAAATGAACCTTATTTTTTTTGTGGGCCTACACACATAAATGTGCGTGTGACATGTGACTATACAGAAATCACATTTTCATAGTTCATTTTTTTTTTTGTGCTGTCTTGATAATAAAATGTAATATATTATAGCTTACCTCTCAGTTGTAATTTGCACAGTGTAAAGTAGTAAATTAGGAAACAATTCTCTTCTCAAGTAAAAGCAGCAGTTATCTCTGAAGTCACTCTGTTCATCACCTGAATGTAGAAGTTTCTGGAAATTAGGCAGTATTTATAACCTTGTAGAAATTTCTGGAAAGTAGGCAGTATTTTTTGAAACTTTCAAGTGCCTCGCGAGGACCCGCATTTGCGGGGAACTTCTTGCGGGCTCGCTGCGCGAGCCCGCAAGCGTGAGCAACGACCCGTACGCTCACAACTATATATGTGATACATTACCATTCTCACTCTTTCATTCCCCATTCAACCCTTCTAAAATTTTAGTGTTAACTTTTGTACCTTGTTTTTGGTCCCATACTTTCCATTTTAATGGATCACCATTAATAAAACCTTTTTGTTCGTAATCTTTCTCCAGTTCTCGGATATATTTTATTTTCCAAACGATATCAGAAAAATTTGGAGCAGTTTTTGCTTTCCAGTTAGTAATTAGAATGTTTTTTGCTCTTGAAAAAGTTAAAACCGCAAAAGATTTTTTCTCCATAGCGATATCGTTGGGAAAAATGTGCAGCAAACTGCATTCTCCCCTAAACGCGAATTGATTTCCCACAATATTGGATAAAAAAGCATAACAACTTTTCCAAAATGGCCTTAGTTTCGGGCATTCCCATAAGATGTGCAATAAATGGGCAGCGTTACCACAGTCTCTCCAACACATTCTTTCCATAGGGATATGGGAAATTTGTGCAATTTTAACAGGTGTAAAATACCAATTGTTAATTATTTTGAAACATGTTTATCTATATGTTGTTTGTTTAATAAATCTATTTGTTAATTTTAGGGATGTCTCCCAGTCTTTTACCTCTAGAACTATATTTAAATTCAACTCCCATTGACACATACCTTTGGTTTTAGGCTGTTCTCCAAAGGATCTTGTGATATTGAAGCATTTGGATATTAGGTGTTTTTTTTCCGATCTAAGAAGGATTTTTTCTATAGATTTTAACGCTTTACCAATTTGTGGAAATATATTGAATTGCCGGCAACTGGTTCTGTATGCTTCATAAGTTAGCCATCCTTCTGCCGCAATATTAAATTTATTTTTTATCTGATCAAAGGATGCAACTGCTCCTTCGATTAAACTATCTCTAACTCGTATCAGCCCCTTTCTGTTCCAATCATTTAAAATACCTTCCATATTTATATGTAACAGAGCTTTTAGTGGGGTCATTAGACTGCCCTCCGGTATCAACTTATTTTTCTTGTTAATCTGTTTCCAGTTTTTTAGAATTTCTTTTACCACAAATGATCCAGTCGCCATATTCTTATAAGAGAGTTTTCCTCTAAAAACCAAAGCTGATGCCAACTTGGGATTAATGTTTGTTCTATATGCATCCATGGGAGATTATCTGCTGTTTCCAGCCATTTTAACTGCTGTACTATGCCATTGGCTTCTTGATAAGGTTGTAATAAAGGGTAGGAAATTCCTCCCTTTGAAAAAGTTCTTCTCATGGTTATTTTTTTCATCCTTATGTATTTAGATTGATGTATATAAAAGTCAATCATTGCTTGAAGTTTCTTTAACTAGATTTTAGGAATCTTAAATGGGATGCACCTCAAAAAATAATTGACTCTTTGAAGAATCATCATTTTTACAACTGCAATTCTACCTGAAAAGGAAAATCTATCTTTTCTCCAGTTTTCTGTAATCTTTTGACATTTAACGTATAAGTCTTTATAGTTCCCATCCACCATTTCCTGTGTTTTCCTCAAAAATACTATTCCAAGATGTTTAAATGATTTCGAGTTCCAGTCATATGGGTATATAGTGTTTAATTGGGACAACAGACTTTCTGAAAAAACTGATTTTTTATAATTCAGTTTGTAGTACGAAACTTTACTATACATTTGGATTACTTTTGATAAATGATAGAGTGATTCTTCTGGATGAGTGAGTGACAAGACAACATCATCTGTGTATAGACTAGTGAACTTGTATCCAAAAGCAAGGTCTTCACTAACTAAAAACTTCTGTTCAAAAATATGCTCTGTGCTTATATAGAGCCCTATTGAAATGGGCAAATCACATTTGAATGAGGCCCTCGGCCATTAAACATATTTAGGTCCTGAATCAATTGCGTTTTGACCAATTGAATAGGGCTCTATATAAGCACATAAAATATTTTTTGACAGAAGTTTTGAGTTAGTGAAGACCTTGATTTAGTATCGAAGTTCAGTAACTAAAAATGTCTGTCTAAAAAATCTGTTATGTGCTTATATAGAGCCCTATTCAATTGGCCAACTCACAACTGAATAAGGCTCATGGTTCGGTTCTTTTTTATACTTAATACTTTACCTTGATTGAAGTGTGGAATGACAGAGGGTCCCCTCCTGCCAATCTTAATCCGCCGGTCTTCTTGTAGTGTCTGTTTGAAAAATAAAGTGAAATAGTGAATTATAGAATTTATATATATATAATACTAGTTTTGTACTCCCTCTCTCCCACCCTAATCCCAAAAATCTGTGGGCATGATCTAATAGCTTCCACTAATGGTTCTATCATCAGCGCAAATATGGTGGGAGAGAGGGGACA
Source organism: Discoglossus pictus (assembly GCA_027410445.1). NCBI lineage: Eukaryota > Metazoa > Chordata > Amphibia > Anura > Alytidae > Discoglossus > Discoglossus pictus. Next base: position 189,932,543 of record CM050165.1, read on the forward strand.
GCCCTGTCTAGTACCATTTGATATTCCGAATGAGTTTGTCCTACCTCCCAAACCTGTTATTTAAGGCCCCGATCGCTTTAGCACCAAATTCCCCAAACCCAAATTTAGATAATGTTAAACGCATGTATTCCCACCCTACTCTGTCAAACGCTTTTTCGGCGTCTAAGGACAAGAATAGGGTGGGAGTACCTTTAGTTCTTGTGATTTCACTTAAGTTCATAATTTTTCTAATGTTCTCAGAGCCTTGTCTGCCTGATACAAATCCCATTTGGTCTATTGCTATTAATTTTCCTATAAACTCCTGAATTCTAAGAGCCAAAATCTTAGCATATAGTTTAATATCTGCGTTTAATAGGTAAATAGGTCTATAATTGGCGCAGTATTGCGGGTCCAAATTGGGTTTAAGGATCATTATAAGTGCAACTTTTATCATTTCTTTTGGTATAACTCCTGTACTCTTAATTTCATTAAAGGTGTCTGTTAAGTGAGGGCTCAATATTTGACCAAAAGTTTTATAAAAACAATTTGTGTATCCATCTGGTCCTGGAGTGGTATAGGGTTTCAGTTGTTTAATTACTTGAAGAACGTCCTGGGTAGTAATTGGGTCATTCAGTTTTACTCGATCACCTTCTGTTAATTTAGGTAGTGTGATACCGTCCAAGAAAGATTGAATTTCTTCTATTAGTGTTTTACACAGCTTATTATCTTTTTCCAAATTATACAAGTCTTGATAATAATTGAAAAAGGCTTGGCCAATTTCTTTAGGTGAGGAGATTTGCCTTCCTTTATCTTTTAAAACTACTATTTTTTTTTTCCCTTTTTTTTTTAACTTGGGTAGCCAATAATTTACTGCTTCTATTATTTTGATGGTGATATATCTGTTGAAAGCGCCACAGTGCTCTATCTGATATTTGCTGATTAATTTTAATTATTGTATTTTTTATTAATTTGATCTCTGCCATCATATGTGGTTGTGCATCCCAAAAAAAATTCGATTCCAATTTATTTAACTCTATATATAATTTTTTTAGTGGTGTGCCTCTCTGTTTTGACTGTGATTTAAGTTTGATCATCAAACCTCTTGTGAATGCTTTCTGTGTATTCCATATCGTGCAATAAGATGGGACAGTGTGTCTATTATTGTCAAAAAATTGTGATATTTCTTTATTTAAAAATATATATATATCAACTTTTCTATTTTTAACAAGAAATCATCCATTTTCCATTGTGGTCTATCTAATTTAACTTTGTTAATTTCAACTATTGCTGTAGTGTAGGCATGGTCTGATATGACAATCTTACCTATTTCTGTGTGAGAAATCTTATCTATTATTCGAGAATTTACTAAAATTAAATCAATCCGTGAATATATATTGTGTCGGGTTGAGTAAAAGGAAAATTGTTTTTGGTTTGGATGTTGAACTCGCCAAGAGTAAATGTTTGTGCTACTTTGCTAACTCTTTTAAGATTTTTATCCACCAATTTTTTAGATCTATCCAAATGTATGTTAGAAACCATATTAAAGTCCCCTGCAATAATGAGCGGGCCTTGTGCATATTTCTTAATCAAATTACTTATTTGTTTTAAAAATTTACCTTGCTTTTCATTAGGTGCATAAATATTAATAAGTGTGATTTTCTGCTTGTTAATTTGGCCGTTCCATAGAATGTAACGACCTTCAGAATCTGTAATAGACATTACTTCAACTATCTCTAGGTCATTGGAAAAAAATATTGATACACCCCCTTTTTTTTCTCACATACTGAGTGGTGTCTATGGTAATAGCGTCCTATTGCAAAGCCTGGTGTATTACATTTCCCCCAGTGTGTCTCCTGGAGAAATATTAGGTCTGCCTTCTCTTTATTACAATGTCTAAATACTGTTTTCCTTTTACTTGGGGAATTTAATCCTCTAACATTCCAACTTAAAACCTTTATTCCCATGTACCTCTGAAGCCAAACACTTGACTGACCTTATTTCCTTTATCTATAATTTTGTACGGAGATGGGGAGTGACCGGAAATGGTAATGTAGCCGCGCAGAACGGCGGTTTGCGGGAGGAGATGGCGCCAGATAGAGTCAGCTGAGGGCGTATGTGCTCAATAAGCAAAGCACATTCCCACAAGCACAACCCGAAGGAGAGGGAGAGTGGCAGACCCTGGCTAATAGACCAGCGAGCAGTATATCCCCGACGGCCCGGAATCCCGTCAGCCCTGTGAGAGGAAAAAACGCTGAAACGGCAGGAAGCGTTTATAACCTCTTCAACAGTGAATGTGCAGGAAGGCACTAAGAGGCAGAGGTCTGCAGAGCACGGGAATTGCTAAGGGATACAGAGGCTGCAGTGGACGCTGAGTCAGTTTAAAGGCCAATGGGAACCAGGAGACAAGTGCAGTAAAGCTAAGTAAAACATTATTTTTTTTCTGCTGGAAATGGAAACATAAACTGTCACTAGGATAACAAAAAATATGAAATTGGGTTATATCCTTACCCCCATAAAGATTCCCATAAAGATTTTAAGTAATATTGGTAAAGGGGTGTAGAAAGATACACTGGAACACACAATATTACTTGATAAGAAAGTAAAACCTCTCCAAAGGCCTGAAAAAGGACTAATCTTAAAAGACTGCATACACTATTAATGAAATTATCTGGTTTGTCTAAGAAACAAATTGCTAAGCAATGGGACATGAATATACTGATATCCTCTAAAAACTTCAAGAGGAAACTTAACCAACAAATTTTGGAAAGGAATAGTCTCGATATGATAGTCACAAGGGGGAGTGACTGGAATTGATGTGAAGGGTTTCCTAAATTACTAACGTAAACGCTTATGAATTATAAAAAGCAGGACAATTATTCATTTAAAATTTAATAGACAAGACTCACCCACAAGTGGGAATAAAACACTGTAACCCTAAACTTTAAATGATATAGAGGAAGGAGGAAAAAGAAGGAAAGAAGTGAAAAAAAAAAAAAAGGGTGAAATAAACACACCATACAATTATTACAAAATGGCGACGAAAACTAAAGCGAAAGGGCAAAAAAGCCCTACCTTAGAGCCATCCCCTTTCCCCCCCCTAAGAACCTTACGAAAACGACGCAAAAACAAACCCTAAAAGAAGGGCTGGATCAAAGCACAGATCTCCCCTCTGTAAATCTAACAAACAGAGACTCAGGAGGAGAATCTTCTTACTATAGGGAAAATTAAGGAAATCCTAAAGGACTTTCAAATAGAATTTTTTTGCAGAGATTAAGGCTCAAATTATGGAAAACTCCAAATTAATAACAGAAGTGAATAAAAGATCCGCAGACCTGGAAACTAAATTTGATAAGCTAATTCTGGATCACAATATGATACTGGAACAGACATTAAAAATGTCTACACAAATTAAAAGTCTGAATGAGCAAATAAACAAGATGGAAGATAAATCACGAAAAATAATCTCTGTATAAGAGGAATATCGGAAACTATAAAGAAAGAAGATCTCCCGACATATCTCAGGGAATTATTTTCCAATATCTCCCCTATTTACTCAAAATTGGACCAGAAATTTTACACAGTTCATAGAATCCCTTTACCAGCACACCTACAAAACAAAAGTCCTAGAGATGTGATCGTGAGAATACACCATCTACCCACAAAGGAAGCAATTTCCAAAGCTAGTTATACAAAGAAGATATTTGAATCACCATATGAAAAGATACAAATCTTTTCAGACTTCTCAAAAGGGACAATTAGTAAAAGGAAGGAATTTTCCTCGACAACACAAGCACTAAGGAAATTGAACCTCATTTATAAATGGACCTTCGCAGTAGGATTATTAGTTCTACAAGGATCCGTGTGGCATAAGATCAATTCCACGGAAGAAGGGGAAATTTTTTTGAACAACCTAAACTTGAAAACACATGAATCAAAGGAGCCCTCGACGACGTTGCAACTATCAACGCCTGATTGGCAGAAGAAGAAATAAACATTGTTATAAAAAAGACATAAATGGACATTAAGTTAGGTGTTCATGGGTGTTAAATAAAGTAGAGTTTATTCAGGGAAAACAGAAGAGAATTATATTATCAGGATAGGATTTAGAGCTGTTAACATCAAGACAGTTTAACATAGTTTGAGGTCTTATTGTTTAGGGTTAGGGGAAAGGAAAGGAGGAATAGAAGAAAAGGAGGTAGTATGGGAGGGTAGAAGGGTATAGGAAGGTACAAAATATAACATATAGAGAATGGTACAAATGTAAAAGAGTAAATTGAAGCAAAATCCATTAAACAATTCCAAAATATGTAATAATACAAAAGAATTATAATATGATACACTCCTTTCTTCTCGCCCTTTCCTTTCTCCCAGTTTTTCTAGTTCTAGTTTTAAGACAAATAATATAAAAAATATGCAGTTATAGACAGCTAAAAAACGGATTAAGAGAGGCAAAGGTTATAGCCATCTCCACATTAGACCGCTAACCATTTCTAAACAATGGCTGAATCCCTGCGGAACAGTAATGGCGAAAGGCTGTTTTACAGCCCCATCTGTTCTAACAGTACGAATGTATGTAAGAATGTAAGTATGAATGTTAGAAAAGTAATTTTTGGTCCCAAAATTAAAAAAAAAAAAATCTATTTAACTTTGATGTTAAAGAATGTCAAATTTGTATGAATATTGTGTAAATGTTGTTATTATATAAATACATAGACAGTGAAACCCTCATTGAATGATGTATAATGATAATCTTTTTTTGGAGAACAATTGTAATAAAGAAAAAAATATACATATATATATATATATATATATATATATATACACGATTAAGGGAATACTTCTTTAGATTTCCCTCTTAATATATACAGTATATATATATAGCTATAGTTAAACTCAATGATGGTTATTTATGAAGTCAAGATAATTGCCTTTCACTACAGTGAAAACATTCCAAGGAATAAGAATAATGAACAGATTGATGTTTAAGAATGTGTATTTATATGAGGGTTGTTACTATATAAATGCTGAAAAAGTGAAACCATCATTGAGGCCTGTTGGTGATTGTGCCCCAAATTGGAAGATCCATTTACTTTTAGAAGCAACTGCAGTTTTCTATTACATTAAAGAATGTTGCATAAAAAGCCATGTCACACCTGATTTTAAGAATTACTCAAATCTAGATATGTTCATCCATTTGGTAACAGATATAGAAAAAGTTAGGGTGAAAAAAATGGAGCCTAATTTATCAAAAGGAGAGAAGAAAGCCATTATAGATTTGAAAGCATCTTACATAGAAGTAAAAGCAGCTGATAAAAGTGGGAACGTGGTAATAATGGATAAGCAGGAATATTATGGGATGTGTACTCGGATTCAAAAAAATAGGGAAACCCATGAAATTCTTCCTGCTGATCCTAATCAAATATATAGACAAGAATTGAAGAATATTCTGAACCGAGCAAGAGAAAAAGGTTTAATATCATCAGAGAATCAAGATTATTTACTACCGGCTTATCCTATGTCTTCGACGTTCTATGCCCTCCCCAAAATTCATAAAAAATCTAAACCTATTCCAGGCAGGCCAATAATTTCAGGAACCAGCAATCTTACTGAAAGAGTAAAGTCAATTAGTAAGCTGCTTGCCATCATTTGTCAAGGTTCACCACGGACGTATTTAGACGATTTAATGGTTTATGCGTCTCCTCTACATCTTTGCTTGCTAGCATAGATGTAGAGCAGCTCTACAGCAGCATACCGCACAGCTGGGTCTTGAATCAGCCAAGTACTTCCTGGATACAAAGGGAGGAGGCAATAGGAATTTTAATAGCCTGATATTAGAACTGTTGCAATTCATACTCGAAAAGAATGCATTTCTCTTTGATGAAATATGGTAAAGGAAGGTTAGGGCATGGCCATGGGAGCGGCATGTGCCCCTAGCTATGCCAACCTTTATCTTGGAGCCTGCAAGGAGAAGGTAGTCTTCTCCGAAGAACTAGAGGTCCACACTAAGCATGTGCAACTTTGGTCCAGGTTTATTGATGATGTCTTCATTATATGGAGTGGGACACAACGGGAGTTTGAAAAATTCATCAACTGTCTGAACATTAATGTACTAAATCTGAGATTAGTGAAACTAGTCTTAGCTTCTTAGACCTAATGATCAGACATCCACTTTCAGAAAAGACACATCAACCAACAGCCTCCTCAAGTGGAGTAGTCAACACTCAATCCCCTTGAAGTGTGGTATACCGGTGGGTCAATATCTCCACCTTCGCAGGAATTGTAACAGTGTTGAAGACTTCAAGGATCAGGTAAGAGATCTTAATCATTTTGTTTAAAATGAAAGGCTATCCAAATAGGGTCCTGTAATGGGCCTAAAAAAGAGCTCCAGAAAAAGACAGGAATGTACTCCTATACCAGACCAAAGAGCCCTCTGAAGAACAGAATAAAATAAGATGTATTATGACTTTTGGTAGTCAAAACCAGGAGATAAGAGCAATTCTCAACAAACATTGTCAGTTACTAACGGGTGATCCATCATTAAAAGATTACATCTCACAAGAAGCTTCAATAACATACAGGAGAGGTCCCAATATAGGAGACTTAACTACTCAAAGTCTATTCGAAAGGACTAAAAGCACAAGCAACTGGCTCCAGAAAATGAAGACCCCAGGAATGCATTGTTGCCAAAGATGCAAGGCGTGTTGCTTTGTCGAAACTGGAAAACATTTTAAGCATCCTCTAACATCCAAAATGTATAAACTCAAAGAACATTAGAACTGTTTGTCCACCTATGTGATCTATGTTCTTAAATGTGAATGTGGGCGGATTTAAGTGGGAAAAAAGGTGAGGTAGCTTCGCAGATGAATTTTGGAGCATGTTTATTCCATCCAGAGGGAGTTTGATACACCTGTCTCAAGACATGTCAATCGCTTTCATAAAGGTGATATAAATGCATAACATTTCCGATTATAGATAATGTCCCCCATAAAAAGAGGGGTGGCAATAGAAAACTGCAGTTGCTTCAAACAGAGAGTAAATGGATCTTCCAATTAGGGGCACATTCACCAACAGGCCTCAATGAGGGTTTCCCTTTTTCAGCATTTATATAGTAACAGCCCTCATATAAATACACATTCCTAAACATCAATCTGTTAAATAATCTTAGCCTTGGAATTTTTTCACTGTAGTGAAAAGCAATTATCTTGACTTTATAAATAACCATCATTGAGTTTAACTATAGCTATATATATATATCTAAAGAAGTATTCCCTTAATCGTGTATAGATATATATTTTTTTCTTTATTACAATTGTTATCAGAAAAAATATTATCATTATACATCATTCAAGGGTTTCACTGTCCATGTATTTATATAATAACAACATTTACAAAATATTGGTACAAGTTTGACATTCTTTAACATCAAATTTAAATAGATTTAGCTTTTAAATATTTGTGAAACAAATTTTTTAAATTCCTTTATGGAAAAGAAATAGTTTAGACTTCAAAAATAACACCATTAATTTGTATTAAAAAATAGAAAGAATGGAATCCAAAAAATATTTTCCTTTGTGCAACAAAGTGTTTTAAATACATTTGTGTATATTTACATACATTTTTTCTTTATTACAATTGTTTTTAGAAATAAGATTACTATTACATATTAGATTCAACATTTATAATAGAGGAAATATAGCATTTAAAACACTCTGATAATGACAACTTGTAATGCTATATGTTGTCATTGTGATAGAGACTCCTTTGAATCCATCAGAGAGCATTGGGGAGACCAGGTGTAACAACTATACTTGCTCCTTTAAGAATCTAGCTCCACTCTCTTCCTGAATGTGACATAACAATTCACATGTGGAGAGAGCACCAATTGGAGAGATGCCGGTTCCTCTTCAAAAACCCGCGAAATCACAGCATCCATTACAGCTTGTACAGCGTTCCAAACCCTTTGAGAAATCCCTCGAGAGAACGGCGAAACCAGATCCTAGGTCAGGTGATATAGTATCACCTACATACTATAAACATTTTATATAGAATTTTATGTTTTTTGCCTATCCTATGATTGATGACTATTGTATGAGGATAGTACATTGAGTAGGAGATACCTCAGTATTCTTTCTATATACACAGAGCATTTGTTTTCTTTATTACAATATCATTATTGATGGGGCTAATATATAGAGCATTTTTTCCTTTAATTCCCTTATTTATATTGATTAGACTATTCCCCTGGATTCACACTTTATATTTATTTTTATATTTAGCATTTTAAGTGCTAACTATTTCACAGTGAAAGCAGATTTTTGCAACACTCTAATATACAGAGCATTCTTCTGTATCACACCTATTCATATTTATGGGATTATTACCCTTCATTACACTTCACTTTTATATTTAGTGTTATCGGCACTAACTATATTTCTAATTGTCAATTAACTTAGCATACTCATATGGTTGTATGTATAGTCATTTGCACAGTTGTATTTATTTTAGCTTCTTAAGTATTATTATTACGATTGCTATACATTTTAGACGGCGTAGTTTATAAGATTTAAGGCCTATTTTTAGATTTTTTAATTAAAATTAGATTTTTAGAGGATGTAGTTATTTATATTTTGGTCAACCCATATTTGTGTTGATTTTCATGTTACGCACCGCAGGTGCATTGCTCAAGATCCGTTTTCTCCTTTTTTTGTTTTTATATATATACTAGCGACTTGCTTGTCAAAAATGACAGGGCAATAAAATTGTAAGGCAGGTAATGCTGTTTGGGCCAGACATTAATTTTGTTGGTGGTCCGAGATCCTTCGTCGCTCATTGCGAGGCTGTTGGCTGTTGTATTTTTTTTTTCTGATAGGCGCTTTTCCTGTTATTGTTTGGTCAGCAGTGATCTGCTTTTTGCTCTTATTGGAAGGCTTTGTGTGCTATAAGCAGCGTTGGCGCTCGTTGTGAGTCGTGCAGTGAATGGCTTTTGTGTTTGTTGTGAGTGTTTTTTTTGCGTATATGTTTTTTTGTATGCTAATTAAATATTATTAAATGAATATACTTTACCTATTTGGAAGTAATATATGCAGGAAGCATTGTGCTGAAGAGCTGACAATCAGTTTTGCTGTTCCTGCAGCATACAATGTAGGTTTGAAGTGTTGTGGAGCTGAGGTGTTAATGTCAGCAATGTGTGCAGTGTGTAGTGTAAATAGGCTGCGTGCGCAAGGGAAAGCCGTTAGGGTAGCTGTGTACTTAGGCATCGTGTAAGAGTGTTGTAAAATGGCGGCGAATGTGTATGTGGTACACGGCTGTATATGATGTAGCGTCCTTGGTAAGAGTGTATCTTGTACCTCGTATTGCTTTTTTGAAAAGCCATCTGTGCTTGGGGGTGTTTTACGTCTTTATGGTCCTGTAGCCTCGTTTTCGTTTTTTCAACAGCCATTTTTTCTCTCGCTTAGGGGATTTTCGTGTGTCTAAACTCTGGAATTTGGACTTAAATTGAGGTGTAACTTCACTTGCAGAGTTCCTGAGCGCCCACCCCCCCTTACTGTGGGTAAGCTTTTTATGTATTTTTTGTGTGTATTTTTTGTGTTTTTAATGTTTTCAGGTGTGTGCGGTTCAGCCGTTAAGGTCATAATGTTTTTTTTCCTAAGTCCCGTGTCTCGTACTTGTTTATGATAAGTCCATACATTTTCCGTTTTAAGTCCCGCGGTTCGTATTTTTTTGTGGAAGTCCATATATAGTGATTGCGTGTTAGATCTATTTTGGTAAAGAGCCGCTTGTGTGGGTGTTTGTAACCGTCTGTGAAGCGCGGTTGAGCCTCCACCTCTGCAAATGCGGCCGGTCAGCTCATTGCAGCCGACGTGGGCGCCTCCACCTCTGCAAATGCGGCCCCTCGCGAACGAGCCTCGTATGTTTGTACAGTGCCTTACAAAAGTATTCACCCCCCCCTTTGCATATTTCGGGTTTTGTTGCCTCACAACCTGGAATTAACATGGATTGTTTGAGGATTTGCATCATTTATTTACAGAACATGCTCACAAGTTTGAAGATGTTTTTTTATTGTGAAATTCAACAAATAGAACAAAATAAGAGAAAAATTCAATGTGCATAACTATTCACCACCCTAGAGTCAATACTTTGCAGAGCCACCTTTTGCGGCAATCACAGCTCCAAGTCGCTTAGGATAAGTCTCTATGAGCTTGCCACATCTTACCACTGGGATTTTTGCCCATTCCTCCTTGCAAAACTGCTCCAGCTCCTTCAAGTTGGATGGTTTGCGCTTGTGAACAGCAATCTTTAAGTCTGACCACAGATTTTCAATTGGATTGAGGTCTGGGCTTTGACTAGGCCATTCCAACACATTTACATGTTTCCCCTTAAACCACTCAAGTGTTGCTTTAGCAGTGTGTTTGGGGTCATTGTACTGCTAGAAGGTGACCCTCCATCCTAGCCTCAAATCACGCAAAGAGCGGTAAAGGTTTTGCTCAAGAATATCCCTGTATTAAGCACCATCCATATTTCCCTCAACTCTGACCAGTTTCCCAGTCCCTGCTGCTGAAAAACATCCCCACAGCATGATGCTGCCACCACCATGGGGATGGTGTTCTTTGGGTGATGTGATGTGTTGGGTTTGCGCCAGACATAGCATTTTCTTTGATGGCCGAAAAATTCAATCTTAGTCTCATCAGACCAGAGCACCTTCCTCCATACATTTTGGGAGTCTCCCACATGCCTTTTCGCAGACTCAAAACGTGCCTTTTTGTTTTTTGTTGAAAGTAATGGCTCTCTTCTGGCCACTCTGCCATGAAGCCCAACTCTATGGAGCGTACATCTTATTGTCGTCCTATGTACAGATACTTCAGTCTCTGCTGTGAAACTCTGCAGCTCCTCCGGGGTTACCTTAGCTCTCTGTGCTGCCTCTCTGATAAATGCCCTCCTTGCCCGGTCCGTGCGTTTTGGTGGGCGTCCATCTCTTGGCAGGTTTGCGCTTTTGCCATGTTCTTTCCATTTGGTTATGATAGATTTTATGGTGCTCCTGGGGTTCATCAAAGATTTGGTTATTTTTTTATAACCTGACCCTGAGTTGAACTTCCCAACAACATAAGAAACTTGTTTGGAGAGTTCCTTGGTCTTTATGACAGTGTTTGGTTAGTGGTGCTTCTTGCTTAGGTGTTGCAGCCTATGGGGCCTTTCAAAAAGGGGTGTATATGTAATGACAGATCATGTGACACTTAGATTACACACAGGTGGACATCATTTCACTAATTATGTGACTTCTGAAGGTAAAAGGTTGCCCCAGAGCTTTTTACGGGCTTCATAACTAAGAGGGTGAATACATACGCACAAGACAATTTTCTGTTTTTTATTTCGAAAAAAATGTTTATGTATATATTTTTCTCATTGCACTTCACCAACTTAGACTATTATTGTCTGATCCATCACATAAAATTCAGATTAACAAAACACTGAACTTAAGGCTGTAATGTAAAGAAATAGGTAAAAAGTCAAGAGGGTGAATACTTTTGCAAGGCATTGTATATGTATATATATATATATATATATATATATATATATATATATATATATATATTTGTTTGCATGTGTATGTGTATATATATTATATATATATTACTCCATCAGAAAGAACTGCCATAAAGATAAAAAAAACAAAAAAAACAACCCCAACACCACTATCAAACCGGCAGACAAAGGAGGTGCAGTTGTTATCATGAATACTCAGGACTAGTTAAATGTAGCCAACAGACAACTGTCAGACAACACTTACTACAAGAAATGGAACCAGGACCCTACTGAAAAATATACTCTTCAACTTAAGAAACTTCTCAAAATATTCCCTAAAAAATATATATCATGAATTACAAGAACTCATCCCCGCCAATCCTACAACTGGGACTTTCTACCTACTGCCAAAACTCCACAAACCAGGCAACCCAGGGAGACCAATTGTTACAGGTATGGATACAGTGACTGAACAGATGTCTTGAATTTATGAAAACATCCTTAAACCATTAGTTAGTAACACCAGTAGCTATATACAAGACACCACTGACTTTCTCAACAAACTCAGTCAGATTAAAGACCTACCTGCTAACACACTACTTGTCACCATGGATGTAGAGTCTCTTTACTGTAATATCCCACACAAAGATGGCACTGAGGCATGCTTTAGGTTTCTTTCAACAAACATGCAAAACAATAAAAACATCCAAGAGAGAAAAGCATTTGAAATAAAGATGATCACATTCTTCAACACTAAAAACACAGGACTTAATATAAAATTGGGTTTTCTAACACATTATCAGAATTTCATGTGATTTTTTTACTCTTATACCATAACAGACTTAGCACTCTTAGTGAGATGTTTCTCCAACAGGAAAGATATCACTGTGGACTACAGTGCTCTGCCTTTTCATGTACTGTATATATTGATGTATATGTGTGTATATATGTTTCCTTTGCTATGTTGTGTTAATTCTCCATATATGTATTTATCTGATGAGGTCAGATGCTGTTTCCACTCCTTCTGCATCTGCTGTTATTATTCAAACTGAGTGTTCCATCTCATGTAAGTATTGCTTGAGACTTGACAAAGAGAGGTTTAACCTCTTGAAAGCTTGTCATTATAAATAAAACATTTGTCCAATACAAAGGTATCAAATTATATTGCAATACTCATTAATCTACTAAAGTGAGTGTACTGTGTGCCTCAATTATATAGACCCTTACAACACACTAATGAACGCATGTATTAACACTATAAGTTCCATGAGGGTCATCCAGGACCCTCATGACACAAATTGTAAGCACTACACCATTTTAACCCGGTAATTAAAGACCCTCATGGGACAGTTAGAAGCCTAACATTACCCCGTAAGAGCTATGAGGGTTCTCCAGTACCCTCATGACACTAAGTACAAACACTACACTGCACTAAACCCAACCCAATAAACCATTAAATCTAAACTAACACCCCTCTACACTAACCTATTAACACCTACACTACCTACCTACACTACCTACCTACCCCCTAATAAACCCCCACACCACTCTAATTACAGAAAATAAAAAAACCTAAGTCACAAACAATAAAAAATCTACATTACAGAAAATAAAAAACCAAAGTCACAAAAAATAAAAAATCTACATTACAGAAAATAGAAAAATACATTACAACCCCCCCCCCACACTACAGAAAAAAAAATACACACCTGAAAAGGAAATACATACAGTATACATACATTACAATACAATACAAATAAAATACAATAGCCCCCTATCTCTCTAAAATACATCCCACTATCTATCTAACATACTATCAATCCTATCTAATATACAGAAATCCTATGTAATATACAATAAATCCTATCTATCTAAAATACATCCCCCTATCCTATCTATATACACAAACCCTAAATCTAACCTAAAATAAAACATTTTCAGCCAATCAGAAGGTGAGTAGAATATTTAGAATGTGTATAATGTTTATTTATTGTATGTAAATTTGTTGTACTAATTTGTTTTGTTTTGTCACCTAGGTTGGTGATCTGAAGGGACATCTGCAAAGGTAAGTGGTCTTAATTATTTTATTTTAGATTAGAATTAGGGTTTGTGTATGAAGATAGCATTTGTTGTATGTTAGATAGGGGTATGTATTTTAGATAGTATTTATTGTATATTATATAGTATTTATTGTATGTTAGATAGGGGTATGTATTTTAGATAGATAGGATTTATTGTATATTATATAGTATTTATTTTATGTTAGATAGGGGTATATATTTTTTAGATAGGTAGGATTTAATGTATATTAGATAGGACTGTATGTTAGATAGATAGGGGGTATTGGATCTGTATTGTATTGTATGTATTCTGTATGTATTTCCTTTTCAGGGGTGTGTTTTTTTTTCTGTAGTGGGGGGGGTTGTAATGTATATTTTTTTATTTTCTGTAATGTTCTTTTTTTATTTTTTGGTTATTTTTTTTTTATTACGGGTCCTTTAAGGACCTTTAGGGTCCCGCAAGGCAGGAATTTTGATTACAACGTGCGATCGGGGACCCCCACTACCACGGTTAAAGTGGGGTTAATGCCGGTTTCCGGGCTTATCTTGGGTCTCTTCTTGCGTAAGTTGTATGCGGCTGTGCGGTCCGGGGCCGTGGAGCCTCGTTAACAATTTTTTCGGCAGCCATTTTTTTCCTCGCTTAGCCATTTTTCGAGTGCCAAAACTGTGGAATTTGGGGTTAAATTTGCATATATCCTCACTTCCAGATGTCCTGGCTGTCCCCCCGTGCTGTGGGTGAGTGTTTTTTTTTATAATTATTGTGTTTATTAGTGTGTGGGGTGGTTTAGTTGTGTGGGGTGGTTTGGGGCGCCGTAGGACTAAGTGCTGCAAGTTTAGAAGTGTGTGGGGTGGTGTTGTTTCAAAGTCATTCGCCGTAAAGCCTTCACCATTTGAAAATGCGGCCCCTAGCTTCGCAAGGGTCCGCATTTGTGGCCCAAACTGCGTCCCTAGCTTCACGAGGTACGCAGTTCTAGCGAGCTCACAAAGCGTGACGACGTCTCGTAGTTTGCCAACTAATATATATATATATATATATATATATTGTGATGGAGTACCATTAGGGGTCACAAGAGAGCTCTGTAAGACTTCTCCCCTGAGAATGAAAGGAGTTAATTCCATTCAGTTATCAGTGGCTAAATGGAAGCAGCCTAGCTGTGAACTGCTTTTAAAAGCAGCAGAGAGATGGGTGGAGTTTCTCTCACTTAGGCTTGGGCCTAAGAGCCGTGGGCTGTGTGTGTTGCAGGAGGAAGCCCTGAACAGCTCAGCTGCCTCTGGGATCCAGAGAGCTGGGATTTGTGCTGGAGCGAGACAGTCAGGAAGGCTGCGGAGTTCCAGAGTTTGCGCACAGAGAAGACTTCTGTGGTATTGGAGATATTCCACAGAGATAGGATTATCTGAAGACACCATCCCTAAGAAGCTGGAAGGAATAAGGAATAAAAGGTTGGTGCCAATGCATGTTATTCTAATTGTATCCAGAGAAGGATTACAAAGGTCCCAGGGAGAAGAAGAGTGCATTGAGAGGGAGAGTAAGAGTTCCTCATTACAAGAGGGTGACAAGGGCCCTATGCTTCACAAACAATTGATAGAAGCTGTAGAGGAAAAGGCAAATAAGAGACTGTATGTTTCCTGGCCACAAGGTGGCGATATAACAAAGTTAAGAGACTGTTTGTTTCCTGGCCACAAGGTGGCGATATATCACAAATAAGAGACTGTTTGCATCCTGGCCACAAGGTGGCACTTCCTGTCACAGATAAGCTGCGCAGGATATAGTCAGGGCGTTCCTGAGTATAGTAAGCACGTTTATGTAGGGTTTTATTTTGTTGCTGAATACAAGCACTGTTTTTGTTCTGTTTATGCAAACAAATAAAATAGCAGTAAAACTCAACTTTGGACATGCCTGCTGTGTCTTCCTCCCTGTATAAAAGAGATAAGAAAGTGCAGGACGCAAACCCCGCCAGAAGGGGGCGCCCTGTTACAATATATATATATATGTGTGTTTATATACATATATGTGACACATGCGCGCCACATCATTAGCATATGCCAGGTGCCGACGCAGGAAGGAGCAGAGGCTGGAGGAGAAGCTGCAGATAAAGGTAAGTGAGGGGAAAGAGAGAGGGGGAGGTATTTAGAGGGGTCAAGTGAGGAGGGGGGGTTAGAATTAGGAAGGGGGATTAGAATGAGGAGGGGGGGTTGAAGATGAGGAGGGGGGAGAGAAAGAGACACGGGGGGGCAGAGAGACATGGGGGGGAGGGAGACACAGGGGTTAGAGAGACACTGGGGGGAGAGTGACTCAAGTATAAGCCAAGGGGGCCCTTTTTAGCCTTAAAAAAAGGGCTGAAAAACTCGGCTTATACTCGAGTATATACGGTATGTGTGTGTGTGTGTGTATATATATATATATATATATATATATATATATATATATATATATAATTTGTTTGTATATGTATTGTGATATCGCTGCTGTCACACTCAGGGTTCGTGCCCTTGTATCTGGCACCACAATGGAGTACTCAGGAGCCCTTTTTAAAATATCAGCGGTAGTATTTATTTCCGTACAGCAAAATAACATAAATGGTGCAAAAACAAATTCTAGCTTTAAATAGAAGCACTGGCTGACTCTTGGCTGCAGTTCCCTCACTGTCCAAGATGTAGTCTAAAAACAAAAGTCCAAACAAAAGCTTACTGGATATCAAGTCTCCCTTGCAGCACGGGATTTCCACAGCAGGCTCTGGCATCCTCTGTCGAGCTCAGATTGAGCTCCCCCCCCTCAGCTGGGTGCTAATCAGACCTATAAAGGTGGAACCCAGCTGGGCCTGCTTGATTAGCCTGCTGTGTTAACCCTTTCTTCCCCTAGTGGACACAGGGCTCTGCTCAGTCTCTCTCCCACGTACACTCCATCGATTACTCTGTTCCAGTATGTGTGTATATATATATATATATTTGTTTGTATATGTGTGTGTATATGTATGTATCACATATATAGTTGTGTGCATACGAGCCGTTGCTCACGCTTGCGGGCTCTCGCGCACATTTGCGGTGGTGGAGCATCCCACGTCGGCTGTGTTTGTCAGCAAATGCGGACCCTCGCAAAGCGAGGGGCCGCATTTGCGGTGGTGGAAGATCCAACGTCGGCTGACACACACACACGCAGGACTTAGAACACGTACGACAACTGCGACCCTCGCAAAAAAAATACGGCTGTGAAACGACCCATTCCCAACACGCAAAACTGGCCGAAAACGGCGCGCATGAAAACATCAGAAACACAAGAAATAAACACAACGAACACATAAAAAGCTTACTTACAGCAAGGGGAAGCATCCGGCACCTCGAAAAGTTAATTTACACGTCCATTTAAGTCCAAAAAAACGAGTTTAAACTGCCGAAAATCACCTAAGCGAGAGACAAAATGGCCGCTGAACAAAACGAAAACGAGGCTACAGACATAACTATACTACAGTGACTCGCAAAACTGAAACACATACTATGTGGCACGTACCACACTGATATTAACCACCATTTTGAAAACTACTACACATAAAATAGTGGATGGAACGCAAATTGTAAGCTGAAACGCAAATAGCGCATGCGTATTGCGTTCTAATGGTCTGAGGCACTTGAAAGTTTATATACTGCCTACTTTCCAGGAAATTCTACATTTCTACTCAGGTAATGAATGGATTGACTGGATAGTTAACTGCTGCTGTTACTTGAGAAGAGAATTGTTTCCTAATTTCCTACTTTACATTGTACAAATTACAACTTAGAGGTAAGCTATGATATATTACATTTTATTATCAAGACAGGACAAAACTAGGAAAATGTGATTCATGTATAGTGACATGTGACATGCACATTTATGTGTATAGCCCCTACAACAAACTAATCTTAACCCAAACTAATTAAACAAGTATATTTAAATGACATAAAAAAAATGTTTTTTTTAAATGTGTAGGCCCTAAAACAAACGAATGTTAATTGAAACTAATTAAACAAGTACGGTATATTTAAATGACATTAATTTACTGCAACTCAATATGTAACATAAAGCTGAATCTTTCCCCTTTTTTTACTATTCAAACAGACACTGCATCAACAGCGTCACTCAAGAATTTGCACCATGCATTGTGAACCAGAATCCCTTTTAAAGAACACAAAGAAAGAAGAAGAGGTAAGATAGAAAAATACATTACATGCTGAAAAAGGTGGTTTGCTAAATCAAAAAGAAGAAATATACAATTAACCATTTAACTTTTTTTTCAAACAGACACTACAAGGAGACCGGCAGATTAAGATTGGCAGGAGGGACAAGAACAACACTTCAATCAAGGTAAAGTATAACAAGTAGAAAAAATAAAGGATCTATATATGTTTAATGGCTGCCAATATAACAAATGCAGCAACCAAAAAGTGGTGAACACAAAATAGGATAATGCTAAAAACATTGCCATAATATCCAAAATAGAAAAAGCATTCATTTTCACTGTAGAAAAACATTTAACCTTCATAAAAAAGACTAATTAAGCAAATAAAGTATGCAACATATGGTAGACACAAAACAGGATTGTACCAAAAATCACACAAACACATAGCAAAGTAAATTAATATTCTTCTTTAATGTTTAAGAACCTATAAGCCTTACAAAGAAGTCTAAATAAGCATACCAAAAGTGGTGGATACACAATAGGATAATGCTAAAAACATTGCCACAATATCCAAAATAGCAAAAACATTCATTTCCACTGTAGAAAAACATTTAACCTTCATAAAAAAGACTAATTAAGCAAATAAAATATGCAACATATGGTAGACACAAATAGGATTGTACCAAAAATCACACAAACACATAGCAAAGTAAATTAATATTCTTCTTTAATGTTTAAGAACCTATAAGCCTTACAAAGAAGTCTAAATAAGCATACCAAAAGTGGTGGACACACAATAGGATAATGCTAAAAACATTGCCATCATATCCAAAATAGCAAAAACATTCATTTCCACTGTAGAAAAACATTTAACCTTCATAAAAAAGACTAATTAAGCAAATAAAGTATGCAGCATATGGTAGACACAAATAGGATTGTACCAAAAATCACACAAACACATAGCAAAGTAAATTAATATTCTTCTTTACTGTTTAAGAAGCTATAAGCCTTACAAAGAAGCCTAAATTAGCATACCAAAAGTGGTGGACACAAAACAGGATAATTCTAAAAACATTGTGATAATATCCAAAATAGTGGATATTAATAATATCCAAGAGTATAAAAAAAGGATAACTGAAATATACAAATACAATGAAAGTATTTTTAAAAGGTTGCACAAAAAACAGTATAGCTGATAAATTCACCCTTACAGATACAATAGACCAAAATATTGAAATATGCATTCATTACAAATACATTCAAATGAAATAACATTTACATTTTTATTTTACAACAGACACTGTGTGAAGACCATCGGACGAGGACTTTCAACAGAGGACCAACAAAGATTCTGCTTGAAATCACACTTCAACCAAGGTACAGTATAACACGTAAAAAAAAAGAGAAAACTAAATAAACATGTTTGCTCTGCATCCATGTCAACAGAAAACAAAAAAGAATAACAACCACTAACTATAACTTTTACCAAAATATAACTGACACATTTCTGATCTACCTCTTATTTGTCTTTTATGGACAATAATGTTTAACAGTAAATCCAAACTTCAATGTAGCCAGAAAAAAAATAGTATAGTCCACAAAAGGCCCAAAACACAGACTCAATAAAATTTGTCATTCTAAATTACCAGTCCTAATCTACAATTTATTAAGTATAAAACCAATCCACACACATAAAATACAATAGTACTACAAATAGAGCTAACACCCAAAAAACAACAATAGAAACATTTTCAGAGCCCCAACATCTAAGCCTTTAAAGAAAATATAAAAATACTATTATAACAATCCCCTGTACGATAAATTACAAAGACTAATTTCTGCCCCCTACTATCCCTATAAGCCAAAAGTACAAAAAATAATAATTAACAAACCAAAAAAATACACCTACTATATCTACAAGAAACTATAGTGTAATTATCTTGAGTGTGCTATGCATGTAAGGCAAAAATTACAACCTACAACAGAAAGTAAAAGCATAAAAATTAAAAACACTTATTTAACAATACGAAGAAAGTACCGCTACAATGAACTTACATCACATAGAAACAAATTGTTGATAAGAATTTTTTTAAAAAACAAACTTAACATCTCAAAATAAACTAATGATACATTATTTTTTTTTACAGATTAACATGGCTGATAACGAGAGTAAACAAGAAAAGATAAGACGGCAAGCTAGAGAACGATGGCAGAGAGCAGACAGCCAGCAGACACCAGAGCAGAAGGAAATTCGACGAGAAAAAGAACGCAATAGAATTGCAAGCAAAAGACTATCAGCTGCAAAAATTAAAGATACACCAAAAAAAGCTACTAAGCAAACAAAGGATTTAGAACCTGTTCCTCAAACATCAGATGACATTTTACCTGAAAAAATAAAAGATATACCAAAAAAAGCCACCAAAAAAACAAATCATTTAGAACCCGTTCCTGAAACATTACATGACATATTTCCTAAACCAATAAAAGATATACCAAGAAAAGCCACGAAAAAAACTAAGCATTTAGAACCTGTTGTTGAAACATCACATGACATTTCACCTGATGAATTTGAAAGTCAAACTGCTATATGCTTTGCAAATTGTCCTTTACTCAAGTCTTTAGCAGTAGAGGTTCATAGTTGTTGGGACATGAATACTCAATGTCAGTTTTGTGAGGCTTATTATTTTAAACAGGAGAGACACAGAGATGGTCAATTTATTAGCTGCTGTCAAAAAGGCAAGTTCAAACTTCCAGAAAGAAAATAATTTCCAATCTATTTACAAAACATTATGACTGAACCTACTTTATCAAACTACAACATTTTTAAGACAAACATAAGATCCTACAATAGTGCCATATCCTTTGCATCTATGGGGGCAACATTAGCTGCTAATGTACCAGGACATGGTCCTTACTGTTTTAAAGTCCAAGGCCAAATTTACCATCGTACTTTCCATTTACATCCAGAGGAAGGAGAGCAAAGAAAATTCTCTCAACTATATGTCCTAGATACAATAGAAGCTGTTGACCAACGTATGCAGCTGGAAGAAAAAAA
The DNA here is from genome assembly GCA_027410445.1 of Discoglossus pictus. NCBI lineage: Eukaryota > Metazoa > Chordata > Amphibia > Anura > Alytidae > Discoglossus > Discoglossus pictus. The sequence goes on from CM050165.1 coordinate 189,953,308, forward strand.
ATGCCTACCCAGTGTTTTTATAGAGCTAGATAACATTATGGACAATAACCCCTACACTAAAGCTTATAAAAAATGGCAGAAGTAGAAAATGAACAACAACTTCATGCACAAAGACATCAATTACCAATACCAAAGGTCAATATCGTGCTTAAAAGAGACAGACATACTGATAAACATCATTATAACTTGCCAACATCAAATGAAGTTGCAATGGTGTTTCAAAATGATGAAGGAGAACCACCATTTCAAAGAGACATTAGAATATATCCCATAAATGAGGAGCAACCATTCATTAATATGAGTATCTTAAGTCCAAATTTAGATCCAATGACATATCCCATTTTTTTCCCACACGGAGAGGCAGGTTGGCAACCAAAATTAACACTTCCCAGTTACCCAAATGCTAAAGCCAGAATCCGAAATAATGTTTCTATGCTTGAATTTAAAGTAGCTCAAATTGCCATTCGAAATACATTTAATCCAATTTCATGTGGTGGAAAACTAACGCAACAATGGATTATTGATTCCTATTTGCAAGTTGAGGCCAATAATTTAAACTTTATAAAATATCAACAAGATGAACTACGTGTAGAACAATATTCTGGACTAATGGACTATGTTGCTGAGGTGGCTACATGCAGAGACACGAGAGCTGGCAAAGCCATAATTTTACCATCTTCCTTTCAAGGATCTCCTCGAAATATGAGAGAAAGATACAATGATGCTATGGCTATTGTCACCAAATTTGGAAAACCCGATTTATTTCTTACATTTACATGTAATCCCCAATGGCCAGAAATTACACAAAATTTACTTCTTGGCCATAGTCCTTCTGATAGACCAGAATTAGTAGCCAGAGTTTTTAAGATTAAATTAAAATCATTAATACTTGACATCACTATAAGTCAGTTATTTGGCAAATGTCTTGCTTATGTATATACCATTGAATTTAAGCAAATAGGCCTTTAACATGCACATCTTCTCATAATACTTCAAGAAAAAGATAAATTAGATACTTCTGAAAAAGTGGATGCAGTCATTGTTGCTGAACTACCAGATCCAGAACTATATGGTAGACTATATGAGATTGTTACTCATCGCATGATCCATGGACCCTGTGGTGAGCTTAATCCACAATCACCATGTATGGAAAATAATAAATGTTCCAAAGATTTTCCAAAAGATTATAGAGACAAAACCTATGCCAAATGTGATGGCTATCCACTTTATAAAAGAAGAGAAGGAGATAGTGCCATTATTCATGGCAAAAAAGTTGACAATAGATATGTAGTACCCTACAATCCACATTTACTCATGAAGTATAACACCCACATTAATGTAGAAGCCTGCACTTCCATCAAATCCATTAAATATGTGTACAAATATATTTACAAAGGCTATGATGCAGCTACTGTAGTCATCAAAAGTGCAGACAACCCTGAAAGTAGTGAGTTAGTACATGATGAACTTGCACCTCATGTAGATGCTCGCTATGTCAGTGCGCCAGAAGCTATGTGGCGGCTTTTAAAATTTAAATGCATGATAGATCACATGCAGTATATAGATTAGCAGTACATTTGCCACAAAGACATTTAGTGTATTTCCATGCTGGAAATGAAAGTAATGCATTGGCCCAAAGTGAACTTCGTCACACTACACTAACTGCATGGTTTGAATTAAATTCCACAGATTCAGAAGCAACCCAATTCTTATATATTGAAATTTCATATCCCTATGTTTTTGTGAATGGATTATGGAGACCTAGAAAAAGCAGAGGAAATAAAATAATTCCAAGAATTTACACAGTCAGTCCAAGAGATGTTGAATGTTTTTGCTTACGAATATTACTTTTAAATGTTCCTGGAGCACAAAGTTTTGAACACTTAAGAACTGTTAATGACATAGTATATGAATCCTTCCATTTAGCTTCAAGACATAAAAACTTACTAGCTGATGATACAGAATGGGAAAGATGTTTAGAAGAAGCAGCACAATGTCAAATGCCATGGCAGATGAGAGAACAATTTGCATTTATTTGTATCTTCTCAAATGCTCCAAATGCATTAGCTTTGTGGGACACATTTAAAAGTAATATGGCTGAAGACTTTATGCAACGATACAATGAACCGATTGCACACTTAAAAGCGTTAATGGAAATCCAAGAAGTATTTTTAACTCATGGATTAAGTTGTGCAAGTTTTAATTTGCCTCATCCAGGTCTTATAGATGACATAAACTTTGAAGACTATGACATTCAACTACAAGTAGAAAGAACAGAGGAAAGACTTGCAACTTTAAATACGTTACAATTGCATTCTATCTTGATGGACCTGGCGGATCAGGAAAAACGTATCTATATAATTTATTAATGAGTTCTGTACGAGCACAAGGTCAAATAGCACTGCCGTTTGCCACTACTGGAATTGCTGCACTTTTGTTAGAAGGTGGAAGAACTGTACATAGTGGCTTTAAACTGCTAGTGCCTATTTTAGAAACCTCTGTGTCAGATATTCGCATGACATCATTACAAGCAAAGAAATTTTAAAAAAGTAAATTAACTATATCAGATGAGGCCACAATGATGTCATGCTATGCCCTCCAATGTATTGACCGTTTGCTTCTGGAAGTCATGGATAATACTTTTCCATTTGGTGGAAAGGTAATGTTGTTAGGTGGCGATTTTAGCCAAACATTACCTGTCATTGTAAATGGAAATCAAACTGACATTATCAAAACCTGTATAAAGTCAAGCACACTATGGAAACATTTTACCCATCTTCAACTGCAACAAAACATGAGATCAGAAGGCCAAACTGATTTCAATGATTGGCTTATTAAAATTGGAGAAGGCAGAACAGAAAAAATACCTCATTTACCTGAAGACACTATGCAGATCCCACCTCATATGATTTGTCACCAAGATATTATATCGGCTATATTTGAAGGTAGCATAAATAACCAGGAATATTCAGAGCTTGCCAACCAAGTCATACTAACGTGTAAAAATAAGGATGCATTAATCCTCAATAATGAAATCTTAAAAAAAATGAATGCACCACAAAGAAATTATCACAGTGCTGATTCTGCACTTGCTGATGAAAATGAAAGTCAGGCTAACTTTTCAACTGAATTCATAAACTCACTAACTCCTTCTGGAATGCCACCACATATTTTGCAGCAAAAGAAAGGTGCAATTGTCATGTTACTGCGAAATATGAACCCCAAAAAAGGCCTATGCAATGGGACAAGATGAATTGTTCAACTATTAAAGGACCATTTTATAGATGCTGAAATTTTAACTGGTACCCATAAAGGAGAGAGAGTTTTCATACCAAGAATAGATTTAGCACCAAGTGAAAGTAGTCTCCCTTTTATACTTCAAAGAAGACAATTTCCCATCATTATGGCATTTGCCATGACCATTAATAAATCACAAGGACAAACGTTCAAATCTGTGGGTATTTTCTTACAAGAACCAGTATCTGCACATGGCCAATTGTACGTTACGTTATCACGGTGCAAAAATCCACAGGCTATTAAAGTTTACATTGAAAAGAATGAAAGTCAAGGTGATTTATTAGAAGATGGACGTATTTTTACTAAAAACATTGTCTACTATGAAGTACTTTAACTTTTCATTAAAGAAATAAAAGCCATGCCAAACAAATTTAAAAGCAAATGCAAAAATATAAAAAAACACAATATAACCACCACATTTTTAAAACAAATACAGCAACAAACAATGGTCAACCATTCAAAAATACAAATCAATAAACAATTCAGTCATAATTAATGGAAGTACTGTTTATATATCATTAGCCTCACAAAACACTTGCCTTGCATTATTTTCACAAATTATTTCTGTTTCTAATATTACAAGTTTGACATTTTTTTTGTCATGTTCCTTACTTATAGAGGTAAGAAAGTTCAAGTTTTAAAAAATATACTTTCAAGTTTCTTAATTAGACATATTACAAACGTTCATGTTAAGAGGTCAACCACATTTTAAATCACAGCAACAAACAAAGGTCAACCATTGAAAAATACAAATCAGTAAATAATTCAGTCATAATTAATGGAAGTACACTGTTAATGGATGATTAGCTTCATAAAACACTTGCCTTGCATTATTTTTACAAATTATGTTAAAATGTTAATAGACTATGTTACTGTTTCTAATGTTACAAGTTTGAAAACAATATTTGCAAGTTCATTACTTAGACAGATAAGAAAGTTCAAGTTTAAAAAAATATACTTTCAAGTTCTAAACATATTACAAAGTTCATGTTAAGAGGTCAACCACGTTTTGAGACACAATGTACATGTTGTCTTTTATGATAAGCATTATTCCAGGGAGTAATCTGATAGCCAGTTCATGGGGTCAGGAAGGAATTAATTTTGTTCCCTCTCTGATACAATTGGGTACGTTCCATGAGGGTTTTTACTGTTTGCCTTCCGCTGGATTCATTGTATATTTAAGTTAACAATTCTTGACATAGAACTTGCATGTTAAAAAAAAACATTACCTCAAGTTTACAATACTGATTAATTTAAAGTTCAACTGTTCTTACATTCAAATGTTAATACTTTTAATACAAAATTGCTTTAACAGTTGCTGTTCACCAAAAGAACATTTTACAAAAATAAACACGTTTAATATCACAATACTACTTATTTCATCATAACTAAAATCATTTTTTGACAGGCAATTTGCTAGTTGTAATATAAATTTGTGAGTAAATTTGATATACCTACCACACATAGAGCCCAATTCAATTGAGCAATCATAAGTTACTGGAGCCCGTAAGTTAATTTGTTATTCAATTGGTGTCTTTTTGTGGGCTCCAAATGGTTTACGGGTTACGGTCTTGAAAACCTTGCGGTTGTTAAACCCGGAACCTACAGCCTTTGATCTTTCCCGTCCACAAGAGTTAAGATCGCTAAAATCGCAAATCACAATTCAATTGCTAAAATTCCCCAAGCCCACAAAGATTTTCACACCAGTAAACGGCTAATGTAAGAGAAATTCCTATGAGTACTAGAGTGGACCCGCAAGGGGGTTTAACCCCTCTCCGTAGCACTTTAAATACAAATAAAAAATCAATACTGCACTGTAAATGATGGGGAAAGCAATGAAAGACATTAGAATTAATTGCACAACAGTCTCAAGCTCACAAATCAGCAATACATTTTTTTTTGTATGTGTCATTTTGGGGTTATATTCATCTCAGGAATCAATGCGTTTATACATATCAGGCCACCCACATGGACTAGAACAGTATTGGCATTCATTTTTTTTTTTTTGTTTTGTGAGTCTGATCGAATATCAGACCCCTAAACCTAATTGCATGTAACCTCCATGTTTTACTACCGTAATGATGGCAGTCTCATTTTCTATTGGCTGTTTCGAAATGGGTGGTTATGGCCTTGCTTAATTGAACTGCTACTCACAAGTGCATGGTTTACGGCTTCAGTGTAACTTGCAGGCTTGTTCAATTGAATAGCACTGCAATTGTAGCATAGTTCAAGCCTGCAGCAAGCCCGAAGACATAAAGCCTGTATGCCGTGAGATGCAGGCTTCTAATTGAATCAGGCTCATAGTGTTGGGTAAGTAGACCTTGAACAAGACTCAACAAAAACTCTCTTGCTCCTTTTAAAGGAAAAGTAAGCATGAGTTCTTCCTCTAACTCTCATTTAGTATTGACAATGTTCACTAATTTAAACAAAAAATAGGACATTTTTAAATCACACAAAATGTCACTGATTATAATTAAAATATATCCAGTCAAACCAGTATAAATGAAAGAAAATATATACTCTTGTTCATAATAAATCATTATTAAGAATCTTGAAAGTTATTTTGGAGAACGAAAAAAATATTAGAAATCCTTCTCCTAATAAGGAGATATTCTGAAAATTATATTCAGTAAACTCTCAATGTTATGATCAACTCAGGCCTATATCCACGCCAGTTGAACCAGGTTGTGTTAATATCAATAGATTGCTTATACATTAAATGATATAAGTACAGTCATTTGAACTGGCTTAGAAACATTATATAAATAAATACATTTTTCAATAGTATAACCAGCTCAGATTTGTATCCGCAGTATACCCAAGTTGTAAATGTCGATGTTATTCTCAATAGATAGCATATAAATCAAATTCCAACAAATAATTTCTCAATACTGTGTCAAACTCAGCCTTATAACAAAAACAGTCTGAACCAGGTTGTAATGGTGTCAGTTACATTAAATATGAACCAGATACATATCAAATAAACAGTGTCCTAGTGTAGTGCTGAAAACCTAAGATCCTCAAGGGATACCTTCTGTCTGGAAGACTCCACTAGCTGGATGCCTAGAGTCTCTTGAAGATAGGAAGGCCTCTCAAAGATAATAATCAAAATGCATAATATTTCAACACAGATAAACATAGATTCATACAAAATTCACACAGTTATAGAGCTTTTAGCATGTGTTTTTCATATCACAAATAACTAAAAATCATGAAATTATGACAAGAAGTAATATAAAAGAGAACACCCCCTAATTCCTATGTAAATTTACTGGGTAGTCATAGTATACATATAAAAGCATTTAAACCCAAAAATGATACCAATCCTTATAACAACCATAACCTTCTACAATACTATTTCCGTTGCAATTAGCTGCAGGGTTAAGTTGGATTACTGTAGAAGGAATAAAAAATATATACTAACTAGCGACTTGCCCGTCAAAAAATTACGGTCAATAAAATTGTAATGCTGTGAAAACTGTTTGCCACACAATATGAGCCTCTGACATTCATAACCTTTTTTTTTTATTATGTACAAAGAAATACAAAATTTTGAATAAAACTTTTTTTATCTTTTTAACTTTCAACTTGTATTTCACCAACAGGTATAGAATATATTTTTTCAATATTAACTCTTTTAATTGTCATAAATGGAATAACAATATAACAATGTGTAAAGTTTTCATGAATACATACTGTAAACCCTAACATAAAAGTTTGTAACATGCAACTTGTATTTTAAACAATCTTTAACTTTTTTTAACAATACTAACATTTTGAATTGATAGTTATCCATGAATAACAGACGACTATGTAAGCTTTCTGTATATAACTATTTTGAACAATGAGATGCTTTGTAACATTCATTTTTTAAACACTTGTTAAACTAAATTGGCATTGAATCCAGAGGAAGGCAAACAATAAAACCCCCCATTTAGACTTGGCCAATTGTATCAAAGAGGGGAAAAAATGAATTCCTTTCTAACCCCATTAACTGGCGATCGGATTACTCCCTGAATCCATACTCTCTATTTAAATTATACAGTTCAACTTTGAAAATACAATGTTAACATGTGAAATAGTAACATAAAACAATAACATTTAACCTTCAAGTTAAAGAAAATGCCACCTAATTGTTTTTTTGGGCCAATCATGTAAAAAGGTAACTTCTAACACATTCCAATCTGTATAACCACTGTTTACTGTTGTTTTTCTTTTTCTTTTTGTTCTTGTTGTACTTTGAGCAAATGGCACATAGAGTTTCCTAAGTAAAATAGTGGTCCCCTATTTAAAGAGTCCCAGAGAGCATACATTTTGTCCTGGAAGTAAAACCACTGTTCTCTATGTTTTTTTGCCATTGTATAGAGTTTCTTATTGAAATAGTGGTCCTCTAAAATCAGTCCGGGTAACATAAAATGTTGTTGTTGAAATGAAACCACTGTCCTCTATAATTACAGCACCTTATAGTACACAATGTTTTTTGTAAAAACACATCCATCTTCCAATAAATTCTCCTGCCTTGGGTTTTCTTCAACATGTACTTTAATTTACTCTGGATTATTGCATCTTGAAAATGCAACATATAGTTGACCATGTGCCAACACAGGTTCCTTCAGAAAAATACCCACAGACTTAAAAGTTTGTCCTTGGGATTTAGTGATGGTCATGGCAAATGCCATTATAATGAGAAATTGTCTCCTTTGAAGGACAAAAGCAAACCACTCTCACTTGGAGCCATAACGATTGTCGGTATAAGAACTGGTTCGCCATTTTGGGTACCACTCATAATTTCTGCATGTATAAAATGATCCTTTAAATCCTTCACAGTTAATCTGGTCCCATTACAAAATCCTTTTTTGGGATTCATATTTCTCAATAGCATGACAATTGCCCCTTTTTTAAGTTGCAAAACATGTGGTGGCATTCCAGAGGGAGTTAAAGAATTAATAAGTTCCATAGTAAAGTTTGCTTCACTATCTTTGTCATCAGCCAGAACAGAATTTGCACTGTAATAGTTTTTTTTTTTGGGTGCATTGATTAATTTTAATATTTTGTTGTTTAGATTCAAGGCATCTATATTTTTGGATGTCAATATGACTTTGCTGGCAATGTCTGAGTAATTCTCGTTATTGATGGTATTGAGGAAGGTTGTCGAAATTAGGGGTTCTTTTGAAATCATTTCTGGTGGAATTTGTACAGCATCATCAGGTAAATTATTTATTTTTGGCTGTTTTCCTTCTCCAATCTGAATGAGACAATCATTGAATTGGCCTTCAAATCTCATATTTACTTCTAATTTAAGGTGTGTGAATATTTTCCACAGCTTACTTCTTTTTATACACATTTCGACAATGTCAGTCCGATTACCGTGTGGCACCACAGGTAATATTTGCCTAAAATCTCCTCCTAACAACATCACCTTTTCACCAAATGGCAAATCATTAGCCATAACTTCTTTTAATAATCGATCAATATATTACAGGGTCATAGTTGCCTGATCTATTATAATTAATTTACTCTTGTGCAATTGTTTGGCTTGTAATGAATTCATTTGAAAATCTGACACTGATGTTTCCAAAATGGGAACTGGCAGTTTAAATCCACTATGCACAGTTCTACCACCTTCTAACAAAAGTGTGGCAATTCCAGTGGTTGCAAATGGCAGTGCTATTTGACTCTGTGCTCGAATGCAACTCATCAACAAATTATATAGATAAGTTTTTCCTGATCCACCAGGGCCATCCAGATAGGAATAACGCTCTTTGAGCATGTCATCATCTATTGCTTTTGTGATGCCATTAAATGCTTCCAATTGCAATGCATTTAAAGTTCCATTTTTTTCCTGTGTATTTTGATATTCAATGTCAGTGTCATACTCATCAAAATGTATTTCATCTATAATTCCTGGATCAGGCAGATTAAAATTGGCACAATTTAATCCATGACAAATAAAGATTTCCTGTATTTCCATTAATGCTTTAAATTGTGCAATGGTCTCATTGTAATGTTTCACGAAATCTTCACACATATGTAATTTAAATGTTTCACACAAAGTTAATGCATCTGGTACATTGCAAAAGATACAAATGAAAGCAAATTGTTCTCTCATTTGCTTTGGCATTTGACATAGTGCTGCTTCCTCGAGACTTCTCTCCCATTCTGTATCATCTGACAGAAAGTTTTGATGTCTTGCAGCTAACTAGAAAGTCTCATAAACTATGTCATTGACTGTGTGTAAATTTTCATAACTTTGTGCTCCGGGAACATGTAAAAGGAGTAATCTTTAACTGAAACGTTCAATGTCTCGTGGACTGATGGTATATATTCTTGGGATAATTGTATAATTATGTTTCTTTCGTTGTCTCCATTCACCATTTACGAATACATGGTGATTTGGAGTGTCAATGTATAAAAGTTGTTTCATTGCCTGCAGTGAAGTAAACAAATTGACTTTGTGGCAAATGGACAGCTAATCGATACACAGCATGTGACCGATCATGCATCTCAAATTTGAGAAGACACGACATTGCTTCTGGAGCACTTACATAGCGAGCATCTAAATAAGATGAAAGTTCGTCATGTAAAATGGGATTGTCTTTCTCATTTTGTGCATCTTGCACAACAACAGTTGCTGCATCATATCCTTTATATATATATTTATACACCTATTTGATGGATTTGATAGAAGTGCAAGCTTCCGCATTGATATTTGCATTGTACTTCATCAGCAAATGTGGATTGTATGGAACCACATATCTATTATCGAGCTTTGGGCCATGGATTATAGCTGTTTGTCCATCTCTTCTTTTATACAAAGGGTATCGATCACAATTAACATAAGTCTGCATTTGAAATTGTTTTGGAAATTCTTTTATGCATTTTTTATTTTCCATTCATGGTGAATTTGGATTGATCTCTCCACATGGACGATATATCATTCTATGAGTTACAATCTCATAAAGTTTGGAATGTTTCTCTGGATGTGGCTGTTCAGCAGTAATTACTGAATCCACTCTGTCTGCCGTATTCAATTTCTTGCAAGATTAAAAGTATATGTGCATGTGGCAAGCCTCTTTCAATGGTATAAACAAAAGCCACACATTTTCCAAATAAGTCTGCTTTAGTGATATCATGAATTAATTAATTGAGTTTTATTTTGAAAACACTTGCCACTAAATCAGAAGTAGTTTATCCAAGCAGGAAATTTTCTTTGATCTCTGGCCATTGTGGATTACATGTAAATGTAATGAATAAATCTGGTTTGCCAAATTTAGTGACAATAGCCATGGCATCATTGTATCTTTCTTGCATATTGCGAGGAGATCCTTGGAAAGAGGATGGCAAAATCATTGCTCGTCCAGCAGGAATGTCTCTGTTTGCAGCCAATTCTGCGACATAATCCATCAATCCACAATATTGTTCTACTCAAAGCTTGTTTTGTTGAAATTTTACAAAATTTAGATTATTTGCTTCGACTTGTAGATAGGAATCAATAATCCATTGTTGTGTGAGTTTACCCTAACATAAAATAGGATTATAATGATCCTGGACAGCAGTTTGTGCCACTTTATATTCCAGCATGGAAATATTGTTTCTAACATGAACTTTACTATTGGGATAACTTTGCAACTGTAGTTTTGGTTGCCATCCTGGCTCCCCATTTGGAAAGAAAATGGGAAATGGCATAGTATCCAAATTACTGCTTAAAATATTTATGTTTATAAAAGGTTGTTCTTGAATGCATGGATATATTCTAATATCCCGCTCAAATGGTGGTTCCCCCTCATCCTTTTTAAATACCATGGTAATCTCATTTGCTGTTTGTAAATTATTACGTCTTTGATCAGTATGACGATCTCTTTTGAGAACCATATTTACTCTTGGCATTGGCAATTGATGTCTTTGCGCATGTGCCAGTTGTTCTTTTTCAACCTCAGCTAATTTTTAGTATGCTTTACTATATGGGTTGTTGGCCATAATGTTATCAAGCTGTTCAAAGACTAAGGGTAAGCATTGTTTATTTTCAGGAAGCATAATTTGTTGTTCAACAGCTTCCATTGTATCAAGGACATAAAACTGTGCAAATTCCCTTTGTTCTCCTGATTCTGGGTTTAAATGTGAAGTCCGGTGGTATATTTTTCCTTGGACTTTAAAACAATAAGGACCATGTCCTGGGACATTTTTGGCTAGTGTTGCACCCATTGAATCAAATTATATATATATAAGAAATATATAAGACCAAATGTTTTTTCTTAAAATTTGTGTAATTTGGAAATGTAGGATCACTCATGATACTTTTCAAATATTCTGGAAATGTGTGTCTTTATGGAAGTCTTACCTTTCATTTCTGACAGCAACTAATAAACTCTCCATCAGTTGGTCGTTCTTTCAGTAAATGATAGGCCCCACAAAACTGACAAAAAACATTCATTAATCCACAATAATGAGTGTCTTCTGTTAGTTCTCTAAATAAAGTACTATCATGACCTTCCTCAATATAGATCTCAGTTGAACTTTCTATATCTACATTGGTGTCAGGAAGCAAAATACGTTAATTAGAGAATGTTTTACAGACATTTTTTTGTTTACTTTTTCTTTTCTTTGAATCTCCAGCAGACTCATTTTGTGTTTTTTTAGCCATTTTTCTTTTATTTAGAAGTCTCTGTCGATCTTCTTCTCCTAAACATTGTAAAGTCTCAGGGGTCTGTGCATCTCTCCATCTCTGCTTCCTTTCCCTAGCCATTCTTCTTTTATATTCTTTTTTATCTTCTTCACTGTCGCCATTGTAATCTGTTATTGGAAATAGAGTTATAAGAATTGCATTAGTTTTATTATACATTTTTTTTAACCTGTCATATATTTTAAAAAAAATATATATGGTAATCTGTCTCTATCTGTCTCTCTTGGTGTCTGTGTCTCTGGGTGTCTGTGTCTCTGGGTGTCTGTGTCTGGCTGTGTGTGTCTGTGTGTGTCTGGCTGTGTCTGTGTCTGGCTGTGTGTGTCTGCCTGTGTCTGACTGTGTGTGCGTGTGTGTCTGGCTGTGTTTGTCTGGCTGTGTCTGACTGTGTGTGTGTCTGGCTGTGTGTGTGTTTGGCTGCGTTTGTCTGGCTGCGTGTGTCTGGCTGCGTGTGTCTGTCTCTCTGTGTCTGTCTCTCTGTGTCTGTCTCTCTGTGTGCCTGTGTGTCTGTGTGTCTGTGTGTCTGTGTCTCTGTCTGTGTCTCTGTCTGTGTCTCTGTCTGTCTCTCTGTCTGTCTCTGTCTGTCTGTCTCTCTCTCTCTCTCTGTGTTTTTCTCTCTCTCTCTCTCTCTCTAAAATACTTAATCCTATATTTGTAAAGAATGTCATCACAAAATCAAATACCTGTGAAGTAGATGTTCTATAATGTAAAATGCTGCAGAGGCAACTCCTGTGTTCAGGCAGTTTGCGCCGTGAGAAATCTGTGAAAATATGTAAAAATCATATTTAATTTTTTGTTTGAATGAATGTATTAAATAACATTGTTCAACGCAAATCAATACTTAATGCTATATTTGTAAAGAATGTGGTCACTAAATCATATACTTGTGAATTTGATGTTCTATAATGTGAGACGTGAGAAATCTGTCAAAAGATGTAAAAATCATATTTAATATTTTGTTTGAAAGAATGTATGAATCATTGAAAGTACTTGTTGTCTTTGTCATACATGCATGTAGTAAAATAAATATAAATATTGAAAAATGATATACCTGAGGATCCTATTCCTTTGAGACAATGAGCAGCAACAGATAAATATGATTACACATTGACGACCTATTTTGTAATGCATTTTAGCACATGTAATTTAGAAATCTTTAAAATAAATGACTAATTAAATAATTAATCATGAACATTAATAATTAAGCATCAACACACGAAAACAATTGCATTAATAATGAAGGCTGAAAACAAATATAACAGCATAAATATAACAGCAATGTAATAATTAAGCAGCAACACTGAAATGTAAGTGCAGTGCAAAATGTACATATCTTTTCATGCATTTTCTCTAAAAAAATTGTTTTATGATTGATCAGTGAAGAAATTAATGAACATTAGTAGTTGAGCAGCAACCACGAAATGTAAGTCCACTATGAAATATACATCTTATTTTATATTTTTTGTTACTAAATTTGTTATTATGACTAATTAATAATTAATTAATGAACATTATTAATTTTATTGATTAATAAAGTAATAAATGAACATTAATAGTTGAGCATCAACCCCAAAATGTAAGTCCAGTGATAAATATACATATTTTATGATCTATTTTTTATGAACTTTCTTATTATTAATAATTAATTATTAATTAATGAATGGACATTAGTAATTAATCAATTACTAAATAAATTATAAAGAGTTAATCAATAATGTAATCATAAAGTAAAGGTAGTGACAATTGTACAACATTTTTTAAATAATTAATACATTAATGTCCTTTAAAAAGGAATTAATCAATTAATAAACATATTTGAAATTGTTAATGATTAATACCTTGCTAAAGTACAGGTATTGCAAAATGTAGTAATGTCATTTTTTTAAAATAATATATATATTTTTTAATGAATAAATAATTAATTAATATACTTTACCTATTTATAATAAATTTCCAGCAATCAATATCCTGAACAGCTAACAATCTCTTTGGATTTTTCGGGAGCAGAAAATTTCCAGTCAGACTGTCATCAACTGAGTAGAAAGTGTCAGCAGTGTGGCAAGTGTGCCCTATACATAGGCTGTGTGCTCGAGCCAGAACCGTTAGTTTAGGCGGGAAAGTCGCCATTTCAGATGTGTTATTGTGCAGATTGTCATAAAATGGCGGCGATATTGTATGTGTTACGCGCATAGGAAGGATTTTCTGTCTTTAGTAATAGTCCGTTGTAGTACCTTGTATGTGCCTTGTGGAACTGCTTTGTGTCCAGCTATGTTTTGTGGGCTTTACGGTCGTGTAGCCTTGTTTTCTTTTTTTTCGGCTGCCATTTTTCGAGTGGCGAAAATCGTCTAAATCGAGTTAAATTTGCGTTCCACCTCACTCACAGACATCCTGTCTGTTGCCCCATGCTCTGTGTGACGTGTTTGTATTTTTTTCAGGTATATTTAGTGTGTTTTGACTGGTTTTTGGTTTGCGCATCTCGGCTGCTAAGTTCGTATTTTTATGACTCATATTTTGGTTTTTCTAAGTAATACAACTCGTATTTGGAGTCTTAATTTTTTTTTTTTCGAAGTCCTGTGGTTGTCATGTTTGATCGGCTAAGTGCTGCGAGTTTTGTCCGGTGGTGTGTGGCGCTGTAGGAGTAAGTGCTGCGACTTAAGGTTTGTGTGTGGGAGTTTTGTGGGTTTGTTTGAAATGCCGTAGGAGTAAATAGCTGCGAGTTAAGGTGTGTGTGGGAGTTTTGCATGGTGTTTTAAGGTGCCATAGGAAAAGTGCTGGGAGTTAACAATGCGGGGTTGTGTTGTTAGTGTTTTGAGGCGGCGTAGGAAAAAGTGCTGCGAGTTAAGGATTATACAGGGTTGTGTTGTTCCAAAGTCATGCGACTTAAAGCCTCCACTTTCCACAAATGCGGCCCCTCGCTTTGCGTGCCGACGATTAGTCTGTCAACGATTATATGTGACTAGCGACTTGCCATTCAAAAAATGACGGTCAATAAAATTTAAATGTTGTGAAATTTGTTTACAACACAAAATGAGTCACCTACATTTGTCCCTTATTTTTTTTCTAAAAATAAAAACAAATAATATTTTTTTACTTTTTATTTTTTTAACTTTCAACTTATATTTCCCAAACATTAAACTTTGTAACATGCAACTTGTATATGAAACATTCGTTCAACATTTTGTTAACAATACTAACACTTTTCAATACATATTTATAACTGAGTAACTGCGGACTTTATTAACTTAGAGTAAGTACATTTTTTTAACAATAACATGCTTTTTATCATTTGTAACATTTTTGTTAAACTCTTGTTAAACTAAATTAGCATTGAATCCAGAGGAAGGCAAACAATAAAACCCCCCTATTGAAACTTGTCCAATTGTATCAAAGAGGGAAAAAAATTAATTCCTTCCTGACCCCATTAACTGGCGATCGGATTTCTCCCTGAATCAATACTTTGTATTTAAATAATACATTTCCAATTATTATTAAATACTTCAACTTTATACTAACAATACATATTTGACTATACCACATATATATTTAATAAACTTTTTTAAAAATTCAAAAAACACATATTTAACATCTGAAATTGTTACATCAAACAATAACATTTAACTGTAAATCCTGAAAAATTCAGTTAATTGTTTTGTGGGGCCAACCATGTAAATATCAAACTTTGAACCCATTCAAATCTGTTTAAGGATATTTTACTGTTGTTTTTGTTGTTAATTTTTGTTTGTTTTTTTCAGTTTGTCCATTCTGCAAATATCACATAGATTTTCATAAGTGAAATAGTGGTCCCCTATTTAAAGAGTCCAAGAGTACTTTAATTTTGTACATCAAGTCAAACCACTGTTGTCTATGTTTTTTTTTCCATTCTTTAGATGTTTTACGTGAAATATTGTTTTTGTGCAATCATGTTGAGTCCCATAAAATGTTGGCATTAAAATGAAACCATTGTCCTCTATCTTTCCAACACCTCATAGTAGACAATGTTTTTGGTGTAAACACATCCATCGTCCAATAAATGACCTTGAGTTTCGTTTTCTTCAACATGCACTTTAATTTCTTTTGGATTAGTGCACCTTGAAAAAGCCATATAGAGTTGTCCATGTGCAAAAACTGGTTCCTTTAAAAAAATCCCAACTGACTTAAAAGTTTGTCCTTGGGATTTATTGATGGTCATAGCAAATGCCATGATAACTGGAAATTGTCTCCGTTGAAGGACAAAGGGCAAACCACTCTCACTTGGAGCTAAATCAATTCTTGGTATAAAAACTCATTTACCTTTATGGGTACCAGTTATAATTTCTGCATGTATAAAATGATCTTTTAACTCATGCACAATTAATCGGGTCCCATTACAAAGTCCTTTTTTTGGATTCATATTTCACAATAACATAACAATTGCACCTTTTTTCAATTGTAAAATATGTGGGGGCATTCCAGATGGTGTTAACGAATTAATAACTAACTAAAATTCGATTCACTGTCTTTATCATCTGACAGAATAGAATCTGCACTGTAATAATTATTTTGTGGTGCATTGATGTATTTTAAAATTTCGTTATTTACATTCAAGGCATCGATATCTTTTGATGTTAATATGACTTTGTTTGCAATGTCTGTGTAATCCTCATTATTAAGAGTGTTTAGAAATATGGCTGATATGAGTGATTCATTGCAAACCATTTCTGATGGAATTTCAATGGTATCATTTGGTAAATGCTGTATTTCTGGATGTTTTCCATCTCAGATTTTAATGAGCCAGTCATTGAATTCATTTTGGCCTTCAGATCTCATATTTAATTCTAATTTGAGATGTGTAAATATTTCCCACAGTTTACTGGTATTGATACATGTTTCAATGATCTCTGTTCTATTTCCGTGTGGCACAACAGGTAATGTTTGCCTAAAATCGCCTCCTAACAGCATCCCCTTTCCACCAAATGGCAACTTATTATCCATCACTTCTTTTAAGAATCTGTCAATACATTGCAGTGCATGACATGACATCATTGTTGCCTCGTCTATGATAATTAGTTTAGTTAGTTTGATTTTTTTTGCTTGTATGGAATTGAGTCGAATATCTGACACTGATGTTTCCAAAATGGGAACTGGCAGCTTAAATCCACTATGCACAGTTCTACCACCATCTAACAAAAGTGCAGCAATTCCAGTTGTTGCAAATTGCATAGCTATCTGACCCTGTGATCGAATATAACTCATCAAACAATTGTACTGATAAGTTTTTTCTGATCCACCTGGTCCGTCTAGATAGAAATACAGGTCTTTGACCATTTCATCATCTGTAGCATTTGTGATGGCATGAAATGCTTCTAACTGTAAATTATTTAAAGTTGCCAGTTTTTCTTGGGTTTTTTGTTTTTGAAGCTCAGTGTCATAATCATCAAAATTCATGTCATCTATAAATCCTGGATCTGGTAAATTAAAACTTGCACAATTTAATCCAAGAGCCAACAATATTTCTTGGATTTCCATCAATGTTTTTAACAGAGCTATTGGTTCTCTGTAACGTTTCAAGAAATCTTCTGACATGTTTAATTTAAATGTTTCCCACAAAGTGAAAGCATCAGGTACATTGCAAAATATAGAAATGAATGCAAATTGTTGTCTCATTTGCTTAGGCATTTGACATAGTGCTGCTTCTTCCAGACACCTCTCCCATTCTGTATCATCAGCTATGAAATTTTGATGTCTTGTAGCTAATAGGAATGTATCATAAACTATGTCATTCACTGTACGTAAATGCTCAAAACTCTGTGCACCGGGAACATGTAGCAGAAGTAATCTTAAGCTGAAACGTCTAATGTACCTTGGACTGACGGTATAAATGCGTGGTAAGATTTTATGTGTATCTCTTCTTCGTTCTCGCCATAGACCATGTATAAATACATAGTGATATGGTATCTCTATGTATAAAAATTGTCTGTCCTGCGTATCCTGACAGTTTAATTTAAACCACGCAGTAAGTGTGGTATCTCTGTCTTCACTTTGATATAATGCAGTTCTTTCATTTCCATGAGTAAAGCAAACCAACTGACTTTGAGGCAAATATACAGCTAAACGATAGATAGCATGTGACCGATCATGCATCTCAAATTTAAAAAAGGCGCCACATTGCTTCAGGAGCACTCACATACCAAGCATCTAAATAATTTGATAGTTCATCATGTAAAATTGGATTTTCTTTTTCATTTCCAGCACCTTGTACAACAACAGTAGCTGCATCATATCTTTTGTATATATATTTATACACATACTTAATTGATTGTGTTGCATTGATGTGTGCATTGTACTTGTTGAGCAAATGTGGATTGTATGGAACGACAAATCTATTATCAACCTTTTGGCCATGGATAATAGCTGTTTGTCCTTGTGTTCTTTTATACAAAGGATATCCATCACAATTTGCATAAGTTTGCATTTGAAATTGTTTTGGAAATTCTTTCATCCATTTTTTATTTTCCATACATGGTGAATTAGGATTCATCTCTCCACATGGGCCATGAATCATTCTATGTGTAACAATCTCCCAAAGTTTTGTATATTTTCTTGGTCTGGCAATTGTGCAGAAATTACTGAATCCACTCTCTCTGCAGTGTTCAACTTGTCTTTTTCCTGCAGTATTAAAAGTATGTGAGCATGTGGCAATCCTCTTTTTTGAAATTCAATGATGTAAACAAAAGCCACACATTGTCCAAATAAGTGTGCTTTAGTGATATCATGTATTAATGAATTGAGTTTGATTTTAAATACTCTTGCCACTAAATCTAGTCGGTCAGAAGTAGTTTGTCCCAGATTCAAATTTTCCTTGATCTCTGGCCATTGTGGATTACACATGAATGTAATAAATAAATCTGGTTTTCCAAATTTTGTAATAATAGCCATGGCATCATTATACCTTTCTCGCATATTGCGAGGAGATCCTTGGAAAGAGTTTGGCAAAATAATTGCTCTTCCAGCTGGAATGTCTCTGTTGGAAGCTAAATCTGCCACATAATCCATTAATCCACAATACTGTTCTACTCGTAATTTATTTTGTTGATATTTAATTAAATTTAGATTATTGGCTTCAACTTGTAAATATGAATCAATAATCCATTGTTGAGTGAGTTTTCCTCCATGTAAAATTGGATTAAAACAATCACGGATAGCAGTTTGTGCCACTTTATATGCCAGCATGGAAATATTAGATCTAATACGAAGTTTAGTATTGGGATAACTTTCCAATTGTAATTTCAGCAATTGATGTCTTTCAGCATGTTCCTGTTGTTCTTTTTCAAGCTGTGCTAATTGTTTGTATGCTTGACTACATGGGTTTTTTTGCATATTTTTTTCCAGCTGTTCAAAGTCTTCTTGTGGGTGTAAATGTGAAGTTCGGTGGTATATTTGACCTTGAACTCTGAAACAGTAAGGACCATGTCCTTGTACATTTTCTGCTAATGTTGCACCCATTGAAGTAAATGAAATTGCACTGTTATAAGACCTTATGTTTTGTTTGAAATTATTATAATTTGGAAATGTTGGATCACTCATAATGCATTCTAAATAATATGGAAATGGGTGTCTTAGTGGAAGTTTCACCTTTCCTTTCTGACAGCAACTAATGAAATTTCCGTCAGTAGGTCTTTCCTTTATAAAATGATAGGCCCAACAAAACTGACAAAACACATTAAGTAACCCACAATAATGAGTATCTACTTGTACTGCAGTAGTAAACACATTATCATGCATTTCTTCAACATAGATATCAGACCCACATTCTATATGTACATTTTTTTCTTGTGTGTCTACGTTTAAATCATTCTGCAAATTAGAATCATTGGACAATGGTTCACAGAGATTTTTTTGTTTACTTTTAAGTTTCTTAGAAGCCCCAACACACTCACTTGCGGCTTTCTTACTCATCTTTCTTTTATTTAAAAGTCTCTGTCGATCTTCTCGCAAGCGTTGTGAAGTTTCCGGTTTCTGAGCATCTCTCCACCTTTGCTTCCTTTCCCTTGCCAATCTTCTTTTGCGTTCAATTTTGTCTTCTCCATTCTCCGCCATTTTAATCTGTAATTTTAAATAGAGATGTAATTATTGTTTGTTCTTTGTGTTCTATACATTTTTTTTCCTTTTTGTACTTTTCGATTAAAGTAGATGAATAAACTAATAAAACATTTTCAATTGTTGCACTTTAGTCTGAAAGAAATGAAACCATTTTTCAAAGTATTTTATTGACATATATGAAATGGGAAATAGCTGCACATATCTATCTTTATATTATTAATCCTTCAATGACAATCCTTCCTGATTGAATTCACAGCATACCATAATTTTTTTTTTTTGCAAGTGTTGAAAGCTTCTTATTTTCTTTAAATATTATTATTAATTAGTATTGTCTTTTCAACTTTTTTCAAGTTTTGACTAAATATCATAAATTAATAAATAAAAATTTTCACCAAATATAAAATATATAGCCTTTTTCTATGCATCACTACAAAATTAAATTTTATACCTGTGAGGATGATGTTGATGTTGTTCAAAGGCTGCAAACGTCAAGCTGTCTGTTTATTCCCTTGCAGATCCAAATAAACTGTAAAATCAAATTGATAATATTTTTAAACTTTTGCTTCATCGATATCATTAAATGAACATCAACAGACATACATTTGGCTACAGTAAAAACCTAAAATCATATTTTTTTATATCTTGCTGTAGTAATATAATTCAAATTCTGTACCTGTCCAAATTATCCTTATGATGTTCAATGTGTGCAAACGTCACTATCTCTGGTCATTCAGCTAGAGTTCACTGCAATTATACAAAATAGTAAAATTAATGTATAGTATGTTACTTCATCTGTATTAATCAATGAGGCTTAACATACCTATTTTTGCATATATTAAAAACATGAAATAAATATATCAATCAGCATGAACACACATATGAAAGCATAGATTATAAACATACACTCAATATTACTGTTAGTCTTTATATAAGAATCGATTAATCTGTATTAATCTTAAATTAATGTCTGACTAAATATAACGTCAAGACATAAGCATGTTCCCTTTATTTTTTTTTGAGTGGTATTTTACAACTGAATTCTTAAAATAATGTACATTACTAATTAACTAAGAATCAATTAATGTTCATTAATATTAAAGTAATGTGTGACTAAATCTAACATCAACATGTAAGCATAAGTATATAGGCTTTCCATTTTTATTTTTTTATTTTATACAAAATATATAAGAACTGAATTATTTAAATAATGTACATACATTAATAATTAATTAATCAATGTGTTCCTTTTTTTATGCACATTCTTAAACGTTAACCTTTTTTAATATTATTTACAATTCTTTCCCACAGGTAATCACGATATATAACAAAATAATTCTTAAATTAATGTACATTAATAATAAATGAATCAATGTGTTCCTAATTAATTAATGTACTTTATGAATGTTATTAACAATTGTTTCACCAAGGTAATCACGACATATAACAAAATAATTCTTAAATTAATGTACATTAATAATTGATTAATAAAGCTGTTGTTTTTTTATTGACATTCTTAATCGTTAATTAATTTTGATATTAATAATTAATTAATTAATTAATGTACATTATGAATGTTATTAACAATTGTTTCACACAGGTAAGCACAATATTATTTTTCTATTAATTAAATTTATTATTTATTATTTATTAAGTAAGTACCAATTTATTAATTAATAATTATAAATGATATATTTACCTTTTTTAATGTGATAATGCTGAAGCAGTATACTGAAGAGCTAACAATCTCTTGAGATTTCCCGGCATCAGAAAACATCCAGTCAGACTGTCATCACCTGAGGAGAAAGTGTCAGTTATGTGTGAAGTGTGCCCTATATATAGGCTTTGTGCGCGAGACAAATGCATTGTTTTAGGAGGGAAATCCGCAGTTGCATGAGTCAAATGCGTTGTTTTGTGGCGCGAGACAAAGGCGGGAAATCTGTGTTAATGCGTAAATCGGTAATATCGTTTCGTAAAATGTACTCACTACTGTCTTTTTACTCATTGTGCGGTTAATCCGCCTCCTTTATCTCGTTGTTTTTTGAACACATATGTCTGTGGCTGTGTTTTACGCAGCTCGTAGTAGTAAAGCCTTGTTTTCATTTTTTTCGGAGGCCATTCTTTTCTCGCTTAGCCGATTTTCAATTTTTGTAACTCGGCTAAATCGATGTAAATTGCAGTTCCAACTCACTTCCAGACGTCCTGCCTGGTTCCCCATCCTGTAAGTGACCTTTGTTTTATTTTTTAGTGTGTATTTAGTGTTTTTTTTACTGTTTTTGTTCCGCCGCTTATCTCGTAATTTTTTTCACCTCGTATTTTTTTTCTAAGTGCTACGGTTTAACGGCTCGCCTCGCTACGCGAAGCTCGCCTGCAATGAGCGCCTGCGACGCTCATTGCCAAAGTGGTACGGTTTAACATAATGGCTCGCCTCGCTACGCAAGGCTCCCTTCATATTAGCATTACCACGGCATATGGCGGGCTTTTAAAGCCCATAATACATGCTTTAATGGAGTCAGTGTTTTTAAACGAATGGCTGTGGTTCCTCTCAGCAAATAAAACTGTGTGATAAACAAAAAAGTCTGAGAATCACTGTTATGATCGTTCCATGTTGTCTGGTGTCTGAGAAGGGTGCACCTTGCTTTTGATTAGTGGAGGTTGACATGGATGATGAGGGAGAATGGTGATTAGCTTCACCTTTTTAATATTAACATGAACTCCATTCCCTGTAAATGTTCAGATGCAGGCAGTTGCTACTGCAAACCAAGTTTTTGCAGCTATACAGTATAAACATTGCTCTCCAACGTGCAATTTCATCAAAATGTTATGCTTCTAGAAAATAAAATGAGGAATCATAATTTTTTTTGCCATTTAAGAGATATAGATACCCTAATGGTTAGACAAGTTTGATTAATTAATTTTGAAGTTTCTTTGGAGCAAGCTATAGAATTTTTGTTTTTACAAAGAAATGGAAACATCTGGTAGCAATTGTATGTGCAATATATTCACAAAAGGACATATTTCAAAGATTTTTAACAAGGTATGGCAATATGTATTCTTTCTCCACAGCTTTTACAACATGAATATTGATATGTTATAAAAAAAAAAAAAACATGTACCATATCCATGCTACTAAAATTCTTTGCAATATTTTTAGATTCTTCTAAACTTAAAACAACATCAGTATTTTTTACAACTTTAATAACTTAAATAGTTTTAAATTGGTCGTTTTTTAGTATAGATGTTAGCTAGTATCAGTTTTCTCCTTGAATCAGAACAGAAAGTATTATTATATAGTGTCAGACAAAGTTGGGTGCTTTTTGAAATGTATCCATATTTCTCAATTGAATTGAATTTATTTTTAAAGAATGTGAAATGTAAATGATTCCCCTTATTCCAACCTGCTATAATGTACACACATTTATTTTATTATTTTTTCATATATTTAATCTGAGATACATTATTTCATATTTATAGGTATGTCTGTTCTTTCATTTATATTCTGTTGATTTGATTGTATATCATTAATTCTTCAGCACAAAACTTTATATTATTAACTTATGTCTTGGTTATTTTAAAAACCACATTATTTTTAGAAGTAGTATTCTTTTTAAATGTAGTAATTCACACTAAATACAGAAATTCAAAATGTATACATACATTTGAAATCTTCTGTAATTTTGAATAGCAATATAAATGAATATTTGTGATAATATTAAAAGATATAATTATTTTTAGTTTAAGTAAATACCACTTTATTACTATGAGTTCAAATTGTTGCTGCACAAAGATCTGTACATAAAGCAAAGATCTAAAAAGAACAACCTTGTCTTGTTTTTTTTAGAAAAAAAGCATAGTACATTGGTAACATGAACATCTAACACAGGCATATGAATATTTTAATAGGGTTTTTAATGCTAAAATGATCTCTTGTAAATCTCAAAAATGAATATGTAATCAGGATATCCCAATGAAGTTATAAAAAAATTGCAATCAGCTTTTACTTCTAAACAACCACTCCCAAATTGTTTGTAAATAATGAAATTTGCTTCCCAATTAACGACAAAGTTTGGAACTCATGACTTCAATAAAACATTTAAAAACTCACACATTAACTTACACTAAACATGTTTAGAAGGGATTTGGGAGTGTTTCTTTAGAAGTAAAAGCCTATTGTACATTTCTAATCATTTCAGTGGGACAGTCTTCTTCCAGGGGTGAAGGAGCAAGAATAATTCTGGGGGATTGCAGTTTATTTTATACACAGGGCGTAAAATAGCTTATATATACATACATGCAAACATAGAGAAATCTGGGGGTGATTTGTCCTCCCTCCCCCCAATGTCCCTAATTCCTACACTTATGTCTTCTTCTATATCAAAATTATAAATATATATACATGGATATACTAAGGCTCATTAACTATATATACACCATGTTCATTGAAGCAAATGGTTTAAGAAGTTATTACTTAACCCAGTAACTTAATGGAGAATTAGATTTACTATGGCATCTCTGTCAATGTCCATTAAGGCACACTGATTAAAAAAGTAGACTGACAACTGATTTTATACTTATTAAACCAAACTGTACAGTCATGACCCGCTGATACATTATACCAAATCAAATCAATGAAGCATTACCTTTACTCGTAGAACCATTTCCTCACTATTTTACTCCCATCCAGCTAAACCGGGTTTGAGAAGAAAAAAAAATCCAATAGTTTGTTCAAAAATCACTGGCATGTATCCTTCAGGACTTCAGGTCTTCACTATGTTGCAGAATGGTCATCATTTCCAAGCTGCTCTATATCTGTGTCATTTCCCAGAGTCAGACAAAAAACCTCTCCATGTTTCTCTCTTTCTTCAACTCAAACTCTGCACAAACTCTTTTGTGGGGCACTTTATTCCACTTAAAACAAACTGTGCACATAGTTATTTAACAGCCTTGCACAGACTGCAGTCCATAAACAAAATAATCCAATAGTTTGTTCAAAATCACTGGCATGTATCCTTTAGGACTCCAGGTCTTCACTATGTTGCAGAATGGTCATCAGCTCCAAGCTGCTCTATATCTGTGTCTTTTCCCAGAGTCAGACAAAAAACCTCTCCATGTTTCTCTCTTTCTTCAACTCAAACTCTGCACAAACTCCTTTGTGGGGCACTTTATTCCACTTAAAACAAACTGTGCACCTAGTTAATTAACAGTCTTGCACAGGCTGCAGTCCATAAACAAAATAATCCAATAGTTTGTTCAAAATCACTAGCATGTATCCTTCAGGACTCCAGGTCTTCACTATGTTGCAGAATGGTCATCAGCTCCAAGCTGCTCTATATCTGTGTCATTTCCCAGAGTCAGGCAAAAAAGCTCTCTGTGTTTCTCTCTTTCTTCAACTCAAACTCTGCACAAGTTCCTTTGTGGGTCACTTTATTCCACTTCAAGCAAACTGTGCAGATTACATATTATAATTCGCAGTTTGACAACCGATCGATCGCAAAGCCCCATCCACTCACATTAAGTCATGGAGGGCAGAGAAGGGAGGAAGAGACACACAGGGGAGGAGAGGAGAGACACACAGGGGAGGAGGGGGAGTGGGAGGGGGGAGACACAGGGGAGTAAGAAAAGGGGGAAGAGACATAGGGGAGTGAGTGGAGGGGGAAGAGACAAAGGAGAAAGAGGAGAGGGGAGAGACACAGGGGAGGGAAATGGGGGGAAGAGACATGAGGGAGGTGGGGTAAAAGACACATGAAGACAAGGGGGGAAAAGACACAGGGGAGGGTGAAGAGACACAGAGGAGGGAGTGGGGGAAGAGACACAGGGGAGGGGGAAAAGAGATGCATGGGAGAGAGGGGGTAAGAGACACATGGGAGGGGGAAAGATACGCAGGGGGGGGGGGGGAAAGAGACACAGGGGAGGTGGAAAGAAACACATGGGAGGGGGAAAGTGACACAGGTGAGGGGGAAAGAGACACAGGGGAGGGAGAGGTGGGGAAGAGACACAGAGGAGGGAGAGGGGGGAAGAGACACTGGGGAGAGGGAAAGAGACACAGGGGAGAGGGGGGGAAGAGACAAGGGGGGGAAGGCGCTCATCGCGAGGCCAGTAAAGTAGAGGGGGGAGAGGCTCCCATTGTGTGGCAAACAGCATTGCCAGGCTTCAATTTTTATTGCCGTCATTTTTGACGGACAAGTCGCTAGTAGTTGTTTAACAGCCTTGCACAGGCTGCAGTCCGTAAAAAAAAAGCATCACAGAGAGTGCTAGCTGCAGTCCAAATGGCCATGCCCAAATTCTTGGATCAGTCTTAAGTCAGATCTGATCAGATGGATCTAATCAACTGCTCAGGGAAGTTAACTCTTTCAGACCTCCGGGATATATATGACATAAATTATACAATCCAATAAGACCTTTTAATTTATTTTAAATACATTAAGTGGCCGCTTTCTTAGTTACACCTTTTTAGTGATGCGTAGGAAATCCCTTTGACCCAGAACATCCTGAATTCTTCCTGATATGGATTCAACAAGGTACTGGGAATGGTTTCGGGTTCATTTTTGACACCATAGTATCATTTAGTTGCTGCAGATTTTTGAGGTGCACATTCATACTTAAAATCTTTACACTCATTCCACCATTACACTATTCTCTGTAAACTCCATGGTCAAAATCAGATCACATATATGAGGCATTTTTATAGCCTGGCATGCTTATAAAAAGTCTTTGAGAGACTTATATACTGTATACAACTAGGCACTTTAGCATGAGAAAACAAAATTCATCCTAATAGGAACAAACTCTAATCAAACTCTAGCTCAGATCAAAAATATTGTTCAGTCTAATGTAAATAAATCAACGTGGTCTCTTCAGCAAAAATCTATACCATTATAGCAATAAAGCAAGTAGTACAATGGCGAATAAAATAAAAAATAAAAAGTAAAAAAAATAGATTTACTTCATTACAAACAGTCAACATATACAAAACCTAATGAGACTGCAAAAGCATTTGAGGATTACTATTCAAACTTATATAACTTGAAAGAAGACAAAAACTTTCAGACTCCTACAATTCAAGAGATTTAATGTTTTTTGAATGACATATATTTACCGAAAGTCTCGTTGCCAGATTTGGAAATGTTGAATAAAGAAATATCAGAACAATTGGTTATATCTGCTATATCTAATTTAAAAATAAGAACTGCTCAAGACCCAGACGGTCTTATTAATTAGTATTATAAAGTTTGTAAATCAGTGTTATCTATGCACTTGGTAAAAACCTTTTAACAAGATCAAATCTGAAGGTTATGCACTAGCTAACTCTCTGTAAATACTTTAGACCAATGTTGCTGCTAAACACAGATATAAAACTTTATTCTAAAATTTTACCAAATAGGTTAAATCAGGTTATAGCTAAGTTGGTTTCAACTGACCAAACAGGTTTTCAAGACAAGGGGCGGAAAACATTAGGAAAATTCTGGACCTCGTGTCTTACTCAAATATTTACAAAATCATCTGTAGTCTGCTTGTCTATAGATGCAGAAAAAGCCTTTGACAGAGTCGGATGGGATTATATGGACCAGACTATGCTAAAATTTGTGTTTGGTGAGTTCGGCTCTAAGGATATAAAAGCTTTATACGCCAACCCATTTGCCTCTATCGTAGGCACAGGATTCAAACCGGCCAAATTCAACATCTCCAATGGCACGAGACAGCGGTGTCACCTTTCTCCAGGTATTTTCATATTAACGATTTAACCTATTGTGGAGCTTATCAGATTTAACAGGCAATAAATTATTATGATCGTTTATTTGTAATGCGCCAACATATTCCGCAGCGCTGTACATAAGTTAAGTTACAGGCAAAGATAAATACAAATAACACATAGCAAAGCATGGAGGGTCCTGTCTTTGAGCCTTGAATCCAGTATCCATGGTGCTTTCCCCAAAGCACCCTGCAGGATTGAAACTCGCAGACTTACATCCTAAAGGTATTGTGTGTGGTACAGGAGGGAGAGAGAGGTACTGAGCATGTTAGGGTGGAAGGTGATACACTTCTTTAAAGAGATGTGTTTTTAGTGAGTTTTGAATGTTTTGAGGCAGGAAGATAGACTGGTGGAGCAAAGAAAGGAGTTTGTAAGTTAGGGTCATGATTTCAAATGTTATTCTGGAGA
This sequence comes from Discoglossus pictus, assembly GCA_027410445.1. Lineage (NCBI taxonomy): Eukaryota > Metazoa > Chordata > Amphibia > Anura > Alytidae > Discoglossus > Discoglossus pictus. Next base: position 189,981,516 of record CM050165.1, read on the forward strand.
CTAAGGGAAGCCAGTGGAGTGATTGACAGAGAGCATTGTGTATGGAAGATGAGTCTAGTAGAGGCATTCATTAGGGATTGAAGTGGGGATAGTCGGGTGGTGGGTAAGACAACAAGGAGCGAGTTGCAATAGTCAAGTCGAGAGATGATGAGAGAGTTTATTAGGATTTTAGTTATGTCTTGTGTAAGATAGTGGCAAATTCTGGAGATGATTTTTAGATGGAGAAGGCAATAAGTAGAACCCCAAGGCAACAGGCTTTGGGAGGTGGGAGTGATGATGTCGTTGTTAACAGTTAGAGAGTTGTGAGGAATTGACGCTGTGGTAGCGGGAGGGAAGATTAGGAGTTCAAACTTAGACATGTTGAGTGTGAGATGGTGGGTGGACATACAAGAGTATTTACTAGAGAGGCACTTGGAGATGTGTGTTAGAAGAGACAGAGATAGATCTGTGGTAGAGAGGTTGATTTGAGTGTCATCTGCATAGAGATGATACTGAAGCCCAAAAGAGTTTATTAGGGCAACAAGTGAGGATGTCTAGGTGGAGAAGAGGAGGGGGCCTAGGACTGACCCTTGGGGTACGCCAACAGACAGGGGGTGAGAAAAAGAAGAGGTACCAGAGAAGGAGACACTGAATGATTGATGTTGTAGGTATGATGAGAACCATGAGAGAGAGAGCAGTGTCTCGAATACCAAGAGGGGAGAGGATATGGAGTGGATGGTCCATTGTGTCGAAGGCAGCAGAGAGATCTAGAAGAAGTGGAAGAATGGAAAAGTGACCTTTTGACTTGGCGGAGAGCAAGTCATTGGTGACTTTTGTGAGAGCTGTCTCAGCGGAATGTTGGGGCCGGAAGCCGGATTGGAAAGTGTCAAGAAGGGAGATGAAATAAAGCTGGTAAGGTGGTTGTAGATGAGCCTCTTCAGAAGTTTGGAAGCCAGGGGAAGTAGAGAGATAGGGTGGTATTTAGATGCAACATCAGAGTCAGATGAGGTTTTTTTGAGGGTGGGTGTGATTATGGCATGTTCATGAGAAGATGGAAACAAGCCAGTATTTAGGGAAAGGTTGAAAATATGTGTTAGAGCTTGGACTAGTGTCGTAGAGAGGGGAGGGGCGAGCTGAGATTGAATGGGACCCCGGGGACAGTTAGTGAGGCAAGTGGATAATAGCAGGCGGGAGACTTTGTCCTCTGTAGCAGGGTCAAAGCAGTTCAAAGTGGCTGTGGGATTGGGGAAGGGAGAAGACTGGGGTTTGTTGGTTAGTTAATAGGGTGGAGTGTGGTCAGAAGTGCACCTTTGGATCTATCCATGGTTGTGGATGAGAGCTAGGGTGTCTGCGTGTGGTTACGGGAGCAAGGGTGTCAAGAGAGAGTAGAGTTGTATTGTGAGGTGGCAGTGTCAGGGCAGTTGAGGTTGGCGATGGGGCTGAGAATGGGTTGGATAATAGTGGAGAGCTGAGCAAGTGCTAGCAGGTTTCTGTGGGTTATGGTGGCAGAGTGTGAAGAAATGTGGTAAGAGAAAGATGTAGTGAGGTTTTAGGTAAGGAAGTGATGGTCACATAGCGGAAGTGGGTGGATGACTGAGTTGGAGGTTGTGCTGACATTGGTAAAGATAAAGTCAAGAGAATGTCCAGCATGATGAAAAGAAGAATCTGTTAGTTGTGAGAGGCCAAGGGAAGAGGTGAGTGCAAGCAGTTTGGCTGATGCTGGGTAGGTCTGAGTGTCAACGGCAATGTTAAAATCTCCAAGTACAAGTGAAGGAATGTTGGAGGAGAGAAAGTGAGGGACCAGCCAGGTGGAAATGTGATCAAGAAATTGAGAGGAAGTGCGATAGATCACAGCGACACGTGGATGGGGGAGAAGAGACGGATAGTATGAACTTCAAAGGATGAGATTTGAAGGGGTGGGACAGGGGGTATGAGGTGAAATGTACAGCGAGTGGAAAGCAGTACACTCACACCACCACCTTGTTTGTTCCCAGAGAGTGCTGCAGGGGAGGCAGTGTCTGAGGAAGAGAGCCAGGTTTCAGTGAGAGCCAGTAGATTGAGCGACATGGTAATGAATATGTCATGAGTGAAGTTTAGTTTATTGCAGATATACCGTACGTTCCAGACCATGCAGGAGAAAGGTAGAGTAGAAGGTTTGTGACAAGTGATGGATTTAAGATTCTGGGTGTTACGGGTGTTTGCTAGCCTTGGACCAGAGCGTAGCTGACAGCAAGTGGACATGAGTGAGGGGCCTGGGTTTGGGGATATTGCCCACAGCGAGGGCTGTGAGCAAGGGCCTCAGTTGCTGTGATGGAGCGCCGAAGGAGCCGCGGCCCTCGCGTAGCGAGGGCTGCGGGCGAGGGCCTCAGTTCCCGACACTTGATTTGCATAGACACAACTTTACAGAAGAGCTCCTCGGCCATGATGCTCGGGCGCTGCTCTATCACATATCCCGGGTCCTCCTGGCTGTATGCTCCCCCCTAATCCTCTTCCCGGGGGTCCCACCAGCACACGGCCTGCACCTCACACGCGTCTCCCTGGCAGCCACACAAATGAATGAGAGGGCCAGAGCACCAGGCACCTGTTAATAAAACTTCCAGACGGCGATCTACGAATATTCCGCTAAGACGCATACCACACATTACCCGCCATTTTACGCTAATGCGGAAGTACCCAACTACGATAACGGTTTCGTCTCGTGCACGCACACTATTACACTGCACACGTTCATCACGTTTACACAGCACCTCCACACCACTAATGCTGCAGCAACATCAAAACAGATTCCCAGCTCTTCAACACAATGCTTCAAAATATGTAAAGTAGATTAATTTATTAATGTATTATATATTTCATTATTATACACCAAACAGCATTAGCTCGCTTATAATTTCATTGCCGTCATTTTTTTACGGGCAAGTCGCTTGTTTAATATATTTTAGATGTTGTTTCTGTATGTTTAAATGTCAAAAGTGCAATCAAATACACTATGTTAAAATAAAGTATATGGTTCTTCTTTTTTATATAAATAACTAGCGAGTTGCCCGTCAAAAAATGACGGTCAATAAAATGTTAATACTGGTAATGCTGTTTGCCACACAATATTTGTATGGTACACTCTTAACCTTTTTGTTTTGTAGAAAGAAGTACAACAATTATAGTAACTTTTTTAAAAATTTTGTTAACAGTCAACTTGTCTTTCAACAACTGGAAAACAATCATTTTTTAACCATATAAAAATGTTTAATTGTCATGAATGCAGGAATAATGTAACAATGGATGAAGTTTGTGTGAATAAATATTTGTAAACCATTACATAAATGCTTAGATTTGAAACATTAGTGAACCATTTTTATTAACAATACTAACATTTTTAAATCTGAGGTATGGATGAGTAACATAACATTAGGTTATGAATGAGTATATGAAACCATTACATCATTGTTTGTAACATGCAACTTTTATTTAAAGTATTGTTAAACCACATAGGTATTGAATCCAGAGGAACGCAAACAGTAAAAAAACTCCATGAAACCTTTGCTAGTTTTATCAAAGAAGGAAAAAAATGAATTCCTTCAAGACCCTATTAACTGATGATGGGATTACTCCCTGGATCAATACTCTGTATTTAAATATACATTTAATTTTTGCAACAAATGATCATCCTCCTACTAACATGAAGCCTTAATTATATACGATAAAACAACTTGTGTGACCTTTGCAAAAACAATTTTAACATTACAAACATAAAGTTAATGTATTAAACTTTAAACACTATAATAGTTATAAAAAGCAACGTAACTGTTTTGTTGGTCTAATCCGGGTGAAAGGCCACTTTCAAGACATTCCAATACTTTTTGTTCAAGTGGTTCCCTTATAAAGAGCCCAGCAGACTTTTAATTTTGTCTATGGGATATAACCACTGTTAATTGTTGTTGTTTTACTTTTACATTTTGTTGTTGTTATTGTTGTAATTTTGTAAAATTGTACATAGAGTTTCGTATGTTAAATAGTGGTACTCTAAAAAGAGGCCAAGTGACAATAAATGTCGTCCTGGAAATGAAACCACTATTCTCTATGTTTACAAAACCTCATAGTACACAATGTTTTTGTAAAAATGTGTCCATCGTGTAATAGATCACCCTGACTTGGGTTGTCTTCAATTGAAACCTTAATATCATCTGGATTTGTGCACCTTGAAAAAGCAACATAGAGTTGTCCATGTGCAAAAAACCGTTCCTGTAAAAAAAATACCCACAGATTTAAAAGTTTGTCCTTGGGATTTATTTATGGTCATGGCAAATGCCATGATAACTAGAAATTGTCTCTTTTAAAGTGCAAAAGGTAAACCACTCTCACTTGGAGCCAAATCAATTCTTGGTATAAAAACGAATTCACCTTTATGGGTACCAGTCGTAATTTCTGCATGTATGAAATGTTCTTTTAAATCGTTCACAATGAATCTGGTCCCATTACAAATTCCTTTTTTTGGATTTATGTTTCTCAATAGCATGACAATTGCCCATTTTTTTAATTGCAAAACATGTGGTGGCATTCCAGATGATGTTAAACAAATAATAAATTCTATACTAAAATTAGATTCACTGTCTTTATCGTCAGCCAGAACTGAATCTGCATTCTAATAATTGTTTTGGCGTGCGTTGATGAGTTTAAAAATGTTGTTATTTAGATTCAAGGCATCTATATTTTTGAATGTTAATATCACTTTATTTGCAATGTCTGTGTAATGGTAATAATTGAGAGTGTTTTAAAAGATTGCCGATATGAGTGATTCCTTGCAAACCATTTGTGATGGAATTTCATTGGTATCATTGGGTAAATCATTTATTTGTGGATGTTTTCCTTCTCCAATTTGAATGAGCCAATCACAAAATTAGTTTTGGCCTTCAGATCTCATATTTAATTCTAATTTGAGGTGTGTAAATATTTTCCACATTTTACTTGTCTTGATACAGGTTTCAATGATGTCAGTCCTATTTCCATGTGGCACAACAGGTAATGTTTGCCTAAAATCTCCTCCTAACAACATCACCTTTCCACCAAATGGCAAATTATTATCCATCACTTCTTTTAATAATCTATCAATACATTGCAAGGCCTGACATGACATAATTGTTGCCACATCTATGATAATTAATTTACCTTTTTTTTTACATTTTTTTGCTTGTAAAGAATCCAGTTGAATATCTGACATTGATGTTAAAAATTGGAACTGGCAATTTAAATCCACTATGCACAGTTCTGCCACCTTCTACCAAATATGCGACAATTCCAGTTGTTTCAAATAGCATTGCTATTTGACCCTGTGCCTGAATGTAACTCATCAAACAATGGTACATATAAGTTTTTCCTGATCCACCGGGGCCATCTAGATAGAAATAATGGTCTTTGACCATTTCATCATCTGTAGCATTTGTGATGGCATTAAATGCTTGTAAAAGTATAGAGTTGCCAGTTTAGAGTTGCCAGTTTTTCTTGTGTTTTTTGTTGTTAAAGCTCAGTGTCATAATCATCAAAGTTTATGTCATTAATAAGTCCTGGATCAGGCAAATTAAAACTTGCACAATTTAATCCATGAGCAAAAAATATTTCCTGAATTTCCATTAACGCTTTTAAGAGTGCAATGGGCTCATTGTAATGTTTCAAGAAGTTTTCAGACATATTTAATTTAAATCTTTCCCACAAAGAATAATGCATCCGGTACATTGCAAAAGATACAAATGAATGCAAATTGTTCTCTTATTTGCTTTAGCAATTGACATAGTGCTGCTTCTCCCAGACACCTCTCCCATTCTGTATCATCTGCTATGAAGTTTTGATGTCTTGCAGATAATAGGAAAGTATCATAAACTATGTCATTCACTGTGTGTAAATGTTCATAACTTTGTGAACCAGGAGCATATAAAAGAAGTAATCTTAAACTGAAACGTTCAATGTCTGGACTGACTGTATACATTTGTGGAATAATTTTAGGAGTATCTCTTTTTCGTTGTCGCTATTGACCATTTACAAATACATAGTGATACGGAATCTCAATGTATAAAAATTGACCTGAGTGTCCTGGCAATTTAATTGAAACCAAGCAGTAAGTGTTTTTTCTCGGTGTTCACTTTTGGGCTAAGGCAGTTTTTTCACTGCCTGCAGTAAAGTAAACAAACTGACTTTGTGGCAAATGTACAGCTAAGCGATACACAGCATGTGTCTGATCGTACATCTCAAATTTCAGAAGACGCCACATTGCTTCAGGAACACTGACATAGCGAGCATCTATAGAATTAGAAAGTTCGTCATGTAAAATTGGATTATCCTTTTCGTTTTGTGCACCTTGCACAACAGTTGCTGCATCATATCCTTTGTATGTATATTTATTCACATATTTGATGGATTTAATAGAAGTGCAAGCTTCCACATTTATGTGTGCATTGTACTTCACCAGCAAATTTGGATTGTATGGAACGACATATCTATTATTAACCTTTTGGCCCACAGATAATAGCTGTTTGTCCTTCTCTTCTTTTATACAAAGGGTATCCATCACAATTAGCATAATTTTGCATTTGACATTGTTTTGGAAAAAAATTTGTACATTTTTTATTTTCCATACATGGTGAATTTGGATTGATATCTCCACATGGCCCATGAATCATTCTGTGTGTTACAATCTCATTAAGTATTGAATATTTTTCTGGATGTGGCAATTCAGCAGTAATTACTGAATCCATTCTCTCTGCAGTATTCAATTTATCTTTTTCCTGCAGGATTAAAAGTATGTGTGCATGTGGCAGGCCTCTTTTTTGAAATTCAATGGTATAAACAAAAGACATACATTTTCCAAATAACTGTGCTTTAGTTATATCTTGTATTAATGAATTGAGTTTTATTTTGAATACTATTGCCACTAAATCTGGTCGGTCAGAAGTATTTTGTCCAAGATTCAAAATGTCCTTGAACTCTGGCCATTGTGGGTTACATGTGAATGTAATGAATAAATCTGGTTTTCCAAATTTTGTGACAATAGCCATGCATCATTATATCTTTCTCGCATATTGCGAGGAGATCCTCGGAAAGTGGATGGCAAAATGATTGCTCTTCCAGCTGGAAGCTCTCTGTTGGTAGCCAATTCAGTGACATAATCCATCAGTCCACAATTTTGTTCTACCTAAAGCTTGTTTTGTTGAAATTTTATAAAATTTTGATTATTTGCTTCGACTTGTAGATAGGAATCAATAATCTATTTGTAATGATATAGAAATCACAAAGTTGTGGAGACCAGTAGCCAAGGTCAGCAATAATCCAGTTCCGCAAACTTGTAGGTTAAACAGGAACAAGCTTTTATTGAAGTGATCAGGAACCACACAATAATCTGGCAAGGATCAATAGACAGGAAGTGCCTTATATAGGCCAAGGACCAGACACCTGACCAGACACAGCTGAAGAGACTTAGGTACTGATACAATTGCTAGCAGAGTCAAGCTTATAAGGTCTCAATGGAATTCACAACAGGCAGGCTGACGCAGTGGTAGGGAAGAGGTATAGCAGCCTGGGGACCAGGGTTCAAAACCCAGCAGAGTCAATTCCTCACATTACCCCCCCTCTATAGGTGCAGCCTCTGGATGCCCTATTACCTGGTTTAGCAGGGTACTGCACATGAAAAGACCGAAGGAGATCAGGAGCGTGAATATTGAAGCTTGCCACGGAAGATCCTGGAGTCAAGAATTTTGTCCACTTCGTACTCATCCTCACCATCCACGAGGACTGGAGGTGGGGCAGGCAGGGCTCGGCCAGGGAAAGTGTTTTCATGAAAAGGTTTAAGCAGTGCAACGTGAAACACTGGATGTATTTTCATGGAATTCGGGAGTTGTAAACGGAAAGTGACAGCATTGATGTGAGCAATGATCTCAAAAGGTCCCATGAACCTTTGACCCAATTTATGAGAAGGAATCCGAAGCTTGAGATTCCTTGTTGACAGCCACACCTTGTCACCAACGTGAGAGACTGGGGCCTCCTTTCTATGCCTATCAGCAGCTCTTTTGTAACATTCCTGAGCCTCCAAAAGAGTCTCTTTCAACAGTGCTTGGGAATCACGTAAAGCCGTTAGCCGGTCAGCGACAGCAGGAATGGAAGTAGTAATTAGGAGACTGACTAGAAAGGTCGGATGGTAACCATAGTTGGCAAAAAATGGGCTCAAAGAAGTGGAGCAGTGTTGGGCATTGTTATAGGCAAACTCCGCCGTGGGTAGAAAATCCAGCCAGTCATCCTGCAGGTAACTAATATAGCACCGCAAATATTGCTCCTAAGTCTGGTTGGTTCGCTCAGTCTGTCCATTACTTTGCGGATGAAAAGCTGACGACAGATTTACATTAATACCTAGATTAGAACAAAAATGTTTCCAAAAACGAGACGTAAACTGTACTCCCCTGTCAGAAACTACTTCATCAGGCACTCCATGCAAGCGAAATATTTCCCGAATAACCAGGTCAGCCGTCTGTTTAGCTGAAGGGAGACCACGAGCTAGTATGAAATGACCCATCTTAGTTAACCTGTCCACAACAACAAGAATGGTAGTGTGTTCCTTAGAGGGAGGTAGTTCCACAATAAAGTCCATGGATATAGATCCCCAGGGACGATGAGGAATCGGAAGAGGCTGAAGCAGGCAACAGGGGATGAGCGAGGGGTCTTATGTCTGGCACACACATCACAAGAGGACACATACTTCTTAACATCCTCATGATACTTCGGCCACCAAAGGGATCGGGCAAGTAGCTCTTGTGTCTTTCGGATTCCTGGATGACCTGCTGGTTTTGAGTCATGGTAGAGACGTAAAAGGTCCAGTCGCACTGACTCCGGAGCAAACAGACGTTGTTGAAAAATCCAAAACCCATTACGCATCGTCATATGGAGGCCATGAGGAGGATCACGAAGAACTGGGTCTTCAGCGTAGCCCTTTTTAATGCGAGACATCAGATCAGAAGGAAATGTAACTCCTATAAATATATCCTCTGGCAAGATGATGGTCTTGGTTACGGTAGCATGGAGGGGGTCAGCTATTCTAGAAAAGGCATCCGCCTTACCATTCTTGGAGCCAGGACGGTATGTAACCAAAAAATTAAACCTTGAGAAGAATAGGGACCAGCGTGCTTGTCTGGCTGACAGTCTCTTAGCTGATCGAATACATTCCAGATTTTTGTGATCTGTGAGGACAGTAATTGGATGGGTAGCTCCCTCCAAGAGATGTCTCCATTCGGTGAAGGCAGCTTTTATAGCCAATAGTTCTTTATTCCCTATGTCATAGTTTCTTTCTGCTGGCACCATCTGGCGGGAATAGAAGGCACACGGATGTAACAGCATCTTAGGTCCAGTCCTTTGAGACAGTATAGCACCAACAGCTGAATCAGAAGCATCAACTTCCACAATAAATGGTAATTCCGGCTAAGGATGTACCAGGACAGGGGCAGAGGTAAACAGAGTCTTCAATCTGGAAAATGCAGCATCAGCCTTATCGGACCACTGAAAAGGAGTCCCTTTACGTGTGAGTTCAGTGATCGGTGTAATAACGGCAGAGAAATTCTTAATGAAACGCCTGTAAAAATTGGCAAACCCCACAAATCTCTGAACATCTTTTTCATTCTTGGGGATGGGCCAGTCCAGCACAGCTTTAATTTTACTTGCGTCCATACTTAAACCTTTGGGAGTTATTACATACCCCAGGAATTGAATTTCTGCTTGTTCAAACTCACATTTTCCTAGTTTAATGTATAGGCGGTGGGTACGAAGGCGCTCTAGAACTATACGGACCTGTTTTCTGTGATTTTCAAGATTATCAGAGAATATTAGGATATCATCCAAATATGCCACAACAAACTGATCCAGGAGATCTTGTAGTACATCATTGATGAGATGCTGGAAATTTGCAGTGGCATTACACAGCCCAAAAGGCATTACTAGATATTCGTAATGCCCGTACCTGGTTCTGAAAGCTGTTTTCCATTCATCATTGGGTCTTATGCGAACCAGATTATATGCCCCCCGAAGATCAAGCTTCGTAAATATTTTAGCTGAGCGGAGTCTCTCCAAAAGTTCAGGAATCAGAGGCAAGGGGTAGCGGTTTTTAACAGTGATGTTATTAATGTCCCTGTAATCAACGCATGGCCGTAGGCTGCCATCTTTCTTTTCTACAAAGAAAATAGGAGCTCCTGCTGGAGAAGTAGATGGTCGAATAAAGCCTTTGGCAAGATTTTCTTGTAGGTATTCACGAAGAGCTTTCAATTCAGGCTCAGAAAGGGAATATATACGGCCAAATGGGATAGCAGCCCCAGGCAACAGCTCTATTAGGCAATCATAAGGCCTGTGTGGTGGAAGCTGATCAGCATTCTTCTTATCACAGACATCTGCAAAATCCCGATATTGTAGAGGAAGCTTAGTCAAGTTTGTAGCAACCATTTCATTAATTGTTGTGGCAACAGGTGTTACCTTAGAGGGTTGACAATTCATTAAGCAGTGTTCTGAAGGAAAGGACAAAGTTCTGATCTTCCAATCAATCTGTGGGTTATGCAGAGCAAGCCAAGGTACCCCCAAAATCACTGGAAACTGTGTTGAGGAAATTAGGTGGAAAGAGATAGCCTCATGGTGATTCACTTCCACAGTCAACTTTAAGGGCACAGTCTCATGTGTAACCGGTCCTGACGTAAGTGGAGAACCATCAACTGTCTCCATTAACACAGGTGAAGAATTAGGGATAGACTGAATTCTATTTCCTGCTGCAAATTTAATGTCCATAAAGTTTCCGCCTGCTCCTATCATAGCGGTAGTTGAAATTTTACGATCACCACATTGCAACGTGATAGGCACCACAAAATGAGGATGTTGAGTCAACATACCCTCTTCACCATGTGCCAGAGAAAACAAGGGTTGTGTGACAGAATCCAGTTGATCCGAAATCTGGAATTGGTGTCGAATCTGTGCACCCTCAGCCGCCATAGCTATTGTTCTTTTGGATTTGCTAGGGCAATTGATGGCATAGTGCCCTGCACTACCACAATACAGGCATAAATTGTGAGTGCGTCGCCACTGTTTTTCTTCGTTGGATAATGGCCCTCTTATTAGATTTACCTGCATAGCCTCTGGCTCAGAGTCGTAGGTGTTTGTGGGATCGGAGTAGAAGTTCTTGAAGGGAAATTGGAGTAGTACTTGGTCTAAAAGAGCCCTGTCTTTCCAATCTTCTTTCAGAAAGTCTCTGATCAATACGGATAGCCAAACGCACAAATGCATCAAAGTCAGCAGGAAGATCAACACGAGCTAGCTCATCTTTTATAGCTTCTGAGAGACCTTTTCTGAAGTGGGCTGATTGGTTCCAGGTAGTATCAGCAACCCACTGTCTGAATTCAGCAGCATATTCAGCCACCGGGCGCCTCCCTTGATGCAAATGAAGGAGAGTGGCTTCTGCTGTATCACATCGATTGGGGTCATCAAAAACTAGGCACATGGCCTCAAGAAAGTCATTTAGATTACCCAAGACTGGACTGTCTTGTTCCAGAAGAGGGGAGCCCCAAGCCATGGCTTCATCTTTGAATAAGGAAAAAATAAATCCCACCTTCTCTCTTTCAGATGGAAATTGGTGAGGTAACATCATGAAGTGCAAACGGCATTGATTTAGGAAACCCCTAAATTTTTTGCGATCTCCTCCAAACTTTTCTGGCAGGGGCAAGCGGGCCTCTTGAGCAAGTGTAACAGTAGCAGCCGCAGCATCACGTGCCCTGTAGCTGGTATACTCACTGTGCATTGACTGAAATTTATTTTGTAGTTCAGCTACCTGGTCCTGCAGCACTCAGATGGTCTGTGCCTGGGTCTGCACAGTTCTTGCAAATAAAGCAACCTGCTGGGCCAATGCAGAATCTGACCCGGCGGTCTCCATGAAAGGGCCAGATTATTCTGTAATGATATAGAAATCACAAAGTTGTGGAGACCAGTAGCCAAGGTCAGCAATAATCCAGTTCCGCAAACTTGTAGGTTAAACAGTAACAAGCTTTTATTGAAGTGATCAGGAACCACACAATAATCTGGCAAGGATCAATAGACAGGAAGTGCCTTATATAGGCCAAGGACCAGACACCTGACCAGACACAGCTGAAGAGACTTAGGTACTGATACAATTGCTAGCAGAGTCAAGCTTATAAGGTCTGAATGGAATTCACAACAGGCAGGCTGGCGCAGTGGTAGGGAAGAGGTATAGCAGCCTGTCGACCAGGGTTCAAAACCCAGCAGAGTCAATTCCTCACACTATTGTTGTGTGAGTTTGCCCCCACATAAAATAGGATTAAAATAATCCTGAATAGCAGTTTGTGCCACTTTATGTTCCAGCATAGAAATTTTGCATCTAACACAAACTTTATTATTGAGATAACTTTGCAATTGCAATTTCGGTTCCCATCTTGGTTCACCATTTGTAAAGAAAATGGCATAAGTCATTGGATCCAAATTACAACTTAATATATTTATGTTTATAAAAGATTGGTCTTCATTGCATGCATATATTCTAATAACCCTCTGAAAATGTGGTACACCTCATTTTTAAAGACCATGGCAACCTCATTTACTGTTGGTAAATTATACCGTATTTGATCAGTGTTGCAATCTCTTTTTAAAACCATATTTACTCTTGGCATTGGCAACTGATGTATTTGAGCATGTTGCTGTTGTTCTTTTTCAACCTGTGCTAATTGTTTGTATGCTTGACTGTATGGGTTGTTGGCCATAATTTTATACAGCGGTTCAAACGTTGTTTATTTTCTGGAAGCGTCATCCATTGTTCAACAGCTTCCATTGTATTTAAGATATATAACTGTGCAAATTTCCTTTGCTCTCCTTCATGTGGGTATAAATTTGAAGTGCGGTGGTAAATTTGTCCTTTAACTCTAAAACAGTAAGGACCATGTCCTGGGACATTTTCTGCTAATGTAGCACCCATTAAAGCAAATTAAATTACACTGTTATAAGACCTGATGTTTTTTTTTAAATTGGTATAATTTGAAAATGTTAGATCTGGAAGTAATCTGGAAATGTGTGTCTTTGTGGAAGTGTTACCTTTCCTTTCTGACAGCAACTAATGGAGTCTCCATCAGTTGGTCTTTCCTTGAAAAAATTATAGGCCCCACAAAACTGAAAAACAGCATTGAGAAATCCACAATAATGAGTATACACTGTTAGTGCTGTAATGAAAGCAGTATCCTGAGCTTCCTCAACATAGATATCACTACAACTTTCTATATCTATATTGGTGTCATGTGTATGAACATTGGTGTCAAGAGGCAATATTGGATCATTAGGCAATGTTTCACAGACATGTTTTTGTTTACTTTATCTTTTCTTTGAAGCTCCGTCACACTCACTTTGTGCTTTTTTGCTTATTTTTCTTTCATTTAAAAGGCTCTGTTGGTCTTCTTCTCTTAAGTGTTGGGAAGTCTCGGGGGACTGTGCATCTCTCCACCTTCAATCCTGTCTTCTCCACTGTCCGCCATTGTAATCTGTAATTGTAAACACAGGTGTAAGATGTAATGTTTTTTTGTATTGTATATATTGTTTGTAGCTGCTCTCAATGCAACACCTAAATAGCATTAATGGAAGAATGCAATGATTTGAAAAGCATTTTGAATTTCTCCTTTAAATAAATTAATCCATTAAGTTTTTTTTTATTGACATACATCAAAAAGCCAAGAGCTGCACATATATATATATATATATATATATATATATATATACATATATATATATATATAGATAAATAAAAACACGTTTGTAAAAATTAATTATTACGTCATTAAAAAATGAATATACGTTAATGAATGAATCAATAACTAACATCAATGTTAAACCTAAAGAGGTAATTATGTATTCCTAAAGAAGGGCAAACAGAAAGAGCTATGAGTAAAGTATAGATCGTGCTTAAAATAATGTGCAATTTTGTAATTTTATTAATGTTGAAATCAATTGACTTATGAGGTGTAATTTGCATTCTTTAAAAGTTAATTAGGTAAGCATATATGTATGCATAATTTTTTGTGTGGTTATTATGAATGAATAATTAAATAGTAAGGGCCTCATTGATGTGCAATACAATAGGGCACTATATAAGCACATAGCATTATATTTTTTTTAAGTTTTAAGTTGGTGAAAACCTTGGTTTTTGATTGATGTTCATTAACTAAAAAGTTACGTAAAATAATATGCTATGTCCTTAAATAGAGCCCTATTCAATTTAGCAATTTGCAATTGAATGAGGCCCTAAATAAATATAGGTTAATTCATTTAAAATTAACTGTCATCAATGCAAAACAAAAAGGGCATCATGAAACCATATACCTGTGAAATTGATGTTATTGCAAATAAAATCCTGCAGAATTCACTCTCTGTCTTCAGTCAGGTGTAGAGATGAGTAATCTGTGAAAAAGTGCTTTTAAGGTCTGATACCTGTTAGGCAATTATAAGCACTCCAGATAAGTAAGAGCTTTGTGAAATGTACATATTTTTTGATCTATTATAAATGTTTTTTTTTTTTAATTATCATTACTTAATAGTTCAAAAAGCAATGTACATGGATGAGCAGATATATAAGTGCAGGTTAAATTTTTATTATTATTTTTATTACAGTATATAATGTAGTCTTTTTTTGTAATGATTACCAATTATTAATTAATTAATATATTAATATACGTTAATTAATCAATAACTGTCTTCAATGCAAAATAAAAAGACTTAAACCTTTTTTGTTCCATAAGAACATATTTAAATGATATACCTGTAAGAGTGATCTTTATTCTGTTCAAAGTCTGCAAACGTCACTCTCTGTGTTTAGTCAGCTGCAGAGATAATGAGACTGTCAAATAAGATGGAAAGCATTTGTAATATTTGGATTCATCCCTATGAGGCAATCCGCAATACTACTAATAAATAATTAATAAAATAATTTACATTAATAAATAATTAATCAATGTTTAAATATATTAGAAAGAGGTAAGCATTAATGTATTAATAAACTTTAGGCAGTTTAAAATTTTAGAATTTTTTTTGATAATGATTACTATGAATAATGAATACATTAATGTACATTACTAATTTATTATTCAATGATTTAATATATTACAAACAGCTAAGCATGAAAGTTAAACTAAGTAATTATTTATTAATGTTTATTAATATAAATTAATATACCTATTTGTATTTAATAATTTGCAATCAGTATCCCGAAGAGCTAACAATCTCTTTGGATTTTCCAGCAGCAGAAAATGTCCACTCAGACTGTCATCACCTGAGGAGAAAGTGTGAGCTCTGTGGCAAGTGTGCCCTATATATAGGCTGCGTGCGCGAGACAAAGCGGTGGGTTTAGGCGGGAAATCCACCATTTCAGAATCTTAATGTGTAAATGTGTAAGTTAGTGTTGTAAAATGATGGCGTAAGTCTATATTTTACGCCTTTCAAGAGCATTTTGCGTCCTTCCTATTAGTATTTTTCGGTGTCGTGTAGCCTCGTTATCATTTTTTTCGGCCTCCATTTTTTTTCTCGCTTAGTGGATTTTCAAGTGCCGAAACTGCTTAAATTCAACATAAATTCACGTTCCACCTCATTTACAGACGCCCCGTGCTGTGTGTGATGATTTTGTTGTATTTGTTTTTGTATTTTTTGGGTTTTTCTTGTTTTTTGGTTTGCGGGGTTCGGCCGTTAACTTTATATTTTTCCTATGTTGTTTTTTTTTTCGAAGTCGCTGCGTTCGTCAACTTCTTGCAGCCTAAGGCGATCCCGCATTTTTGTAAGTGTTTGGAGGCTAAGTCCCACTTGTTTCATTACCTCCACTGCTCGCCTTGCTTCGCGAGGCTTGAAGGCAATGAGCGCCTTTCGCACTCATCTCCTAAGTCCTGCTCGTTTTAGTGGTTTAACGGATCACCCCGATTCGCAAGGTTCACATGCAATGAACGACTTCGGCGCTCACTGCCTAAGTGCTCCGAGTTAATGGGTCACCTCGCTACACAAGGCTCTCCATTGATGAGCGCTTTCGGCGCTCATTGCTAAGTCATACGCACCAGGCAAAGCATGACGAAGTCTCAACAATTATAATATGTGATATATTGCAGGACTCCAACAATGAAACGTTAACAGAGAAATGGGCCTTGGGACATCATCTCTTCTACAATTTAGCACTAACCAAAATCATCCCCACATATCTAATTGTACTAATTTCTGTTTATCATCTGCTGTCTGCCTTCATAGCGTTCTACAAGATTTCTGCCTCATCCTCTTTTGATCCTGTTACATCTTATACTTGGCTCTGTAATTCGAAATTGTTATCTTTTCTTGATATCACATAATAATAACTCTCCTTTCCCACTTCTTCCCAAATAAGTTAGCTTGTCAAATTACTTAGCCTGTCAAAGCTGTATGGCTTACAGGCAGCACTGCCTCTACAGCATTCATTACCAGAATGACTACCTGTGCAGTCTTATCTGGATGTTACATCTCCTGAGCCTCAGGTAGCCCCCACTCTAATACTGAATCAAATGTACTGGCCTTCATATATCAGCTCTATTTGGCAAAGTTGAACTCTTCAAATGCATTAGAAGGGTATATAACTCAAATATTCCAGTTAGAAGGGAAAAGACACACAATAATTATCTCTTTAATGTTCTGCATTTTTTTAAATACTTTAACCTTCTTCATAATCCTTGACTAGTGTTCAATTATTGCTATCAGAGACCAATAACAGCATTTAAAATGCTAAACATGTGCTTTACTTACTTTTCAGTCCTTTGAAAAATTGTTCAACTAATTGAAAGACCCTTCATTATGATCTTGATATATCTGCTGCTTTATACTATGAAGCAATGAGTAATTGCCCAGTGTCTATTTCCCTATAGTGTTCATCACATTGCATACATACAATAGACCTCCTTAACTTCAGAACCAGTTACAAACCACTGATACAGTACAATATTATCAAATTCAAAGTCAAGAGCCAGTCCCTTACAGATACAACTAATGGATGGCTCACTGATGAAACCTTAGATATTTTCATAGGAAGATCTCCTCCTCATATCACTGTACTGTGAATAGGATTATGAAGATATATTTCTCTACACTGTTTCCACTTTTATTTGGCACTTGGCCTTCTATGATTCCTACATAAAAATTCTATCATTAAACAGATTAGATAGAATTACCTTTCTGTTCCATCACTATATCCACAATTAGAGAGGTCCCGGACAGTTCGCCCGCGGACTATTCGCGGCGATTTTGGCTCTTTCGCGCTCGCAGCGGACAACGGACACATGCGCTTTTTGGTCCGCCCCCTATTCTTTATCATTGAGAAAACTTTGACCCTGCACCTCACAGTCAGCAGACATTCCAGCCAATCAGCAGCATACACTCCCTTCCAGAGCCTTCCATCTGAAGACAGCATCCATTTTAAAATCATTCTGAAGCTGCATTCGTTGTGAGAGGACAGATAGTGTAGCTGCTGGAGATTTAATAGGGAAATAGATAGCCAGGCTGTGTATTTAGCTTCCACTACAGACGTGAAGGACTCATCTGATATCTGCTGCAAGGACAGCAACCCAAAAAGCCCTTTTTAGGGCTAGAACATCATTTATTTTATTTTATTATTTTTTCTGTGTAATCTAATTGCATATGCCTGCCTGCCAGCATGTGTGTGTGACAGGCTAACACCTAACAGCTTATATTGTGCTTATTTTCACTACTCATACCTGGTTGTGTACCATACATTGAAAACAACCATTTTTTTCCTGTAATCTAATTTCAGTTGCCTGCCTGTGTCAGGCTCACAGCTAATATCCTGCTCTGTTTCACCAGTCATAGTTGGTGTACCATACATTGAAAAAAAACAACCCTTTTTTCCTTTAATCTAATTTCAGTTGCCTGTCTGTGTCAGGCTCACAGCTAATATTCTGCTCTGTTTCACCAGTCATAGTTTGTGTACCATACATTGAAAAAAAAACAACCCTTGTTTCCTTTAATCTAATTTCAGTTGCCTGCTTGTGTCAGGCTCACAGCTTATATTGTGCTCAGTGAAATAAAGCAACGCTTTTTTGACTTTAATCGATTGAATATCAGTTGCCTGCCTACAGGCATGTGTGTGAGGCCTATTGCGTCTACTGTGACAACTTTTGCCAGTGCACAGTGCCACTCATATCTGGTGTCACAGTAGCTTGCACGCATAGTACCACTAATCGGAAAAAAAATGACAGGCAGAGGCAGGCCACCCCGCAGGGGCCGTCGTGGTCGTGGTGCTGTGATTCCCTTTGGCCCTAGAATAATGCCCAGTTTTCAGAGGCCACGTCCCCTGAACTTGAAAAGTTCTGAGGACATGGAAATGGCTAACACAGGACACCCATCTTCTACAGCTTCCGCTCGGAACCTAGACGCACCATCCTCCTCCAGCTTATCTTCGGGCACCTCTCCAGTTACCACTCGCCCGCCTGCCACCACCACCAACACTAGCACCACAGCCGCTTCACTTGATCCGTCAGCAGATTTATTTACACATCCGTTGGAAGAAATGAGTGATGCGCAAACATTAGTGCCAGAGGATGTAGATAACAGGGATATGTCCCAGTCCGGCAGCATTACACACATAGACGTATGGTCTGATGATGATGATGTTGTACCCGGTGCTGCTTCCGTTGTTGAGTTGTCAGATACAAGTGAAGCGGTTGATGATGACGATGTGTCCGTGGATGTCACGTGGGTGCCCGCTATAAGAGAAGAAGAACAGGAGGAAAATTCAGATGGGGAGACAGAGAGGAGGAGGAGATGAGTTGCAAGCAGCGGGAGGTTGTCGAAAGTAGCTAGTGGCACAGTCAGACAGCATGCATCGGCACCCGCGGTCAGCCAGACAGCACGCCAGTCAACGCATGCTGTTGCCACCACCAGAATGCCGTCATTGCAGAGCTCAGCAGTGTGCTGAGTCGTGGGAAGTCCAACACCCACCTAGGTACAACTTCTTTGCAAAGGCACATGATGTCACATCACAAACGCCTATGGGATCAACACATGAGTACAAGCAGCACACAAAGTCCAAGCCGCCATCCTCCTCCTGGTCCAGCATCTTATGCCACGTCAACCATTGCTGCCCTGTTTGCCCCCTCTCAACCATCCGCCAGTCCGTGTCTCGCCCTGAGCAGTCCCTCCTCATCTGCCCACAGTCAGGTGTCTGTCAAGGACATGTTTGAGCGTAAGAAGCCAATGTAAAAAAGTCACACCCTTGCCCGGCAACTGACAGCTGGCTTGTCTGAACTCTTAGCCCGCCAGCTTTTACCATACAAGCTGGTGGAGTCTGAGGAGTTCAAAAAATTTGTAGCTATTAGGACACCGCAGTGGAAGGTACTCGGCTGAAATTTCTTAGCACAAAAGGCAATCCCCAACCTGTACTCGATTGTGCAAAAGGAAGTAATGGCATCTCTGGCACACAGTGTTTGGGCAAGGGTCCATCTGACCACTGATACCTGGTCTGCAAAGCATGGTCAGGGCAGGTATATCACCTATACTGCGCATTGGGTAAACCTGGTGACGGCTGCCAAGCATGGAATACGTGGCTCTGCAGAGGAGTTGGTGACACTGCCACGACTTGCAGGCAGGCCTGCTGCCACATCCTCTACTCCTCCTACTCCATCCTCTTCCATAACCTCCTCGGCTGAGGCCTCTTCTGCTGCTGCTATGTCTTGCTCCACATCAACGGCACCCCCCCAGCTCCACAGGGCAGGCTTCAGTAAGCGATCTCTCCTTTCCTGGGATGGTTGCTTCTGAAGGTTCTCCAGGGCTCCCCCACTCCGGTCCTTCCCCCAGTGTCGCTTCAACCAGTAACAAATGTTTTATATTTGTAAAGCGCCCTAATGATCCCCCTTGATAGAGGTTTATCTTTACAAATTTTGGAGAACCAATTTAAGACCAGTGTTCCCTTTTTCTCGGTCAGAGAGTGTGTGAAATGCCTCAGCCTACAGTAATTGTAATGTTCTGACAGCGGTAGCTCATGCTTGTCCTCAGTTCCTCATAGGTGAGCATCTGGCCCTTTACTAACCAGTCTCCCAGTCTATCTAGTTTCCTTGACCTGCACCAGTGTTGTGATGTTGTGCTCATGTGTTTCGGGGCCTGAGGGTGGTCAAGAATTGGGGTCATTTGGGTGGATGCAGGGAACAAACCCGTGTGTTTCTTGGCCCATTTCCAGTATGATAGTGAGTGTCTGATTAGGGGGTTTGGCGAGTTTTTAAGGCTTGGAGGCAATTCTGATAGCCAAGCCATCTTGTCCCAGGTTAAGGGCCTTAAAGTGTGGTTCTCTAAATACACCCAGGCCGGTTGATGCCCTATAGAATGTGCTATTGGGAGGAAAGATAACTGAGCTGCCCTGTGGTAATATTTTAAGTTTGGACACGATAGTCTCCCCTCTGACTTATGAAGGTACATCATTTTCTTTGTGATGCGTGAGGGAGAGTGGTTCCAGATAAACTGAAATATTTTCCTTTGAATATTTTCTAATTCTTTTTATTTAATCGGGACCGGGAGTGTTCGAAATATGTAGAGCAACCTAGGAAGGACATTCATTTTTATCGTAGTTATTCTCCCTAGCCATGATAACCTATACTTTGTCCATTTACTAAGGTCATTAATTATTGTTTTATAAAGTTTGGAGTGGTTGGCTTTGTACAAGTCCTCTAGCTTAGGGGTTAGTCGGATTCCCAGGTAGTTTATGTGTTTCTTATCCCACTTAATATTAAACTTCTCTTGGAGACCCTGCTTCTCTACTGCTGTTAAGTCAATCGCTAGTGCTTCTGTCTTCTCTATGTTCGAATCAACTCTGAGACTGATTGGGTAGTGTTTGAGAGCATACACAGCAGGTCGTCCGCAAATAGACAAGTTTTGAAATGGTGATGGCCTATTTTTATGCCTGTGATCCCAGCGTTGGCCCTAATTGTCTGAGCCAGGGGTTCTATTGCTATTGCGAATAGAAGGGGAGAAAGGGGGCACCCCTGTCTTGTTCCTCTTTCTATTTTAATTAAGGATCTCTCATCTCCCGGAATCTGTAACCTTGCACTGGATGATTTGTATAATGAGTGTATGAGATTTATGAAATGGCATTTAATACCAAATTTTTCAAGCGTGGCGTATAGATAAGTCCACTCCATGGAATCCAATGCCTTTTCAATGTCAAAGGCCATAAGGCAGGCTTGAATTTTAGAGGCTTTGTTGTGGTACAGTAGGTTCATGACTTTTCTAATGTTGTCTCCCGCTTGCCTGTGGGAGACAAAGCCTACTTGGTCATTATGTATTAACTTAGGCAAGAAGGATGACATTCTATCCGCTATTATTTTTGACAGGATCTTTGTATCACAGTTTAGTAATGATATTGGCCTGTAGTTTTTTGGTTCTAGGGCATCTCGACCCTCCTTAGGGAATAGAGCGATATCTGCCATGTCCAGCTCTGCTTTTGTTTGGTTGCCTTCTAGAACTCTGTTAGAGTGACCAAGTGCGGGCCTAAAATGTCTATAAATTTTTTATAATATAAATTGGTGTACCCATGTGGGCCTGGTGACTTACCAGGTTTGAGAATCTGGACTGCTTTTCTCACTTCCTCTAGGGTCACTTTGGCATTTAAAGTCTCTAAGTCATTTTCTTCTATTAAGGGCAGATCACAGGAATTAACAAATCCCCTAATTTTGTGTAGATCTATGTGTTTTGTTGCCGTATAAAGGGTATTGTAAAATTTTGTAAAAATCTTATTTGGGTTCGTTGTTTTTTCTCCCTTCGAGGTCTTATTTTGAAGTATCCTATTTTGTGTTGTTTTGGTTTGTAGTTTCCTGGCTAGTAACGGGCCAGGTTTATTGGCTTTATTGAATCCGATAGGAATTGTCTATATCTGCTCATTAAAATGGATGCTTAAACCTCTGTGCTGTGTAATCCAGTCCACACCTTATAATAACGCAGACAGAGGCAACGCAGAGTTAGGAGTCTGAAGAAGAGGAGTCAGAGGAGGAATGTGGCTTTGAGGAGGTGGAAGACCAAACACAGCAGGCGTCCCAGGGGGCTTGTTGTCACCTTTCGGGGACCCTTGGTGGCTGGGTGGAGGAAGAGACCTTCAATGACATCAGTGAGGACAAGGAACGGGACATGGCTAGCTTGGTATCCAACCTTGTGCAAATGGGGAGTTTGCGGTTGTGCAAAGGGACTGTTTGCAGTCTTTTGCTGTGCATTAAACGGGGAGATTGGTTTGTTACTGTGAAGCGGGTGTAACCCTTACACTACCTGATCGATACAATATCATACCTGATGTTTTAAAGCATGTTATTCCAAACAATTTAGGAATGTTAGGTGATTTATGCCAGGTATGGCTTAAAACCAGACTCTGCATCAACTATGTAATTTTCCGTGGGAGTTTTGCCATGGATCCCCCTCCGACATGCCACAGTCTAGGTGTTAGTCCCCTTGAAACAACTTTCCCATCACTATTGTGGCCAGAAAGAGTCCCTGTGGGTTTTGAAATTTGCCTGCCCATTGAAGTCTATGGCGGTTCGCCCGGTTCGCCCGTTCGCGAACATTTGATGAAATTTGTGTCAACTGTTCGCGAACCAAAAATGTTATGTTCGCGACATCTCTAGTATTGATCTATTAATCACTAACTAGGACTCATTAGGTGACTAATAGAGGAATGTGGCACACATGTGACGTATGTGGATGTCCCAAAACCCAAAACATTGAAAACACACTGGCACGGTGAGAACAGTATAACAAAGCTTTATTTCATACACAGAGCACACTCAGAAATGTACAAGACTGTGATTTAATATCATGGGTGTTGTGTGGGTGGATCCCAAAAGGGCAAGAGGCTTTTGGGAAAAAGGGCATACCTAAAGGGGGTAATGTCATAGTCTAGAATAATCATGATGCATAGCACCTACCAGGGTCACATGTGGTCACTACACCACTGCAACCGGAATCTGAGGGAAAAAAAGATCATCAGAAATCGCTCCATTTAATTGAAGTAACCAGTAATACGCATAGCACTTACAACTTGTCTATATCTGCTCATTAAAACGGATGCTTAAATCTCTGTGCTGTGTAATCCAATCCAGTTTCACACATACAGTGTGTACACAAAACAAAAATGTGAAAAGAAGTGGTTAAAAAAAAATGCAGAGGAGGATAAAGAAAAGGAAAAAAGCATGTACAGTACAGTGCTAAATCCTTAAACTGTAACAATATAACAACTCACCTGATTTCCCTCTGCAAGCATTACTAACCATTAGCTAGTTCTCAGGATATCTCACTGGCCATGCCCATTAATAATGATGTCTCATATCAGAATGTGATATGTGACCAGCGACAGTGATCAAGGTGTACTATCACCTTTGCAATACGATATTGATAATCAACATCGATATCATATCAGCTATTGATGTGTTAGCTCATGTTAAAGGATACTCCTGATATCA
Organism: Discoglossus pictus; assembly: GCA_027410445.1. Classification (NCBI taxonomy): domain Eukaryota; kingdom Metazoa; phylum Chordata; class Amphibia; order Anura; family Alytidae; genus Discoglossus; species Discoglossus pictus. The sequence goes on from CM050165.1 coordinate 190,004,999, forward strand.
GCAATATGGGACAAATAGCCATTAATTCATTGAGGACACAAAGGTCAGCAGCCAGATTCAATATTACTTACATCAGACACAAGGATCTGTTCTCAGACTGATATTGAGGTCAGGATCACATGCTTCACTAGTGCATATATTAATAATGGCTGTCATTAACATGCCATTGTGAGACTTTGCATAGCGATATTAGTCTACCTTTAAGCTAACAACAATCTTGTCTTATATTTCTGGATATATTTAAGATTTAATGTTGTGGGAGCTGCATGTTAAGGGGAGGGGGGAGGGCTGTCATTGAAGGAATGTCCACCTGAGAAGTACTGGGAAACTCTTACACTTAATTAATTTCCTTCTCAATGCTTGCAGATGCAGAAGAAGCCTTCATGGACCTGAATTGTGCCTGTCCAAAAAAACAAAAAAGCAAATTAAACATAAGGCCTTAAAAAATATATGGACTGCAACATCTCTTCTCAACAGCATTCCTCAGTAACCATTAATTGGTGAAATGTTAAACAGAACCCGAAGTGTCCACAGAGAAGGGGATCCTGGACCATGTGATGGGAGGTAGCCATCTGCATACAGTGCCTGTCTCCATTCCAGTGGGGGTGGTGGTGGACCTGGTGGTGGGACCCAGGCAGATGAACCACAGGGGGAGGAGAAGGTGGAGGCATGCCCCCATCGTCCCTCCAAAAGGTGTGTCCTGTGATGGCTGCAGCTGCTGGAGAAGTGGGACAGCAGGACCGAAGGCCACTGCAAGTGGCCCCACTGCCCAGATGCAGTCCTCCTGCTCATCACTAGAACACAGGGCTTGTGCTAGTCCCTCCTCCCCTGCACCCTATCCTGCTGGGCGGGGGCTTGCTCCGATGAAGACGACGGCCCCACTTCTGGCTCACCAGTGGACCCAGACCTCTGTGATGCTGAAAAAGTGAAACGAGAATAGAAAGGGATGTGTCATTCTGATATCTAGGCTTGAACCTGGATTAATCACCTACAGTGCCCAGTGCTCTTCATTGTGTGGCAGAACAAAAGATTCTATGTTAGATTGAAAACTTGCAATCTTACAATCGTGGGTCCGTGCCTTGGAAACAAACACTATGTATATTTGATTATAAGCTCAAAAACAGGGCCCTCCATTCTTTATAAGGTCTTAAGTTTGTTTTTTTGCCATGTACTAAACCCCTGTACAGTGCTACGGAATATGTTGCCGCGATATAAATAAAGATAATAATAATAATATGTTAATTGAGTGGTTAACTGCTGGTTGATTACATTCCTGTAAGCAGTTAAACAATAATATGTGAAATGTTCATTGAGTCAGAGGCTGTTAATCAGCACTGTGTCTTTAGACAAACCATAAACTGCATATATTTAACTGTTCTTATTTAAATTACAATAAAGAAAGAAATCACTTTAACATAGAATCTTATGGTCTTTTGATTCTGGCTGCTGTCTGTAACTGCATAAGCTGTAGTGGGCACACCCATACATGGACTCTCTCTTGGTTGATTAATGTTGTTGTGCCCACTGAAGACAGTGATTTGTCAGCCTCATGTATTTAATGACGCATGACTGATCCATCTATCCCTTGTAATTTCCATGGAGCTGACATATCAGTGTACTTGTTCATCCTGTACATGTGTAGTGTTACATCTTTCTCCTCACCAGGACCCTGACGTCATCAAACTTGTGCTTCACAGACCTCACATCCTTTTCTGCTGTGCCCACTACTGTTACTGCAGTCGCTACCTCCTTCCATGCCTGGGCCCTAGTCCCTAGGCCCGGGCCTAACTTCCCTACCCCTGAAAGGATAGAGGGCCGTTCACGGATGTCATGCAGGAGTACCACCATCTCCTGGGGCGAGTAATTTGGGGCCCTGTGCCTACCCCCAGCCTCTTGCCCTCCTGACTGTGGGTGGGGATCCTATCCTCCCTCATCCTTCTCTGGGGACTGTCCCTCATCCCACTACCACCCCCTACCCCTGGGATCAGGCCTCTCCCCTCTGACCCTTATGTAGGTGTGCCTATACCTATGGGCACATGCTCACCCACCCCCTCCCCTCTACACTACCTCCCACCTTCTCAACCTCCTCCTCCACCACCTCCTCCTCAACCTCCACCTCCTCCTCCACCTCCTCCTCCATTGTCTCCTCCACCGCCTCCTCCTCCTCCACCGCCTCCTCTACTTCCACCGCCTCCACCTCCTCCAACTCCTCCTCCACCACCTCCTCTGCCTCCCCCTCCATCTACTCTGACTCCTCTCCTACTCTCCTCCACCTCCTCCGCCTCCTCTCCAACACTCCCCATGGCCACCTCTCTCTCCTCTCTCCTCCTCACCACTTCTCTTCTCCTCCCCACCTCTCCACTCCTCTCCCCTCCTCTCTCCTCCCTCCTTATCAATCCCCAAAATAATATAAGGATAAACCAAAAAAAATATTTCTGTATATATTTGTGATGTAAAAAAAAAAGAAGTATGTTCTATGTATAATTGCTAACTGTTGGGGTATAAGTTGGGGGGTATAGGGTGTGGTGTGTGTGTATGTGGTGACCTGACTCTATGTGTATCTATGTGTGTTATTCACTCTATGTGTATTTGGATTAAGTGTAATCAGTATATATGTGTAATCAAAACTTATGTATAAAATAGTTATGTTGAAACTGAAATGAATAGAATTATAAGAACCTGCTCTCCAATCTCACCTACTCTCTCTCTCTAAATCCAACCACCAACTCTGGGACATGCATGCTATTTCGGAAGAATCTACAACACAGTCAACGCATGGGCATTGTAACTGCGTAAAGCATCTATTCCCGCCCCCTAGCAGCTTGAGGGCGCTAGAAGGGTTTATGTGCTGGCGGCTTTGGCCCTTTGGTTGTGGCCTTGTTCAATTTAATCGTTCTGTAACTCCTGCAAATTTCAATTTGGAATTTAATAGGGCCCTTAGTAAAGGAAATCACAACTTTATCCAACTGCAACACACTGTCTCTGAAGCTCAAGAAGTATTCATATTGAGTAAGTGATTACGTATGGTTTTCAAAAAAGAACATCAAACTGCCATGCCCTTCAAAGAAACTAGGGGTCAAGTTCCTGTAACCATCCACACACCAAAAATGCTTAACACTGTAACCTGTTATCTTGTACTTCTTCCCTCTTACCCCTTAATCCTGTTTTTAACCTTCTCCTGTTAGCTATCTCATTACTCTTCTCTAGAGAGGGTATTGTCAACAGTATTTCTCATAGTATCATTTCAAATGAAATTCCTTTACAGAGTACCTCAGGTCCCATTAGCATATTAAGGCATGTAAAACCTGGGACACCAAGAACAAGTGTGGTGATATGTGCATTTTCAAAACTGGTTATATTTCATGCCAAACATACTATATAATCATTCCACCGGCTATAATGATTTGGTCTTGTAGTTGGAAAAAATTTAGGGCCCTATTAAATTCTCCCTCGTAGTTCTCTCGGTGCTCGCAAAAGGCAGTTTTCCTGCTGTTTGCGAGAACCGAATCTCTCGCAGCCTGCTTTACGATATGACTGCGAGAAAATGGCCGAGAATAGGCTCCGAGAGAGCTACGTAGCCTTAAATCTATGCACGAGTCTCGCATATCGTAAGAATCCCTACGTGGACAAAAAGTCCACTCAAGGGATCCGAAAGCCTCTACGTGCTGCCTCAGAACAGCCCGAGACAGCAGTGTGAGGCTCCCCCCTGCACCCTATACACATCCCCATGCTGCAGGGGTCTCTATCGGGACCCCTGCAGCACCCCCACATTAACCCCTTGCAGCGGGGGTCCCCGATCTGCATAGATCAGGCCCCCCGCTGCATTTAAAACTTTTAAATTCCCCGCCGCGGCTCCTTAAAGGGGCCGCGGCACACTATTACCCAATCCCGGCCGCGGCACTTAAAATTAACCCCCCTCTATGCTGGGGGTCCCCATCGGGACCCCCGAAGTGTCCCCACATAAACCCATTGCAGGGGGGGTCCCCGATCTGCATAGATCAGGCCCCCCGCTGCATTTAAAACTTTTAAATTCCCCGCCGCGGCTCCTTAAAGGGGCCGCGGCACACTATTAGCCAATCCCGGCCGCGGCACTTAAAATTAACCCCCCTCTATGCTGGGGGTCCCCATCGGGACCCCCGAAGTGTCCCCACATAAACCCATTGCAGGGGGGGTCCCCGATCTGCATAGATCAGGCCCCCCGCTGCATTTAAAACTTTTAAATTCCCCGCCGCGGCTCCTTAAAGGGGCCGCGGCACACTATTACCCAATCCCGACCGCGGCACTTAAAATTAACCCCCCTCTATGCTGGGGGTCCCCATCGGGACCCCCGAAGTGTCCCCACATAAACCCCCTGCAGCGGGGGGCCCCGATCGGCACCGATCGTGACCCTGCTGCAATTCAATTTTAAATTTCCCGCCTCGCGGGTCCTCAAAGGACCGTAAAGGTCCTGAAAGGACTCGCACTAAAAATATTAACCCCAGGCAACTATAATTACCCCATTAACTCATGATGGTCAATCCAGACCACCATAAGGCCTAAATTAACCCATTAACTCATGATGGTCAATCCAGACCACCATAAGGCTCTATTTAACCCATTAACTCATGATGGTCAATCCAGACCACCATAAGGCTCTATTTAACCCATTAACTCATGGTGGTCAATCCAGACCACCATAAGGCTCTAATTAACCCATTAACTCATGATGGTCAATCCAGACCACCATAAGGCCTAAATTAACCCATTAACTCATGATGGTCAATCCAGACCACCATAAGGCTCTATTTAACCCATTAACTCATGGTGGTCAATCCAGACCACCATAAGGCTCTAATTAACCCATTAACTCATGGTGGTCAATACAGACCACCATAAGGCCTAAATTAACCCATTAACTCATGATGGTCAATCCAGACCACCATAAGGCTCTATTTAACCCATTAACTCATGATGGTCAATCCAGACCACCATAAGGCTCTATTTAACCCATTAACTCATGGTGGTCAATCCAGACCACCATAAGGCTCTATTTAACCCATTAACTCATGGTGGTCAATCCAGACCACCATAAGGCTCTATTTAACCCATTAACTCATGGTGGTCAATCCAGACCACCATAAGGCTCTAATTAACCCATTAACTCATGGTGGTCAATACAGACCACCATAAGGCCTAAATTAACCCATTAACTCATGATGGTCAATCCAGACCACCATAAGGCTCTATTTAACCCATTAACTCATGATGGTCAATCCAGACCACCATAAGGCTCTATTTAACCCCATCAGTCCCATAAGGGTATATTATTACCATTATGGGCCTGTTACAACCCAACATTAACCACATAAGTGCCATGATGGTCCTCAAGGACCATCATGACACTAACTACAAACACTAAACTATAACCCCCAATAAACCATTTAATCTAAACTAACCCCCCTCTACACTAATCTATTAACACTTACACTACCTACCTACACTACCTACCCCCTAATAAACCTTCCCACCACTCTAATTACAAAAAATAAAAAACCTACAGCACAGAAAACAAAAAACCTACAGTACAAAAAACAAAAAAACCTACAGTACAGAAAACAAAAAACAATTACAACCCCACCCCCCACTACAGAAAACAAAAAAATACATTACAACCCCACCCCCCACTACAGAAAATAAAAAAATTACACACCTGAAAAGGAAAGACAGATAAACACAATACAATACATACATATAATACATTACATACAATACATGACATTACATACATTAAATATAATATATTAAATATAATATATTACATATAATATATTACATATAATACATTACATACATTACATACAATACATGACATTACATACATTAAATATAATATATTAAATATAATATATTACATATAATATATTACATATAATACATTACATACATTACATACAATACATGACATTACATACATTACATATAATACATTAAATATAATATATTACATATAATATATTACATATAATATATTACATATAGTCCTAATCAAATACCCCCTATCTATCTAACATACAATCTATTTAATTTAAAATAAATCCTAACTATATCAAATACATCCCCCTATCTATCTAATATACAAAAAATCCTAACTACATACACAGACCCTAATTCTAAGCTAAAATCAATAAATTAAGACCACTTACCTTTAAGATGCTTCAGATCACTAACCTATGGGTCAAACAAAAAATAAAAATTAGTACAAAACATTAACATCAAATAAATAAACATTCTATACATTCTAAATATTCAACTCACCTTTACAGCAAGTCCAGTCACTGTTTAGCTCTTCCGGCGCGGCCCTGTTAAAAAAAAAAACACAATACATGAATACAATATATAAACAATAAATAAAATACACAAATAAACATCTAAATATACATTTAACTTACCTCCCCGCGATGTCCCCGGCCTTCTCTCCTTCAGCCCCGGCTGGGCCGCGAAACCATCCGCGCTCTAAAAAAAAAAAAGAAAAAAAACTAACGGAGGTCTGCACTGGCAGACCTCCCCGACGCTACTGAACCTCCCGGAGTCGTTTCCGGGAGGAAATTGGCATTCCGGGAGGAAATTTTTTTTTAACAGGGCCGCGCCGGAAGAGCTAAACAGTGACTGGACATGCTGTAAAGGTGAGTTGAATATTTAGAATGTATAGAATGTTTATTTATTTGATGTTAATGTTTTGTACTAATTTTTATTTTTTGTTTGACCCATAGGTTAGTGATCTGAAGCAACATCTTAAAGGTAAGTGGTCTTAATTTATTGATTTTAGCTTAGAATTAGGGTCTGTGTATGTAGTTAGGATTTTTTGTATATTAGATAGATAGGGGGATGTATTTGATATAGTTAGGATTTATTTTAAATTAAATAGATTGTATGTTAGATAGATAGGGGGTATTTGATTAGGACTATATGTAATATATTATATGTAATATATTATATGTAATATATTATATTTAATATATTATATGTAATGTATGTAATGTCATGTATTGTATGTAATGTATGTAATGTATTATATGTAATATATTATATGTAATATATTATATTTAATATATTATATGTAATGTATGTAATGTCATGTATTGTATGTAATGTATGTAATGTATTATATGTAATATATTATATGTAATATATTATATTTAATATATTATATTTAATGTATGTAATGTCATGTATTGTATGTAATGTATGTAATGTATTATATGTAATATATTATATGTAATATATTATATTTAATATATTATATTTAATGTATGTAATGTCATGTATTGTATTATATGTATGTAATGTATTGTGTTTATCTGTCTTTCCTTTTCAGGTGTGTAATTTTTTTATTTTCTGTAGTGGGGGTTGGGGTTGTAATGTATTTTTTTGTTTTCTGTAGTGGGGGGTGGGGTTGTAATTTTTATTTTTTCTGTACTGTAGTTTTTTTTGTTTTTTGTACTGTAGGTTTTTTGTTTTCTGTGCTGTAGGTTTATTGTTTTTTGTAATTAGAGTGTTGGGGAGGTTTATTAGGGGGTAGGTAGTGTAGGTAGGTAGTGTAAGTGTTAATAGATTAGTGTAGAGGGGGGTTAGTTTAGATTAAATGGTTTATTGGGGGTTATAGTGTAGTGTTTGTAGTTAGTGTCATGATGGTCCTTGAGGACCATCATGGCACTTATGTGGTTAATGTTGGGTTGTAACAGGCCCATAATGGTAATAATATACCCTTATGGGACTGATGGGGTTAAATAGAGCCTTATGGTGGTCTGTATTGACCACCATGAGTTAATGGGTTAATTAGAGCCTTATGGTGGTCTGTATTGACCACCATGAGTTAATGGGTTAATTAGAGCCTTATGGTGGTCTGTATTGACCACCATGAGTTAATGGGTTAATTTAGGCCTTATGGTGGTCTGTATTGACCACCATGAGTTAATGGGTTAATTAGAGCCTTATGGTGGTCTGTATTGACCACCATGAGTTAATGGGTTAATTTAGGCCTTATGGTGGTCTGGATTGACCATCATGAGTTAATGGGGTAATTATAGTTGCCTGGGGTTAATATTTTTAGTGCGAGTCCTTTCAGGACCTTTACGGTCCTTTGAGGACCCGCGAGGCGGGAAATTTAAAATTGAATTGCAGCAGGGTCACGATCGGTGCCGATCGGGGCCCCCCGCAGCAGGGGTTTTATATGGGGACACTTCGGGGGTCCCGATGGGGACCCCCAGCATAGAGGGGGGTTAATTTTAAGTGCCGCGGCCGGGATTGGGTAATAGTGTGCCGCGGTCCCTTTAAGGAGCCGCGGCGGGGAATTTAAAAGTTTTAAATGCAGCGGGGGCCTGATCGGTGCCGATCGGGGACCCCCGCTGCAAGGGGTTAATGTGTGGGGGCTGCGGGGGTTCCTATGGACCCCTGCAGCAAGGTGTTCATGTGAGGACACTTCGGGGGTCCCGACAGGGACCCCCGCATTGAGGGGGGGTTCATTTTAGGTGCCTAGGGGGGGGTTTGGAGTACCCCCCACGGCAGGGCTTATGTGGGGGACTGCCGCGGAGGTCCCTTTTAGGACCCCCGCAGCACTTGATGAGGAGTGGGAGCCTGCGATATCATCTCGCAGGCTGTCACTCCTCATGTACATTTACGCAGTGTAGATACGTACGGGCCTGCTGCGTAGCTCATACGTTGCTCGCAGCAGGGCTAATTTAATAGCATTGTAAGTTAGAGAAACTTTGCAGTACGTAGGGCTTAAGTAGAAGCCTCTTATTTACGAGGCTGGAATTTAATGAGGCCCTTATTTTGCAGGTTATTTACATTTGGCCTTTATTCAGACTCTGATTCCTATATGACATCTGACCTCGTGTTCTGTTTGACTTACTGTTTATGAGTCTTTAGTGCCAGGAACAATGTTTTTTGCCATTTGCACTTTTGATTCTGTAACTATTAGTATTGGTATTTGAGTCCTGTCATTTTATCAGCAGTGTTTGGGATTTGTATCATAATATATTGTTCTGGCTTTTTCTTTAAAACATTATGTGAATGACTTTGTTTGCAAACATATATTAAAAAACATTTTTTGATAGTGTCCTTGATTTGACTTTAGATATTAAAGAATTATTTCATTTGCAAATGGTTCTGTTATTTGCATACTACTAATATCAGGCTCACTGAACTGGTCACTGGAGTCTTCCCTACTATCACTCTGTGAAGTGATACTACTTATGGTACTTTCCTGACAATAATGAATCATTAAAAACTGCCGGTGCTGAAAGCAGACATCAAACCTCCATCAATAATCTTATTTTTGTATGTTTGTTTTTTTCTGAAACAAGCATCTCACGCTTAATTTTGATAACGCCAACAAAACTTGTTAGGTACTGTTTAATGGGATTGTAGCCCTACAACTGTCAGCTGCAAAACAAGGAGGAAGTCATTTACATAGTGTTCATGATATTGAATTTCTCTACATGGGTATTCTACTATTCTGTCTAAAGTATACCTCCTTTAATGTTTCTCTTTTTACTTGTACACATAAAGAAAGTTTTGTCTCTATCCTTCTCCTTAGTTTAGAGAGAATGTGTAGTAGTACAAGTATAATGCTTTGGAAGTTGCTCTTTGGCAAAAAAAATCCATAGAATGGTCTGGATATGATGTGACAAACAAGTGGTTACATGTGGAAAACAGCCAAAGACACATATTTTACTTTTAGTTGTATGTTGTGCAAATGTACATTATGTTTTAATTTGGAGTCCAGGTTTTTTTAAATATTGAGGTTGATATTTATAGCATGAACTTTGAAAAACTAGTCTTGATAATGGGACATTTCTAAAGTTTTTACAAAGCAAAACAAAAATAAATTAAGTCAGTCTAAAACCACCAGTTTCATGTACATATTAGAAATATGAATTATTTAAATGTACAACTTAATTCATGGCCTATCTAAGGTGAAAAGTGGTACAAAAAATTCTAAGGTTTTGGCATTGTATATAATTAACATACTTACAAAACTACTGCTAACAGAGTCTTTTAAAAAAAAAAAATATAAGCAAATTATGATGAAGCCTTGAAAAAATGGTTGTATTCATTTATTAGACCAACTTGTATTCTAGGTATTGCACACATTATATTTAGATTCCCTACATTCAGTAGGATTCACTGTGTAAGACTTCATCTACAGCTTGAGCAGTTGGAGCTCAAACAAGTTATGATGGAAAACAATAATTACCATGAAGAAACAGGTACAGTAGATTTGTGAGAGGCATTTATTTGAAGTCTGTCTTGTAGGCTCCCGTGGATTTATTGGCAGAATGACTGCAATAAAAATAAGTAATTATGAACAAAAACATCATTAAGAACTTTGGCTTAAATTACCAATGGTTTATTATATATTTTCAATTAATGCACTTTTTTGTCCTACATTTAAAGACCAGTGTATTTCTTTATAAACATTTTATTCTGGTTTAAAAGCCCATTATCCAATATTCTTTTTTGGAAAGTTAATGAGATTTTTTCCTATTGCAATATTAACTTGTCTTGATGAAAATAACATCATATGCACAAAAGCAGTGCTGCTTGCTACATAAAACTGTATCATTAATTAAAAAACATTAAAATGCACAGTTTGGTAATTGAGCTCTACTGGGGAATTTGCATACTGATTAATTAGTCTCACTATTCCAAGAATCTGAATGTTATCATCATTTTGTATTGTTGAGTGATTCAGACTGCAATGTTTCTAGCTTTGGAACGAAATGTGTTGCTCTGTTTTCAGAAATATAATATGGGACTTTCCTTTGACCACCTATGTGTAGAACACTGAATCTTTGAAAAGAAGAGCAGTTAATTAGAGCAATTAATTCCTTCACTATATCTATCTTAATGTCACAAAGTATACTGACTCACAGTTAATTAGTATTTTGTCCAAGTACAGTGGCTTAAACTTCTTATGCTTTGTGCTTAATGGTTTTTTAAATTTATTGCATGCTTTCAACCTTTGAATCCTTCTAAGATCCCTATACATATTGACAGTGGTTACCATAACATTGTAGGGTATTATTTGCCATGAAAAACCAACACATCATCTACAGTGTCTAATGAAGCACAGTGACAATGAAACTGCCACCTTTTATCTGGAAGTCATATACTAAGAACAGACATTTTATCTGTGGAATAAGTACATATAATGCATCATCTATATACTAAATTGTATGTACAAACTATATCAAAGAGTAAGATGTGCTATGTGTTGTAGGTTCATATTCTTTTTTAATTGTTTTTTTATTTTTGCATAGAAACATTTTTACATACATAAGCAAAAGAAACACATACAGTACATGTTGCATAGCATTATAATATCTTGATAATAAGCATATGTTTCTTGATTACAAATATATCAACAAGCACAACAAGCATACCACATTCATATCACTTTTAAAATAGACTTCAAAGGGGAGAAGCATCAAATAGTTAAGTATTAAGATTAATCCATAAATACATAATAGGTATAAGTTGAATATTTTATATAAGGGATGTTAAACTCTTTCTCTAGAGTCCCAAATTACCCATTTTTTCGGGTTATCCTTGAAAAATCTGCTACCAAAGAAATGTCTCTCTAACTCTCGGCAGCATTCCAAACTCTCTCCAAGTAGGAGTTCTTGCTTGTTTCCATTTAGACGCTATTAAAAGTTTTGAACAATCGATAAATTTGAATTGTGCACGCTATGTCCTCCCGCCTTTAAATGTGCAGTAAACCGCCTTGAACAGTCGGAGAGACATGTCTCTTAAGAATAACAGAAACATCATCAAAGCATTCCTGCCAAAGTGGCATAATTAGGGGACAACCCCACCATACATGAAGTTGGTTGGCGTTCATCCCACAGCCCCTCCAACAAAGTTTGTCCTCATACTTATGAGTAATTTGAAATAATTTAACTTTGACAAAGTACCATCTATTAATTACCTTAAAAAAATGTTTCCCTTTGGGTAGCATTTTTAATAACCAAATTAGTATTTATAAAAGCTTTCCTCCACTGGTCCTGAGAAAAACCTTTGCCTATGTCAGCGGCTCACACATTCATGCCTACTGTATTACCTTCTTCCAACTCATCAAGCAGAATATTAAACATCTTAGATATCAGATGAGAAAAAAGCTTGATTTTTAATAATTATTTCAAAAGCCTTACATTTATTTTTTGCCATAACATCCAATTTAAGTGTTATTAAGGACCTTAGTTGTTCATGGATAAGCCAGTATTGAGGCAGAATCTCAATTTGTCTCTTATTGTTGGAAGGAGGCCATTACATTGCCTATAAAAAGATCCTTTAAAATATCAATACCCTTACTAGACTAAGAAGCTGACCAACTTATTTCGTGAAAGTTTGCTACCGGTTTGACTGGAGTTATTAAGCTCAAACTAGGCAAGATTTTAAAGTTCTTATTAATTCTTCTCCAGGCTCTTATCATTTTTCTTTACTCATTTCCAGATAAAAATTAATGATTTCAAATCCCCATTCAAAACTTGCATTTCCTCTATTTGGTACCAAGGGTATTTGTCCCGAGGTTCTAACCATTTTAGTAGGTGGAATAACATTGTAGCATTTTGATAATATTTGATAAGAGGATAAGCTGTTCCACCTTTTAGAAATCTCCTAGACATTACCGCTCTCTTCAACCTTATATGTTTCCGCGATTGTATAAACTTTTCAATAATATTTTGTACTTTAACAGACCAAAATCTTGGTAGATCAATAGGTAACCATGTAATGGTATAGTTGATAATTGAGAGAATTATCATTTTAATGCTGGCAATTCTTCCCAAAAATGAAAGTGTTATGAACAGAAGGGCCCACTGGACTGTTTGGGGTTAATCGGTTGTTATATGTGTGGTTGGAGGGTGCTGGCAACTTGCTTGGAAGTTGTATCATGGGTGTGGTGCATACATGTAGTTGTATCATGGATGTGGTGGGTGCATGTGGTGCTGTCATTGATTAACATTGGAATACTGTATCTGTGTTAGAAATAGGATAGTGGGCTCTTATTAAATAATAAAGTTAATGAAGTCACTTATGTGACAATTTAAAGAATTTATATGGCCCTGTGATCGGCCACGTGTGAAGGCTCTGGCTTTAGTCATGAAGGGCAGAGCTAGTTTTATGGCTTTGTAAGAGGAGAAAAAATGTGTAATTAGAAGAAAGCCAGACCCCTCTATACATCTGGAAATCATGTGGGGGAGGGGAGATAGCAAGCTATTTTCCTAGGAGGATGGGCTATAACTGGGGGAAGGTCTTTGGTGTTTTGTGTCATCTGAAAATGTGTTTTGAAAAATAAAGAAGTGGCAGTCTGACTTTGGACACACTAAAGAAAGGTGGTGTCAGAGTCTGCTTCTACTAATCAAAGGTACATGGTGTGTGATTCTGAGATCCTAAGAAAAGGGGTCTGATGGTGCCTGCTTCTTCAGAAATGATGCTGTCATCTGAAGTGTCTGCTGTTGTCGAGATCTGAACAAAAAGTTGCGACCCGTAGAGAGAGAGAGAGACTTGGGGTGAGCGTAGTCCCCCAAAACTTGCCGGTCGTAAGAGAAAGTCTAATATTTTTCCAGCCATCTATGATGTCAATAACTTTCTCATAAGTATGCTTGTAGTTAAGGGCCAACATTTTATCTATATCCTTATCAAAAACAAAATCATAGATGTTTAAAGGTATTTGATTTCCAATCAAACAGGAACTCCGACTTCAGCACTTTATTAAGTTCATTAGAGATGTTCAGGCCCAATATTTCTGACTGCTTTCGGTTTATTCTATAGTTTGAAACCAAGCTATATTCCTGGATTATTTGCAATACATTAGGCAATGAATCCCTGGCATCTAACACAGTCAAGACAATGTCATCCGCAAACAGAGTTATTTTGTACTCTCTCTCTCCCAGGCTAATACCCTTAATGCCAGAAGTACTCCTTATTGCTATCGCCAAAGGTTCCAACAGCAATGCAAACAGGGTGGGAGAGAGAGGGCACCCCTGTCTTGTCCCATTGCAAATCTGGAATTCCTCAGAGCTAAATCCCATTCCACTCACTAAGGCAGTGGGGGCTGAATATAAAGCAGCAATGGCATGAGAAGCAAATTTACCAAACCCATTTTCATTAATGTCAGTCTTATGTACCCCCACCCTACTCTGTCAAATGCTATTCCAGTGTCTACTGATGGGAATAGGGTGGGGGTGTTGCTGTTTTTAGAAAGAACCAACAGATCCAACAGCTTTCTAATATTATTTGAACCATTCCTACTGGAAATAAATCCTGTTTGGTCCACTGATACCAGTCTTTTCAATATCTCCTTCATTCTATTAGCCAAAATGTTGGCATATAATTTAAGGTCCATGTTCATCAACGAGATAGGCCTATAACTGTTACAGAACTGAGGTTCTTGTTTATTTTTGAGGATCATAATAATGTTGGCTTTCAACATTTCTGCTGGTATTTTACCCTGATCTTTAAACTCATTGAAAGAGACCATCAAAAATAGACTAAGAATAGGACAAAACGATTTATAGAAGAAATTTGTATAGCCATCTGGGCCGGGTGTGGTATATTTTTTTAACTTTCCTATAACCTCAACAATTTACTTTTCAGTGATAGGTTTATTCGATTTTTCCACTTCTAGGCTAGAGAAAGAGGGTAGCTTAAATTTGTCCAAACTTTTTTGGATTACTTCTAAGAAGGGTTTTATAAACGCAGGATCATTCCTTAGATTGTATAACTTTTGATAATAAATGACAAAAGCCTTGGCTATTTCTATAGGTTTAACAATACATTTGCCTTCACGCATCAGGTAATCAATTCTACAACTCATGTTCTTTTTCTTAATTTTATTTGCTAACAACCTACTTATTTTATTGTTGTGGTAGTGGTATTTTTGCTGCAACCTCCAGATTGCTTTATCAGACAGTCCCTGATTTATTTTATTTATCTGCTTTTGTAGCTTTTTAATTTCTGCATAAGTACTGTCGTTCGGTTTTAATCTAATCATTTTTTCCAGATTGTGAAGTTGGATTAATAGTGTACTAAGCAGTTGACCTCTATGTTTCCTGAACTGGAATTTCATTTTTATTGAAATCCCCTTGAAAAAAAAGCTTTAAAGGCCAACCTAATTACCTTTATAAGGTGTGTGATGAAGTGCCACCAGGGTTCAGAAGAGAGCTAGTCAAGACGTCTCCCCTGGGAAGTGAAAGAGTTAAGCCTGCTACAACAGACTAATTAAGCCCAGCTACATTCTGCCTTAAAAGAACTACTAAGCATTCTGCAGGGGTGGCTGATTAAGCTCTGGCCTAAGAGCTGTGAGCAGTGTGTGGATCTGCAGTCTGTTTGGTGAAAGACAACCTGGGCTGAGATAGAGAACCTTAGACAGCACTGCTGCTGCTGGATCCTGAGAGCTGGGATAAGTGCTGAAGTAAGACAGTCAGGAGACTGCTTATAATACTGATTGAAAGACTGAGAGACACTGGCAAGTGAGTGAGGATTGCCTGGAGTGTACATCCGGCATAATAACAAGAAACACAGAGTGTTCAGAGTAACCTTGGAGGAGAAAGAGACACAGCTCCTGATCAGGACCTGGCTAGACTTACAATGTTGGTGCCAGAGCAGCATTGGAAGCTGCCATTAGAGGATCAGTTTGCGTGACTGCGACAAAGTTACAAGAGAGATTGTTTACTGCAAAAGGAGACGACCTGCAGAGAATCCATTGCAGCTGAGAAGCTGAGAGAGACTGGACTTAAAGGTACCACCCCTCTGTTTGAAAGGGTACTGTTTTACCTTCAGACCGAGAAGCGGTTTCAGGGCTAGTCAGGGTGTTCCTGAAAATCAGCAAGTCCTTTTCTGTAGATGTTTCTTTTATGCTGAAGTTAAGCTATTGTTTGTTTTTGAATGCCTTGATTACAGCAAAGATAAAAGTATATCGGACTCAGTGGTTTATGGGAAAATCACAGGAGCAAACAGTAGCCAAAGGCCTGCCCTGTCGCAGGTATAATAATCTTGCTTGTTCCTCCAATAATAAATCTTCGAGTCTTTAAGCCGAACTACCGCCAATCTCATAATCTAATTTAATGTACAGGAAAATGCAAGTATGGTCAGTAATTATTAGGTGGGAAATCTCTGCTTTATTAACATAATTCATACTCCATTTTCTCACTAAACACATGTCAATCCTTGAATATGCTTTATGAACCATAGAGAAATATGAATAATCCTTTTGGGCAGGATGTATTATCCTCCAGACATCGAGCATTTGATTATCATTAATGTATTTTGCAAATCGCTGAGCAGAGTTATATAAATTACCAATATTTTTAATTGTTTTCTCAGAATTTCTATCTAATGCTGGATTGATAATTAGATTGATGTCCTCAGTCATCACCATTACTCCCTGACTATATTTTTTAATTTTCACAAGAACTCATTTTATGAAAGGGAGTTGTTTGTCATTAGGACAATATAAATGTACTATTGTAAATTTATTTTAATTTATTTCCCCCACCCATAATATGAATCGGCTATTAGGGTCGATATCAACCATTTCTTCTTTTACTTTCAGATTGCTATAAAAAAAAATGGAGACCCCTCTTGAATTCTTTTTAAAGGTAGAGTTATATTTAAGTGCATACATTTTCTGACTGAAAGCCGGAAGTTTGTCTTTTTCCCAGTGCGTTTACTGCAATAGAACAATATTAGCTTTTTCTTGTTTTAATAACCACAAAATTGAGAACCTTTTATTGGGGGAATTTAGGCCCCTGGTATTTAAACTTAATAGTTTTATAGACATTCAACCTTTAGACTGCTTTCAAAGATATTCTCGTAGGTTTTAGAAATACTGTTCCTTATCTTCAAACTCCTTTTTAAACCTATTTTGAATAAGTGCCCCTTGAAGTCATTATACTCTTTTATACTCACATTCACACTTACAAACGTACTTATTACTGTCATATTTGGAATGCGCAGTAAAAAAGTTACAGGGCTATACACCGATGTACGAAGTGTTAGACCTTATTCGAAGGAGGAAGTGGTCTTAATTCTACATTTTCCTGTTTAATAATTTTTCATAATCTTCTAACATGTGTTGGATTTGGATTTCATCTGTTCATTTCACCCAAAACTTATGAAAATATTAGTAGCCTAATAAATCTTGTGCTTTTTAATGAAGAAAAAAATAATATATATATATATATATATATATATATATATATATATATATATATAAATATACCCAAACTATTAATTTTAAATAACCATCCAAAGTGGGTCAAGATTGGGTGAGCATATCTATGTAATTTTCTTTTTTTTCCTTTTCTTCCCATTCTCCCCTTTTTGTCCCCTTGCTTATCTTCTTTCCTTAACTATTCCTATGCTATCTTAGTGATTTATTTGAGGGGTTATACATTTTGACTAACATTTGTGTCAGGGTCCTCTCAGACTCTCCTGCTGTGATATCTTCTGCTTTTTGTGAACAAATTCCTATTAATTCTATCTTTATGTAGTTAAATTATTCTATACATCTTTCCCTATTTATTAATTTCCTCTTATCCTTTTCCCTTTCATTTTCTTTTCCCTCTTTCCCCTATTTGCTATTAGCAGACAGAAGATGGGGCGTGACCGTAAGTGTTTGTGCTAGCCGCATGATGCGTCACTAGACTGAAGGAGTGTGTAGTGTAGCGTACCTCCACAGCTGTCTCGCGGAACCCGCAAACCCCGCAGTCCGTGCTGTAGTGTTTGCCTTTAGTTTGTGCATGCAGGCATGGCAGCGTTTGGAAGTGCAGTGACTCTGTTTTGGAGGCCGCTTTGACAATATTGCGTGCCGCGACTCGGTGCCACAGGCAGAATTCTCTTGCTTTTGTTTCAGCAGGAGGGTATTGGCTGGAACACCGGAACACTGAGGCGCAAGTAAACAGTTGCCGAGGCAGACACCAATGTGGATGCGAATGCTTTTTAGCTAACCAGTGTCCCAGCAGCTGTAACAATTGCAGGACCCATCCTGTGTATGCAGAGACGTGGAGATTGGTGTTGCTTCCTGACATGGGGTCAAAACAACCTGGTTTGAGGATGTTTTCTCAGCTGCTATAAGCAGCACGTTTTTGTGAATCCTCTCTGCTCCATGTGCAAATTCAGGTGCAATTTTAAAGGTCTGGAAATGTTTGGGGTAAAGATGCCACCAAGTTACCTATAAGAGTGTGGAAGTGGGTTGAAGGTCACATTTCCACTGAATAATAGCTGAGCTGCTTTGCTATGGCTCTGTGAGGAGGAGAAAAGAATGTTTAACTATCAGCCTGGCTCCCAACTTCGGCTCCTCTGAGCCAAAAACTAAGTAAATACTTAAATTAAAATCCAAGCAGAAACTGTTGATATTGTCCTCTTTCTAAACTTGCAGTTCTTATGGAATCCTGCTAAAATCAAAGCTTGATTTTCTGAAGCAAGCTGAGGTTGCCTTTGTATGTTCCATTTTGTGCACTTTAAAGAAGAACTGATGTGAAGTTTAAAATACTGTAACGGATCTCCTGGCACCCCGACCGGGTACCTCCATTGATAGACGCGTCCTAGTTTGCGCCGAGGCCTACAAGCACCGCACCGGACACCTCAACCACCACAGACTCCACAACCGCCGTAGTTTAGCTGGAGCCGCGCCGTCTTCCTTCCACCCTGTATGAATCTCCAGCATCCAGGACCGTGTGGGGAAGACCTCTCCTCCAAGGAGGACACATCAGGAACAAGCGTTCAGTAGTTACAGCTCAAGGGAGTATGCAAAAGCATAGAAATCCCCTGTATGATAGAGCCATCCCCTCCAATAACGAGACGAGGCTACGTTTTGAAGGGTCAAGTAGAACTATTCTTTAATGACAGGGGTTCTCCTTTTATGCAATGGTGCCCTCTGAAGGGCTACACCCACATAATTATCACAGCCAATTATATACATGGTTCAACCCCCACGTCTCCTCCCCTCAGATAACAGGTAACACAATTAAAACAGACACAATTTTAACCACATTCTGGATGTACCCCAAAAACAGGGGGTACACCTTTAAGTCCAGCACAGGGGAACAACATATTAAAAAATGGCATGAATCAGACCAGGGGTTCAAAAGTTAGTAAAAGTATCTTACTGGCAGCATGGCAATCCACATCCCCCATAGTTGGCCACACAATACACATAGAGGGACAATAGGTGTGGTCACCCCTCCCTGAGGCTCCCTGGCAACTTTGATATAATCAGACATTGATTAAATCAGCCTTCTTTGTTGTTATCTGAGAATTAAAACACTTTATACAATCGACTCCCTTATCTCTGGAGTCTCTGTAATAGGATTATCCATTAGCCTAGGTCTGCAAAAGTCTGGGCTAATATTCTGCAGAGCATAAACCAACATACATATAATATAACAGTAGGATCATATTTTAACCAATAATTAAATAACCATAAAACAGGGTAAAACAGTGATGGGTTCCGTTACAGCTGGGGTCTGAGCGCACAAAACTACCGAATAGTGCTCAGATCCTCTTCACACAGTTCAATTGCCATGGAGCTAAAGTCTTTCCCATAGTCTTTCATTATATGAATGGGCTCCATGGCATATCTATCTGTGGTATCATGGTTCACACAGGGCAAGTACCGAATGACCCCCCTGTATGTAAAGGGCCAGAATGAGTGACATACACTCTGGTATGGCCGAATACTGTGTTTAAAGGGCAATATGTCCCCGGGCCATAGTCGCAGGGCAGGAGGCTGGCAAACAGTCCTCTCCAAGACAAAGTGGCGAAGGGCACTTCGTCACAAATACTTTTTTTACAAGGGTATCCTATACTTTGGTGTCAAGTGATAGATCAGTATATGGTGTGGGCTGTGGTTGATCATGGTACTACCCTTTGACAATCTCTGGGACTAAGGAAATCTTATCACTGATATCACTGATCTTCAGATGGGACTTACAAACTAAGCTTCATAGCTAGAGGAAGATCTTGTAAATTATACATTTATACTTGGCTGAGGAAGATAAGTTAGCACTTGTGTTGTAACATTATAGAGCTCCTTTAAAAATCCTAAGTATCTCTGAATATTTATAAACTCCAACATTTCCTAGGTACATCTGGGTATCCCTATATACAAAGCATAAGAATAATTTACAAATTCGAACTGGGATCAAAATGTCTATGAAAACAAAAACTAAAGTGAGAAAAGTCCTACCCCAAAAAAGGGCGTGTTTTTTTTGTTTTGTTTTTTCCAATAAATAATAAAAACTAGGATGTTAATTATGACTCATCCTTGGTGGAAACAACACCACTAGACAAATCATCAAACTTAAATTCAACTTCTCTGTCAGAAAATTCTTCAGGTAATGAATCTGTCAAATTGCTAGAGGATCAACTTACTCTTACTATATGAAAAAACTTTTACAAGTTTTTCAATCTAATTTCATGCTGGATATTAAAAATCAAATCACTGAGAACGCAAAAGTCACAAAAAATGAATTTGAGTATAGAATGACAGATCTAGAAACCAAGTTTGAGAAATGAATAACTGATCACATTACCTTGGTATCATAGTCGAAAAATCTTGAAGATAAAGTAGATGATTTGAATAAAAAATTGCCTCTATAGAGGACACGTCAAGGTATAATAATCTTAAGATCAAAGGTATTCCAGAACAATTAGGGACAATGATTTAAAATTATTTCTGATGACACTGTTCTCAGTACTAGCTCTCGCACTTCCGCAAGAGGAATACAATCTAGATGCTTTTCGTAGAATTTCTAAACCAGCATTTATGGATAGTTCAAGGGATGTCATTGTTAAGTTCCACTATTCAGCAACAAAATAATTAATATAAAAAATTAACCTTACGAAAGTATTAAGATATTTTCAGATTTATTTGCTGCTACACTGAGTAATTGAAAGGAGTATAAGCTGATTACTCAAGCGTTAAGGAATAAAGATCTCATATACAGATGGGCCCGCCAAGGAGGACTCTCAGTATTAAAAGAAGCCAAATGCCACAGAATTCATAACTTAAAACAAGGAGAGGAGTTACTTCAGAAATGGAACATCACCATTGAATCAAGGATTACAAACACTGTTTTTTTTTGTTTGTTTTTTTCTTACAGGTTTATTCTTGATTTGAGGCGATTAGGTTGGATGGGATTTGACCGTTACTCCCCAAAACTGGTGTGTGGGTATGACAATAACCTTTAAAGGATAATAACTCACAAAGCAAAGTAGGTTCATATTCTATATATCGAAAATATAAATACTTGTAATATGTTTCACTTTATAATTGATAACTACACTGATGTAATATAGTTACCAAAAATCTGTGTTATTTAGGCCACATTTTAAGCCCACTTTTGCCCACTTTTATAAATAAACCCTGTTATCTCATTTAAGTGAGACTCCTAATTTATACTGGTATTGTAACCAGCTTCCCAGTTTAGAAGACTTTAACCTCTTGATAGTCAAGTCCAGTGAACCCAAATGATATAAATCAAAGATGTGTCACCGATTTATCACTTTTATTATTTTTGGTATTTGATCTTAGCTATGGGAAATGTTCTGCTACACAATTCCTTAAGCTTCTTGTTTTTGCTATGTAGGAGAGATAATATTGACAAATAATACATTAAATGATATATTCAAATTAATATGTTATATATTGTTGTATCCGAAATTATATATGTATGTGTGAGTAACTGAAGAATAATGCATGTGTCATGATTTTACTTGTGATGTTTAATAGACAGTAAAATAATTTATTTTATTATTAAAAAAATATTTTATATAACATTCGCCTAGACTAGTATTTTCAAGCAATCATATAAGGTCAGATATTTCATGTGCTACTTCTGTGCTGTAATCTCTTCCATCTAGTGGCTATGGTCACTTTATCAGCGTTCTTTGATTAAACATCTCTTGTTTTCTATGTATATCAACATAAATATCCTCAAACCAAATTAATTTAAATGAACCCCATCTCTCAGAAAATACACTTTTGTTTCAAAGCCCTCTAATTCTATGTGACCTAACAAAATCCTTCCCCTCATAACCCCCCAATTTTCTAACAAAGCTGTACATTGTTTAATTTACTTTTCTTCTGTATTAGGTCCATATTTTTAAATCCATTTTTTGTAATATATAAAAGGATGTTAATGAAATCGAGGAATGTAAATAAAATAATCATTTCTGTGAATAACTGTAATAAACAATTAAAATCCCTCTTCATTATTTTAATTAACTC
This sequence comes from Discoglossus pictus, assembly GCA_027410445.1. Taxonomy (NCBI): domain Eukaryota; kingdom Metazoa; phylum Chordata; class Amphibia; order Anura; family Alytidae; genus Discoglossus; species Discoglossus pictus. The sequence continues at coordinate 190,027,275 of CM050165.1, forward strand.
CTTCACTAGTAAATTGCCCAAATAATCCCTCCCCCCCAGCATAAAAAAGAACCTAGTTTGGTAGATTAAACATTCTTCAATAATGTACAAAAAGCAACAATATTTGCTCCCACTTTAAATCCCGAACCCCAAAGCATTTCAACTCTATTAATTAATACATTATACTTCAGTGCTGCTGTCCTTCTTGCACAACAGACGTAAGAATGTCCTATAATCCACAATAGCAATGAGGGGCCTGCAGAGCAACAAGATTAACATTTTTATAAAACTCTTAAGTCAAAACTAGTATAAGACTTGACTCTTACAGGATGCCATCTCTCAATCCTCTTAACCCAGTCATCGCCCAAATCTATCCTAGCTGTCTCTGTAGGTGTCCCTTTCCTAAATGAGTGAGTCCCTAATTCTTTGCAATTTAATCCCAAAATAGTTAAGCCAATCTAAGCATAGCAGGAAATTAATATTGTGATAGAGTGTACTATCAGCATGCAATAAAAATGAACCCTCTTTATAATGGTTTACTGGTTATATAATCTACAGTATGATAAGGACAGCAACTCTCATCAATAGGATAAAGTATAATTGAAGCTCCTTTAACAAACTGATCAGTTTTAGATTTTATTTAATAGAATAGATAATGAAGAACCTACATTTTCAACATCTTTAAACTAGATGCCACAATAGTCACTTTATTTTACTTACTAATTTTGAGGCACCAAAAATGCTAATAAAATAGGCAGTTTTAAATAAAGAAACTTTAAAGGGGCTTACAAATTTGGTGTAACAGATTAAACTATTTCTTTAGTAATGATAATGAAATTGGACTCCTAACATCCTTTTTAACCCTACATATTTTAAGACCTCTAACAGCTTGACTATGAATAAATATTTTTTTGACATCTTTACTACCTTGCCATTTAAATACAATTTCTAAAATATAATGACCCACCACGAATTAGGTTTTTGCGCCTCTCATGGCAATTTAAAATAAAATAATGTAATGCCTTAAAGTTGGATTCTCTAAAATCGCACCATTCATGCCAAACTCAGAATAAGCAACCCATGTTGATGGGACCAGCAAAGCTTTTATCAGTGTAGTCAAATTAGCACCTCAACTCCCATAACAGTTCCGGATAAAGAACTCCAAAAGAACTCCAACTTGAGGAGCAAGATCCAGAAAAAGGTGCCACTGAAACTGAGAGACAGCGTCAGCGATTACGTTTTTATAACCTAGTGCATGTACTGCTCTGCATAAAATACTCTTCTGCAAACAAAGCATAAATGCCTCAATAATTAAATAACAAGTAATGATCTTGGACTTATTTTGTTAATAGCTGTTACTACCCCCAAGTTATCACAATTAAAAACAACATGCTGAACTCTCAGTTGATCTGCCCAAGTAAACAGAAATAATTTTTTAATTTTAATAAACTCTTACAGCCCTATTAAATTTCCCCAACGTTAAAACCTGTAGCCCGTAACAGAGCCCACTAGACTTACGGCTATGAAATTGGCTTCTTACAGCTACCTGCAAATGATCTGCGGGTTACAGGCGGAAAACCCCTAAAGGCTGTCAAAATCGCAACTCTGTTGCAGTTAAGCCTTTGATCTGTCAAGCCCGTAAATGTTACGATGGCAAATCGCTATTAAATTGCTACAAATCCCAAAAGACGCACTGGCATTGAAACCCGTAAACGGCAAATGGAGGCAAAAATATTACGGCCTCCAAATAGGACCCGCAAAGGGTTTACAGACAAGTTCTGAACACTGTAACAGACAATATAAAAGCACCAGTGGACTTGAAAATGTGAGGAAATCATTGAAAGCCATTACAATTACTTGCACAACAACCCATAAATAAAAAATAGGCATTTAAAATAATTATAATTTCATCATATGTTAGAACGGTCATGCATATGCCAATATGAGAAGCCATGCTGCAACATGCATAAATCAATCAAAGACACATTACCTGTACTTCAATGAAGCTGTGAGCTATACCATGTAGGGTCACTCTAGGTGGGCAGGTTATAGCAAAGAGGTCAGACAAATCACAGTCCACTAGAGAAGGGACTGGCAACCCAATCCAGTATCACCTGTCATATTGTTAACAGGCCCTCAGTGAAATGTTGATACTCCACAGTATCACAAATTGGACTTTATTTTATATGGATTCAGTCATTGCATGGTGCCTCCTCTCCTCCCTATATGTCTATGTGATATTCACCTTACATGGAGACTGGGTCCTGCTGGGCCACCATGCCTGAAGCTCCAGCGGCGGGCACTTGGCTGAGAAGGTCCTTGGCCACCCTCTCCCACTCATTATAGCACATAGTCAGGTTCTTCTCCTCCTTGGCCATCATCCTCTTGGCCCTAATGTCGCCAAAAGTGTGCTTGACAGATCTCACATTCTTTGGAGCTGTGCCCACTGTTGTAACCTCAGCCGCCACCTCCTTCCATACCTGAGCCCTAGGCCCTGTCCTAACTTTTCTTTTCCACCTCAAAGATGATGGGGCGGCCACAGATGGCACCAAGGAGGACCACATTCTCCGTGTGCATGTAATTGTGGGCCCTCTGCTTGACTCCTGGGTTGATGGGAGGTGCCACTTGACCTGGCAGGACCGGGGTTTGTTATTGGAGGATGCTAGCTGGGGGGTGGAACCATTGATAAGCTCTTTGGTGCCATCTGCTCCATTATGCCCCCAGCTAGCCATGTTTGAAGATACCCACCCAGTGATCCCTATATAAAAAATAATTGATAAATAAATAAAAAAAATGTTCAATAATAAAAAAAAAGAATAACAATATGTGAGGTTTTTATCTAGTTGATGGTATTAAGTGGTTGTTTGTTCTGGGTATATGATACTGTCTGTAATATATGCTAATGAAAAATTTACTTGTCACAGCGGCGCTCTGTGAGGGCAGTCGCTGGCACTGTGGTAAAGTGGGTGAAATCCTACTCTTTGGTCGTACGACTCTTCCATCAAGGTAGGCCCTTCCATCACGGTAGGGCATAGGGTGTACGTTCTCCTGTCAGGCTCTAACCCTCATGTGGTAATTGTTAATTTATTATTAATTTTGGTATGGTTATTATTTTATTTGTTTTTACCAATAAACGCTGTAGCCGGTTTCACTCCAATAAGTGGTCTGTGTCTAATCATTATATTCAATATGTAATTTGTGTCTAATCTTCATATGTACATACCAACTGGGCCTTGCTTAGGTCAAGCATTTGCATTTGAACTAAAGTAGATGCTTCCTCATTTTGCCTGACTTAGGCCCCTATTCAACTGCAAGGCCACAGTTTATGTTATACAGGCTGTAAGTCTGATTCAAAGAAGCCCACAGCTAACTGTCCGAAAGCCTAAACCATAAAACATGCAATCAATTAAGCAAGGCGTCATGCCATCATTAAAACATGGAAGTTAAACATCAATCAATTAGCATTTAGAAGTCAGAAATGCGATCAGACTCACAATCCAGCAATGTACAAAATAATAAAAATGAATGAAGGAAATGTTCTAGTCCATGTGGGTCGCCTGATATGTAATAACTCCTGGGCTCAATATAATATGAAAATAAAATGTAAAAACATAATTTTTGACTGCAGATTTGCAAGCTTGAGACAATTAATTCTAATGTTTTCCATTGCTTTCCCCGTCTTTAAATGTGCAGTATTATTTTTGTATTTGCATTTAAAGTGCTACAATCAGGTGTTTAACCCCCTTGAAAGTTCCATCTGGTACTCATAGGAGTTTCTACTAATAGCGATTTGTGATTGTTCCATTTACGGGTTTGAAAGATCAAAGGCTTAGCTGGGTCGGTGTTACGATTTTGACATCTGCAGGGATTTTCAGCCTGTAACCCGCAAATCGTTTGTGGGTGACTAAAAGAATAGCAAATTAGTTTAGGGGCTACATTACGGCCTCCAGTAACCAACAATTGCTCATTTGCATAGGGGTCTTAGAAAAACATCTTAAGGCATATATAATTGCTATGCAGGTGGTCTCTGGGTTACTGATGACCTAGCTTACAATTGAGCTTTTGTATGAGTGTTTTTAATGTTCTGTTTTTTTGCATTAAAAGAGAGAGCTTAATAGTTTATAAAAAAAATTATTACAGTACAGGGGTATTAATATGATTAATATAGTTCACAGGGATTTACATAGAAATCCGACCTAAAGAAATAGACCCTCATTCAAATGAGGCTTCGGGAGATTCTGGCTTCGGAAATGGAGGCCGTAAGTGATTTTGACATTCAATTGGTGTCTTTTTGCGGACTACGATCGGGTTACGGGCTCTGCACTTGGATTCATTGCAATGGTTACCATCGCAAGTTAATGCCCCTCCAAGCCTTTGATCTTTCACGGCTGCAAGAGTTTGGCCGCAAGTGGCATGGATTACGATCGCAAAAAACGCAAAGTGCTATTCAATTGCTCCCATTCCCCCTCGCTACGCAAGCCGCCAAGTCGAACCACAAGTTACGGATTCCAAGGAGGACTCGCAAAGAGCTTGAAGACATGTCCAGAGCACTGTAAATGCATACATACACACAGTACTGTACTTTTATTAAAAGGGAAAGTGATGTTAGGTCTTAAAATTAATAGCACAACATTCTCAAGCTTGCAAATCTGCAATATAAAATACTTTTTTTAATGTGTAATTTCCGTGTTATATTTCTGGCTTTATCAATATTGCAATATTTCAGGAATGTGAGTCCGATGGTAACTCGTAATTGAAGCCCGTAGGATTCTGAAATTCAACCTCCATTTTTCATTGATGTAATGATGATGATTTGTGTTTCTAACTTTGGAGTTACGGCCTTGCTTAATTGATCATGTTAAAGCTTGCAATGCTACATACGATGGCATAGTTTACGAATTTTGCGGTCTCGCCGAATTGAATAGCACCGTAACTCAAACGTGCTGCGGGCCCACAGGAGGCTCGCATGTGGCCTACATCCCAGAAGTTCCGGCCTCCGGCCTGAATAAGGCTCATTCTCAGGAACGTTTCTCATCCTTAACCCATTGTCCTCTTGTCCTCTTGTACTCTCCTCCTTGACCTCTACCTTGATGTAGTAAAGCTGCTTGTGTTCTTCAATGAAGCTATGAGCTATATCATGTAGGATTACCCAAATGGGTAATTCATGGCAGAGAGGTCTGACAAATTTCAGTCCAGAAAAGGAACTGGCAACCCATTCCAGTATTTTTAACAAGAAAACCTTATGAATAAGCATAACCATAGATAAAAATGGTACCTGGTTGTTACTAGACTTAATGCATAGTGTTTAAGACTTTTAGGCAATAAAGAAGAACTGTGCTGTAACATTGTAAAGGGTATATAAAGTGCTTAATGCCTTGGTCTGGTCTGAATCTCTCCACAGGACCATGACATGTCTTGCACTGAGGGCTATGCAGACCTAAGTTTCCCAGCAGCAACATAATGATCTACATTGTATAGCTAAATTATAATGTAAGCAGTAGTGATGTCGCGAACATCAAATTTTCGGTTCGCGAACAGCGGACCCGAACTTCCATCAAATGTTCGTGAACGGGCGAACCCGGCGAACCGCCATAGACTTCAATGGGCAGGAGAATTTCAAAACCCACAGGCACTCTTTCTGGCCACAATAGTGATGGGAAAGTTGTTTCAAGGGGACTAACACCTGGACTGTGGCATGCCGGAGGGGGATCCATGGCAAAACTCCCACGGAAAATTACATAGTTGATGCAGAGTCTGGTTTTAAGCCATAAAGGGCATAAATCACCTAACATTCCTAAATTGTTTGGAATAACATGCTTTAAAACATCAGGTATGATGTTGTATCGATCAGGTAGTGTAAGGGTTACACCCGTTTCACAGTAACAGACCAATCTCCCCGTTTAATGCACCTCAAACAACCGCAAACAGTCCCTTTGCACAACCGCAAACTCCCCATTTGCATAAGGTTGGATACCAAGCTAGCTATGTCCCGTTCCTTGTCCTCACTGATGTCATTGAAGGTCTCTTCCTCCACCCAGCCAGGGTCCCTGAAAGGTGACAACAAGCCCCCTGGGACGCCTGCTGTGTTTGGTCTTCCAACTCCTCAAAGCCACCTTCCTCCTCTGACTCCTCTTCTTCAGACTCCAAGAGTCTGGGGGCTTCCACTGCCCAGCATGGACCATTATACACAGGTCAGAGTCTGGGGGCTTCCACTGCCCAGCATGGAAGATTATGCACAGGTCAGAGTCTGGGGGCTTCCACTGCACAGCATGGAAGATTATACGCGTTGCCTCTGTCTGCGTTATTATAAGGTGTGTACTGTTAAGTAGTACTATTAGTATCGGTTTAATCCCTGTTACGTCCACTATCAGGGGACGTGTATATGGCATGGATTTTTGGAAGCGGGAGATGGAAAAAGATGCTTGGTCGGTCCTCCCACTTCAAATTTGGGGCACTGCGCGTGCAATCTAAGGTGCCACCAGATATGAGTGTCACTGTGCACTGGTAAAAGTTGGCAGAGTAGATGCAATAGGCTTCACACACACTCCTGTAGGCAGGCAATTGCTATTCAATCTATTACAGTCAAAAAAGTATTGTTTTATGTTACTGAGCACAATATAAGCTGTGAGCCTGACACAGGCAGGCAACTGAAATTAGATTACAGGAAAAAAATGGTTGTTTTCAATGTATGTTACACCACCAGGTATGAGTAGTGAAAATAAGCACAATATAAGCTGTTAGGTGTTAGCCTGTCACACACACACGCTGGCAGGCAAACATAGATTACACAAAAAAATATATAAAATAAAATAATAGATGTTCAAAGTTTGCTCAATGATAAAGTATAGGGGCGAACTGAAAAGCGCATGTGTTCGCCGTTCGCGGCCGACGCGAACATGCGAAAATCGCCGCGAATAGTTCTTCGGCAAACTGTTCGGGACATCACTAGTAAGCAGCGTATGAATAATAACTAGAGCTAAGTAAAATATTATTATTTGCAACTTTGTGTGTGTTTATTTCCAGCATATGTATAGATGAAAGCAAAGCATAATTAGGAGTTCATTTTGATGATTTATTGTTGTGGTGGAAAGCTAAATATCTTTTTGTCCTTTTGACATATGAAATGAGTGATTAATTGTTAAGATGAAACTGTAGAAGAAAATCCTTTACAAATGTTTGACTCCATTTGTTGTTTCCTATAAATAATATCCCTTCTTATATGCACACCTGAAGGGTTAGAAAAAAAAATATTTTGAAGAGAACTACCTTAACGATCATATATAAACCTTTGGTAATTGTAATATTCTTATTAGCATTTTAGAGTTTGTAAGAGTATTATCTAAGCGAATTTCAGGATACCACTTTCCAATTGAAACCTTTTTTAGGATTATAGTATCTCCTCATTAAATGCCATTGCTAAAACATAGTATAGCTCTACAACAAATAATATGCATATATCATCCTCATTATAAGCAACACCGTTGCTATTTACATAGATCTAAGTTGCAATAATTGCAGCTGTTAAGAGTATCATTTAAATACAGTAGATTTCCTATTGTATGGTTTTATCTACAATATAATTTCTTGTGCTCCTAGTAGAGGTTTTACTAACAGCATCCACATGGTATAACAATGGCAAGTCATAATGACATTGGTAATACAATTTCTGCCCAGTCTCTACTGAGATTCATTAGGGAACCCAGCAGGATCTCTTATGCATTTGCTGTGTTTTCTTTCTGATATTTAGTAGGGAGTGTATCCACTATGACAAATTCCTGAAGTTCTTTAACAAGTACATTGAAGAACCTGCATCCTTTAAATGCAATTTCATCTGCTTTGCTCTATTTAAGTCACAGTCTATGGGGGTTGGTTCTCCTGTGAATCAGAAGGGTTGTACCGTGAAAAGTGACACTATAAACACTGCAACTATAAGCAATGTGTCTTTTTATCATTCAGGGTAAGTCTAGATGTTCTCTGTTGGCAGCCTCTTTAAGGTCAGTTTGATCCACTGTAGAAAATGATAAATATGATCCAGTTATGTTCGAATTATGCTGCACAGAACCATGACATACATTAAAAAGCTACTGTAAATTTACTGGCAGTGAATGTGCAAGGAGAGTGAGTTAAAGTATAGTTGTGGCATACTGTTTGTGTATTGGGGTATATTTGTGTCAATGGGGTTCACCTCACTAATATTCCACTGTTTTTATCCTTGTAACCTTTGAAGCATGCAGGGGTGGCAGGTATTTTGAGCTGGAGGTCTCTTGGTCCCATGATTGTCTGAATCGTTTAGGAGCAGCAAGGAAGTCTAGATGGTCTGCCATATTTTCGTAAGCTTTTTCTTACATTAGGTGTACTGGTTTTATATTTTCCCTGTTCTCTGCCATAGTCTGTTTTTAGAGCTAGACTGAATGTTCTCACAGCACACTGTATGGAGCACAGCAAGATGCGCTCTGTCGAAGTAGCTGCTTAGGATATGAACGTTTGGTGACAGCCATCGCCAGCCTGCCGACCAGCAGCCACATTAAAATTCCAGCCCCATAAGTGCAATGTGAGACCCACAACGTCTGCGAGCTTGAAGAGTAGCGGATTTACGGTGCTATTAAATAGGTTACGGGCTTGAGAGAACAAAGGATTTGCGGCCGTGAAGTTCCACTTTCCACGTCCTGTAGGCTTTTTTCGGCCTTGCTGTGTCTTAACCCGCAAGTCGTTTGAGGGTTGCTTTAAGGGGCTAATTTAATAGCCTTAAGTCTTGCGAGCTACATTACGAGCTACGTTTTAACACGTAGTGTCGTGGTATTTATAGTAAATGATATTTGAAATAGTCAATTTAACTTATTGTCCGAGTATAACGTCAATTCATAGGCAAATATCACTTTTAAACAAAACAGCGTTTATTAGCAATATCACAATCGAATTTTAAAGTAAATAAAAAGTTCTAAACAGTACTATAGGATTTTCAGATGTCAATAACCCAATTAAGTCTACTGCAATATTAATACGATAAAATGTTAATAAAACAAGAAAAACCTTCTAACTTCTTTATCAACAAAATCTTCTAGGGTAATAGAAAATAACAATAAATTACTATTAATCAATATTTCTTATTTTAGCAATTTATAATAAACACAAAAATCAATCTTATTAATATAGTAAATCACAATAATATTGTTGGCAGAATATATAATATACCCCAGTAAACCTATATAACTAATAATGGGGTAATGCTATAATAATAACCATATATTGAATATCAAAATTACTATTGGAACAAAGGAAAATATATCACAATTTGAATAATACCTACAGTAGATATATTGGTGGCTTCTGTGATACAATTGATTTAGTGGAATAAATAAGATCAATTTATCTATTATATCACAGAAGTTTGAAATTAAATCTATAAATTACCAGATACCAGTATCAACCCACTTCCACGTATAGTCAGCCTGGATAATCCCAAATCGATTATTATATGAAAATGAAATATATCAGGAATCAAAATTATGTCCTCTCTTTCTTAAGATCTTTCAGGTGTGTCAGTCAGCCTCTCCCCTCTTTCCTCCTTTCTCTTCTTCCTCTTTTTTGTCTTTGGCCTAGGCCTATTTTAAATAGCCATTCTTATATGGATTTCACGTTTATCACATCCTGGAATTATTTCTTTCACTATTGTGTTAAGTGGGGATACATGAATATCAAATGCACAGTCAAACAAATATTGTCAGTACAAGAGCTCAAATGGTGACTTCTCGTCTCCAATTAAGGTGTTACTATTTCAAGACATTTGAGGATCAAAAGAATCTAGTATGAATACTAATTACTAGCCTTTTGGCAGTTTCACTGTTTACATTCTCGTTACAATGTAGACATTTAGTGAAGCTCAGAAAAATGGAATATGTGTATAAATTTAAAAACTCAAAATAAAATGATGATGTGCAATACAGGTATAACATAACACATAGATATGAAAAGTTTAAGATATTTCCTATCCGATGATATCAAACACCGTTATGTTTGAGGAATTTCTATATGTGTATTAATTAAAATATTAAGAGGATATATTTAATCAGAAATATATAATTAAAATGGTATATATATATATAGGAGTAGACTCATTTATATATTTAATAGGTAAAAACCTTGACAGTAGCCTGACTTTAATGTGGCTGCAGGTAGATAGTAGAAGGCTGATGTCTCCATATATCTGCAGTATGTTATTGAGTTTAGTTATAAAAACATCTATGTGTCACACTGAGGTGTCAACATGAAGAAAAATGCAGTTATCAATGAGAATAAGTTTAGCACATCCAAATATAGACTAAATAATATCATTAGTTATTTTAGATTTATTATTAGCAAATGCCACCGATAACATATATTAGTTTATCCCCCTGACTCTCCATGATTTCAAAACCATTAGTAACAGATTTTAAAAAAATTGTCTTTATCATATATAATATATTTTAATAAGGAAATCCTGCCATTGCTTTTATAAGTTTGGCGATTGGGAGGGGTATTTGGTAAGCTGCTATCAGAGCTGAGCCTACTATTAGAATTTGAATAATAAGTTGTTATTTCAAATATGTTGTTTAAGGGGGGCATTGAGAAGGAAACATTTTGAGTCCCAAGATAGGGTGCAATTTTTTCTATCAGTGCGGATATCGCAGATCCACCATATATGAAGAGTAGTGTCCAATTCTAGCAGCCATGAAATCAAGTAGATAGTTTGCTTGGGTTATATTTATGTATAGCTACCAGCATTGTGTATGAAAAGTATAAAGTGGTATAGTGTGTCAGATTTTCTTGTGTGTTATGATAAACCGTAACATTCTGTGTCCATATAGGGTGGTATATTTCTATATTTAAATCTTCATTTCAATTCTGCCATTTATGTGAATGTGGAGGTGAGTTAGTCTCTTCATTAACCAAGAAGTTATAAATCAGTGAAATCCACCAAGGGCTATAAATTTAGAGGGTGAAGCAATGTCATTGCGCGTTATTGTCTGTAAGATGATTTCATAAGAATGCTTAAGTTCAGAGAAGAATACAATTTCATTAGTTCTGATAAAATGGAGGTTTCTTTAGATGCCTTTTTAATGTCAAATTTGGAAGTTAGATCTGTCCTATCATAGCTGAAATTTAGAAATGTTAATAAGATGACATAACTGCAGTCCTTTTGTGTTTTTTTATTCTTCATTTTATCCAAAAACATAGAGTCTGTTGCACTGTGATTTGATTTGTACTTGGTCTCTAGTCATGGTGCAAATGAGAGTTTATAAGACATGCATAACTCTTGTTCAAACTGTACACATGTAAAGTGGACATTTGCTGAGTGACATTGTAAAAACTGAACAATATGGGCCTAATTAAATTCCAAGCCTGCAGTTGCCTTCATACAGGCCGTAAGTCTGCATTTTAGAAATTTGCAACAGTAACAGAGCAATTTAATTGAACAAGCCTGCAATTACATGGCCGAAAGACAAGTCCATATACCATGCAACCGTACGTGGTATTTCAGGGCATCATCAATTAAGCAAGCCTATAAGTAACGATTTAGAAACAGCCAATAGTAATTGAGACAGTCATCATGACATCAGTAAAACATGGCATATAAACATCAATCAATTAGTGTTATAGACGTCTGATATGTTCTCAGGCTCACAATCCAGCAATTTAAAAATCACATGAGTGGCCTGATATGTATTAACTCCTTGATTCCTGAGATTGATATAACACAGAAATTAAACGTAAAATAATAATTTTTTTACTGCAGATTTGCGTGCTTGAGACCCTTGTGCAATTAAGTCTAATGTCTTTCATCGCTTTCCTTCGTATTTTAATGTCCAGTATTGTTTTTTTATTTGCTTTTATGGTGGTACGAACAGAGTTTAATGCCCCTGCCAGTCCTCTCTAGTACTCGTAGCATTTTTTGCTACATTTGCCATTAAGGGGCTTGAAGGCAATTGTGGGCTTGTTGAATTGTTGCAATTAAATAGTTGTTTGCGATTTTAGAGATTGTTACATTTGCGGGCTTGAAAAATCAAAGGCAGGTTGGATTTTACCCCCGTATTGGACTTTACCCCCTTTGCGGGTCCTCTCGAGCACACATTGGGCTTTGGGCTCCATTTGCCTTTTACAGGCTTGCTTGCGTGTGACTTCTTTGCAATATAATAGCTATATTTCAAAAGTAGTGGTTACGGGTTTGACCGATCAAAGGATTTACAGGCGCGAAGTTCAACGTTGCTCAACACGTAGGCTTTTCTCGGCCTTGCTGCGTTTTGACCCACAAGTTGTCTGCGGGCTGCGTTACGGGTCTAATTTAATAGTAGTCCTAAAATATTAGTTACGGGCTACGTTTTAAAACTTAGCCACAATTTAATGGGTCTGTAAGAAAGAACAAAATAGATAACAGAGTCTTGAGACTGTTCATTTTCAAAGTCAGTTTGTGAAGGCATTGTAATCTACATTTTTGAATCCCTTGTAATTGCTGAAATCACTGAGAGATAATAGCATACTTCTTTGGGGTTACAAGTGATGTTTACCTGTATAGACTATTAAAATAAGAAATTAGTTTAAATCCAAGTTTCAGCATCAGGTGGAAGTTTATTTACTTGATAAAGACTCAAAATATGCTTAGCAATTAAAAGGTTGTTATACTGTAAAGCCCTTGTATGAACCCCTGTAAAGTCAACATGTTCCTAAACATTCAGAAGAGGAGATACAGAAGAGACAATAGAGATGTGTCTTGACTGAAACCTTTTCTGATATGAATAGCATCAGATTTAATACTTATTGTGCAAATAAGAGCTATAATGTTATAATATAGTGTTGTAGTAGCTAAAATTGTTTCTGCTGGGAATCTAAAATAGACTAATAGAGAAAAACATTATATCCAATCCATCTTTTCCTGTCAAATGCTTTAATTGCATTTAAAGACAGAATGATAGCTGGGGTGTCGTGTTAAATGAATGTATGTGATTTATATTTGTCTTCATTATCTGGGGCGCTCGTCCGTGAGGGATAAAGTCAACCTGTTCTGGATGAGCCAAGGTATGAATAGTTCATTCTGATGGCTAACATTTTAATGTGTATAATTAGTTTTCTAAATTAATCTTAGCTACATATATATGAAAGTTTCATTTAAATTAGGATTTCTCGGACTTTAAAACAGTTAAGTCAAACTTTTTTGAAGAGTAGTGAATATATATAGTTTTGATATTAAAATATGTTATAATGTCTTATCATTAGGCATGCCAGGGAAGGAATTTAGTTGTTTTTTAACAATTTTCTGACTTGAATTTTGTTTATTCTAATAGTTACAGTGTTTTTTTAATGTTCAGCAGAACATTTGTGTAATCTAAAAGAATTAAGAAGGCTATGTTGCAATGAATGAATGCACTGTATCTGGAACTTATATGTATCTGTGTAAAAGCACAGAAATTATTTTACTATCTGATGGTTTGTATGTAATTTACAACTCTGGAGCCCCTAGGGAGAAAAGCTCAAGAAGTCACTTTATTGTGAGTGTGCATTTACTCTCAGCCAGTGAAAACCCCAGTGGTCATCACCAAAAACAAGCTCCTGTGCATGATTCTATTCACCCTCCTAGTCTATCCTCATTGGTTAAAAATAGGGTAACATTGCACATATATACATTTCTGGGATGGTTACTCAATTAATACATATATTGTCACCTATGGCTCCTCTAAAAAATAATGGACATTCATATATTTACACTATATATATATATGTAAAAGTCATAAGGCTAAAGTGTTGAAGACCATGCTACTATATCTGCTTGTCATAGAAGTAGTGATGTCGCGAACATCACATTTTCGGTTCGCAAACAGCGGACCCGAACTTCCATCAAATGTTCGCGAACGGGCGAACCTCCTCAAAGCCACCTTCCTCCTCTGACTCCTCTTCGTCAGACTCCCAGAGTCTGGGGGCTTCCACTGCCCAGCATGGAAGATCATACACAGGTCAGAGTCTCGGGGCTTCCACTGCACAGCATGGAAGGTTATACACAGGTCAGAGTCTGGGGGCTTCAACTGCCCAGCATGGAAGATTATACACAGGTCAGAGTCTGGGGGCTTCCACTGCCCAGCATGGACGATTATACACAGGTCAGAGTCTGGGGGCTTCCACTGCACAGCATGGAAGATTATACACAGGTCAGAGTCTGGGGGCTTCCACTACACAGCACGGAAGATTATACGCGTTGCCTCTGTCTGCGTTATTATAAGGTATGTACTGTTAAGTAGTACTATTCCTATCGGTTTAATCCCTGTTACGTCCACTATCAGGGGACGTGTATATGGCATGGATTTTTGGAAGCGGGAGATGGAGAAAGATGCTTGGTCGGTCCTCCCACTTCAAATTTGGGGCACTGCGATTGCAATCTAAGGTGCCACCAGATATGAGTGTCACTGTGCACTGGCAAAAGTTGGCAGAGTTGGCACTGAGCACAATATAAGCTGTGAGCCTGACACAGGCAGGCAACTGAAATTAGATTACAGGAAAAAAATGGTTGTTTTCAATGTATGTTTCACCACCAGGTATGAGTAGTGAAAATAAGCACAATATAAGCTGTTAGGTGTTAGCCTGTCACACACACACGCTGGCAGGCAGGCATAGATTACACAAAAACAAATTATAAAATAAAATAAATGATGTTCAAAGTTTCCTCAATTATAAAGTATAGGGGCAAACCAAAAAGCGCATGTGTTCGCCGTTTGCGGCGGACGCGAACATGCGAAAATCGCCGCAAATAGTTCTCCAGCGAATTGTTCGGGACAACACTACATTTATATATATATATATATATATATATATATAGTCTGATCATTTTAGTAAACTGCAACCTTGCTTTTTTAAGGTCTTCTTATAATATCATGATATCAACAAAATGTCTACACGCCAAATCAGCGATGCTGATTAGCCTGTTATGTCAAAGTTGGATAAACATACAGAAAATATCTGAGGTATTGCGAAGCTTGCTGCATTATTTGGTCACGTACTTAGAAAATTTGAGTTTTCAAAATAATAGAATAAAGCCAATTGCAGGTTATATTGTTGAGCTGACTCCCAAAAGGAGTATAAATTGCTAGTTCATCCAACATCTTATTATGTCACTTTTAGTATTTGTACAATGTAGTTCAATATACATTTTCGTAAAATTATAGCTATTTATTCTTTTTACTATGACTATAATTACAGTAGATGCTTTTTTTTTCTATTGAGTGTTTGAAACATTTTGCCTAAATATAGAATTACCGTATGTTTATATATTGCCAACAGTATTTTTTTAATATCTATATATAAACTAGACAGAAAAGCAGAAATGTGTTGTTTAATTTACGATGCATATGCAAAGCTATACAGGTGCCAGGTACAAACTTCTCATATATCCATTCAAAAGAAACAAGATTTTCCAATGAATTTTCAGCTGTGACAGAATCTGACGACTTAAATTCATTCCCCTTGAAATTATCCTTCAAGCACAGTAAATGTTTAAAGAATGATATTGCTTACAAAGACAGGTCTGCCACCACAGTGAATGAGTTTACAATTATGTGAGATCCACCTGGTAAAGGTAGGTAACAAAGAGTAGCAGGGCATTTGTTAAAATGTTATATTGCGCACCTAGGCTTTGATTCCATTACCCATGCTCACTAAGCTGCTCTTACCTTGCACCATTTTACATACAATTCATGTAATTTTTAATTTTCACACAGAGAGGTCCTTAATAATGGTTTGCTTAGTTACACACTAACTACCTGCATAATGTGTACATCAAAAAGCCTACAAATATGAACCACCAGTAGTCTTTCATAGCAAAACCACCCTCTAAACAATGTGAACAGTAAATGTGTATATATATTAATTATTAGTGTAATAGCAGCGTAAAGTAGATCCAAGTTACATGTAAGACTTAATTATTTAGCTCCTGTGGAATCTTGGGAGAAATGATAGAAACATTTTTTTTTTATATAGAATATACTGAAATATGACATTGTCCCTATGGGCTAATACATTTTAAAATGAACATTCATGCAGTCAGAAGGTTTATTACATTGGGCAGATTAGCTTTGAACACTCTAACCCAGTGCTCCTCAACTCCAGTCCTCAGGGCACACCAACAGTTCACATTTTAGGTATATTCCTTCTTGATCACTGGTGAGCTAATCAGAAGCTCAGTAATTCTGTTTAACCACCTGCTGAGCCTCTGATTAGCTCACCTGTGCTCAGAAAAGGATATACCAAAAATGTGATCTGTTGGTGTGCCCTGAGGACTGGAGTTGTGAAGCACTGCTCTAATCTGTTGGAGATCCATTTTTAAAATAGAAATAGCTGTCTGTGAGTATGCCTCCAAGCTTGTACATAATTCATGCTATTCTATGCTTTAAAGCTGTGTAATACAGCATACAGCTGCTTAAAAGGAGTCATATATAAAGTGGTATTTGAATGCATTGTGGAGTCAACTGAATGTCCCTGCCCAGTTTGTCAGGGTTCAGACAATAGCTATTTCTTGGATTTCTGAGCAGGCAATTGGTTCTTAAGTTAATTTTAGACATTCAATTGTGAGCACAAATGCACTATTTATTTACTATACACATACTATATACATATATATATATTTGTGGTTGGGTCCCTCTCAACACATAGCCAATGGGGTAGCATGTGGCCTGTCCTACCGGACATCCAGCCTACTAAGAGGACTGCTAATAAGCCCCGGATTAGCAGCGATAACGAATGAGGCTACTATTGGCCTGATGATGTCCCTGCATGTAAGAATGGACAGCTGATAAGCCCAGGATCAGCAGTGACTGCGTTTGGGGCTACAAAAAAGGCATAAACAGAGATGGTGAGCAATAAGATTATTTGGGATTTATGGAGTGCATAATCAAATATACGTAGAGAGGGCTGATTTAGGACTTATGAAAGCGTGATAGAGGTGGTGCAAAGCGAAGGCTCACTTAGGATGGATAGAAGCATGATTGCGGTGGTGCCTAGTGAAGGCTGATTTAGGACTTAAGGAAGCGGGATAAATGTGGTGCCTAGTAAAGGCTGATTTAGAAGATATGGAAAGTGTGGTTGAGGTGGTCCTTCACGAAGGCGGATTTAGTATTTATAGAAAGTGATAGATGTAGTGTCTAGAGAAGGCCGACTAGGACTTATGGAAAGCTAAAGGAAGGTCAAACTTTAGTAGATTTAAGCTTAGGAAGGTGAAAAAGTGTCACCTTGCACAAGGACACAATTTAGTAGATTTTGGCCAAAATTTTTCTTAGAGGATATGAGGAAAGTCAAGGAATTTTGTGATTTTGGCCCAAAGATTGGCAAGAAGGGCTTACAAAAGCCATAAACCAGAACCTTGGGCATGGGCAAAGAAGCATTTTGGTTGTTTTTGGACCAAAATCCATCAAGAAAGCTTAAGGAAGGCAGACAAACTGCTGTCCAGTGTTGGGAATGCCCTCACAAACAAAAGAAAAGAGCCAGAATCTGAAAAGCAAATGTATTAAAAGCTGCAACGCAATGAAAAAGCGAGAGAGAGCTGAGAAACATACCTGCAGGCACAGACTCAGAAATGGACTGATGTGTGCTGAACAGGAGGTACTTATACATTTCAGGTAAGGCTACTTGGGTATATATATATATATATATATATATATATATATATATATATATATATATTCATTGTGTATCTAGCAGCGCTTCTGGATTAAAAAGCAGGAACATTTTTGTAACACACTTTTATACAATTAAATAAAAATAAATTATAAAAGGCAATTGTGTTATGTAGCAAATACAATATTCTTAAGACAAGCAGCCTGGTCTAATTTTTCAGATCCCTTAGAAATCTTTTTCTATGTTTTTATATTGTGTCTTTAGATCCTTGGCGCTTATCTTCAGTTTCTTTTTCCTTAGTGCTGAAAAATAGACAAGGAGAAAAGAGGCTCCTCTAAGGTAGCAAGTTTTGCAAATGAGGAAAGTTCTTTAAAAAGTAGGTAATCTCCTTACATTTATTTATTCAGGCCCTCAGATCCTGTCATTGCTCTCCTTGTGCAGAGTTATGTGTGCAGTCAGCTTTATGCATACAGTCATCAGGGAGAGAAAGGTATGGTCAATAAAGTTTTAATACATAGTAAAAAAAATAATATAAAAAGCTTACATTAGGCTTAGTAATGTCTACAAATGGAAGATAACTTCCTTCAGTCCTCTGTCTCTGAATCTCCACAGGTCAGCAGCGGCAGCCCTCCACGTGCTGTGGTTCTGTTTCCTGCTTTGGTAGTCACAGGTGCAACTGTTTAACTACTCAACAGGTTTCACACTTGTGCTTCATCTGGAGTGGGTGGTTGTGTTGTTCTGTTTTTCTATTTAAGTCATTATCTTAATTTACTTCATAATGCTCAGCATTTACAATTAACTTCTCAATTAGTACATAGATAATAAAAAAATACATTTTTACATCATAGTACACTTAAAACAAATATACAACTTTTATAAAATTACCAGGTACAATTAAAACATTATATGTGTTAAAATAGTTTTCTAACACTCATGATGTAGTTTATTTAATAACATAATTATTTGTGTGTTTATATCTTCTTGCTGATTGAAATTGATAAATAATATCTTTTCCCCATTTTTTTTACTGCCAACTAATGTTACTTCATGGTATTGCAGTTTGATAGTGACTTAGTAGCTGATTTTATTAGATGAAACAATTTAAGTTAAAATCTACTTTTAAATCTTTGTGAGCCATGGTGTTTAAATAATATATTACCGTAACTCTCCTTCTTTTTGAGATAATATTTTTACTATGTTTCCCCCTCTCCAATTCTGTTTAATCTCTAAAACACCCATACATTTAATTTCTCCTGGGTTTTGTTTGTGCACTTCTTTAAAGTGTTTTGAATCTGAATGATTTGGAAAAACGTTTTTGATATTTCTGATATGTTCATCAATTCTTTTGTGAAGAGGTCTAGAGGTGCGGCCTATGTATTGTTTCTTACAGCTACATTCTAGTATGTAGACCACATTTCTAGATTTACATGATATTTTGTTTTACACCTTAATTTGATTTGTATTTGAAGTACTTTCCACTATACTGTCTTTAGGAAATGTATTTTTACAGGTTTTGCATGCATTACATAGCCCACATCTAAAAAATCTCCCTTTCTCTTTTTTATTCGTAGTATGTTCTGTATTTATCATGCTTTTAACTAACCTGTTTTTTATATTACCCGATCTCCTGAATATCATTTTTGGGCTTTTAGGCAAAATGTCTTTTAAAGAGCTATCCTTCATGAGTATCTGCCAATGTTTTCTTATTGCTTTCTTTATCTGTTTATGATTTTTGTTATAATCCATGATGATAGACATTTCATATTCTTTATTTTCTTCCTTATTTTTGCTTTTATATTCTAGCATAGTTTTATATATACTTACACACAGTCAAGTAATATCCTGAATAACCGCCATGTGCAGCACGGGCACCAGCTGCACGGTCGCAGTAGTGAGTTAATAGGATGGTGGAAGGTTGGTAAGGGAATCTGCAGCCATGCATAGTGCAGTGCATCTGAAAGCTGCTGAAGAATACATGGTGGAGGATCCATATAGAGAAAATGGTCATCAAAGTGGTCCCACAAGTGCTCGATGGGGTCCAAGTATGGGGAATTTGGAGGCCAGGGAAGTACTTGGAAGTTTTTTCCTGCTCCAACCACTCATTGACAATGCTGGTCATTTGACATGTTGCATTGTCCTTCTGGAAGATCCCATCCGCTCAAGGAAAGACAGCTAAGATGTATGTGTGTATTTCATCTGCAAGGAGGGATACATAAACCAATTGGATGAGAGTGCCTTCCAGAGGTATTAATGGACCAAGACAATGCCAACAAAATATTCCCCAGACCAAAATGCTGCCGCCATGAGTTTGTGCTCTTCCAACTATGGTTGCAGAGTGTTGGTTCTTGGAGGTTTTGCATCCAGTCAATGGAGCAGAAAACGTGACTCAACAGAGAAGGCAACCCTTTGTCACTCAGAATGACTAATCATTTTGCCATGGAACTCACACAGTAATGTATGATGTGATATTAAAGCAATTTTTTTAGAATAAAGTGACCACATATTTATAATGAGACACATTATTGGTTTACTATAACCATGAAGCCAAATCATGGATACAACAGGCAGATGACCTAGATTATGTCAATACCTGATATTGGAATTCAGTGATATATCAAGTTATTTCCTAATCATTGCTTATGCAATCCATAATTGAAAACTGTTCACAAAAACACTGATTACAGTTATGCTTATGAGAATAAGCAACAAAATACTTGTTATATGTCTTCTACAGCACCACAAGTGATGCAGAAGCAGCAACCAGAAGGAAAGAGGAGTAGGACATTACCCAGGAGGAGGGGTAGAAAAGCAATAGATAAGATGTTGGGCCAATTTGACCCTACAGATGGACCCTCCCCCCTCCTTACTCAATAATACAAAATGTATTTTTTATATTTTTATAACAACTAATAAATATAATATGAGCCAACATTACGTTATTTTTAATACTGACTCATAAATTAAATGAGAAAAGGGGGGGGGGGGAGAAGCACACACCAGATAGTGCAACAAAAGATTATTTAATAACACAAATAAAACAAGTCACATAAAGTAATGCATTCACATTTCACATGGTGCGCGCTTCTCCCCCCCCGCCTCTTTTCTCATTTGTTTTCACATATTTTATGCCACACACGTGAGCAGTGTCTCCAACCTGCTTTACATTTAGATACTCAACCTTTCAATGTGGAACATTTAATTTTATTTTATTTTGTCATATTTTATCTATCTGCATTCACTTATACGTTGTCTGACCACCAATATCTTGTGGCGTTTATACAGTAATGGTGACTGTGTATCTAGTACTATATATCTTATTTCGTATTATAACTTTGTCTCTCATATATATTTTTGTTATACCTATTTCCCATTGTTTGCGCTCCTTTACAGAGGAGCCCATCTCTTAGACATCTTAAAAATATTTATTGTATTTTAATTAAATAAAATATTATAGTTTGCATTAATAAATAAATAAAATATGCACTACTCTATAAAGAAACAAATCTGAAGTGTTGTAATACTGGTATATTATATTCACAGATGATTGTGTTCCTTAATTCTATAAGATTCAAAGACATGTTCAATGATGCATTATTTTAAAATATGCACAGTATGCCCTACGTATTGTGTGTCACACTTGCAGTTTGACAAGTACGCCATATTGATTTCCAATGAATATGTTGTTTCATACTTCTCTATGAGTAGTATAGCTCTTAAATTTACCAATGATGGTGACATACACTTAAAAATACATTTCTTATTACATCTCATATCAATATCAGTATTTACAAATACCCAATTAAACATATTAGCTATTTGTTGGTTGTAACCTTGAATGTTTGGCCTTGTTGCAAACACACAAGGTGAGAAACACAGGTTAAAATGGCAATTAAAGGTTAATTTCCCACACTTGTGGCTTTTTAAATTGCTATTACTGTCTGTGTATAGTCAATGAGTTTGCTCTCACAAGGATTCACTGAGCAGGCTATATACTGAACCATGAGGAGCAGAAAAGAACTGTCAAAAAATCTGCATAACAAGGTAGTGAAACTTCATAGAGATGGAAAAAGATATCAAAAGCCTTGACAATGCCAGTCAGTACTGTTCAATCCTTATTAAGAAGTGGAAAATTAGGGGATCTCTTGATACCAAGCCAAGGTTGGGTAGACCAAGAAAGATTTCAGCCACAACTGGCAGAAAAATTGTTCGGAATACAAAGAAAAGCCCACAGGTAACCTCAGGTGAAATACAGGCTGCTCTGGAAAAAGACGGTGTGGTTGTTTCAAGGAGCACAATAAGACGATACTTGAACAAAAATGAGCTGCATGGTCGAGATGCCAGAAAGAAGCTTTTACTGCACCAATGCCACAAAAAAAGCCTGGTTACAATATGTCCGACAACACCTTGACAGGCCTTAAACCTTCTGGCACACTTTAATTTAGAGTGAAAAGACTAAAATAGAGCTTTATGGTCACAACCATAAGTGCTATGTTTGGAGAGGGGTCAACAAGGCCTATAGTGAAAAGAAGACCATCCCCACTGTGAAGCATGGTGGTGGCTCACTGATGTTTTGGGGGTCTGTGAGCTCTAAAGGCATGGGAAATCTTATGAAAATTGATGGCAAGATGACTGCAACATTGTTATCAGAAACTACTGGCAGAAAATGTGCATTCTTCTGCTCGAAGGTTGCGCATGGAACGCTCTTGGACTTTCCAGTATGACAATGACCCTAAGCACAAGGCCAAGTTAACCCTCCAGTGGTTACAGCAGAAAAAGGTGAAGTGTGTGGAGTGGCCATCACAGTCTCCTGACCTTAATATCATCAAGCCACTCTGGGGAGATCTCAAGCGTGCGGTTCATGCATGAATACCAAAGACTTTGCATGACCTGGAGGCATTTTTCCAAGAAGAATGGGCAGCTATACCACCTGCAGGGGCCTCAAAGATAACTATTACAAAAGACTGCACACTGCCATTGACGCATGATGGGGGGAATACACAGTATTAACAACTAAGGGTATGTAAACATTTGATAAGGGCCATTTGGGTGATTTCTGTTATCATTATGATTTAAAAAGTAGCCAAACAACTATGTGATAATAAATGGCTTCATATGATCACAATCCTTCAATAAAATAATTTTTTTTGCATGATCAGTCAAAATAAATGCCAACATTTTTGCCAGGGTATATATATATAAACTATGTAACAAATGCATAAAACAATTACATTAAAATCAACATAAATAATTTGATAATATGTATTAACAAATTTAATACATTAAACTAAACATCTAATATTGCATTCTAATATTACAGTATATCAATTAAATATCTAAATAAATTAAAGTATTGCAGTATATAGCAATGCTTTTTTTATTGGACAAACATATTTTTTTATGACAAGCTTTCGAGAATAGTTTTCCCTTTATCAAGTCTTTAGCATTACCGAAATGATGTTCAGTGTATAGGATGGGACACAGTCAAGAACCATAAATTATATCCTGTTAGTATTTAGTTCAGGTTTAGATAACAACATAGCAGAGACCTAATTAAGGACAGTAAATGTCACAACAGTTTGGAATATGGACAACATCAATTGAACATGTGGAATGTGTTATAGAACATGAGTCACAAAACATTTTGGTAATGAGATAAGAATCCTAAATCCATATTTAAATTCAGCGTTTGTACACAAATTTTATTTATTTGTAACCTATAGAACTTTAATACTATGAAGATAAAGCTGTTCATCAAATGTGTAAATTATATTTGTTGCTCCATTTTCACCCCATAGTTTATATACTAACACCTTTGACTTAGAGTAATTGATTTCTAGCATCTGATGTAACAATGTATTCTGTTGAAGTATAATCTATTGACTTAGTGAAATGCATCTAAACACTTTTGACAGGGCCCTATGAATAAGGTGCTGTTGATATTAGTTTATCCTATACTAAACACTTAGTTACACCCATTCAGTCTACCCTATTTATTACCATCTGTTCTATTTTTATTTCTGTTTCTAACAGTGTAGGTTTTCAAAAGATCTTATAGTGCTATACCACCTCCTGAAAGCAAATGGTTTAAATCCTACTTAATGTTACCTCAATTCTAATCAATATGAACTATATACTCAAATCATGACAGATCATAATTGGGTCT
Source organism: Discoglossus pictus (assembly GCA_027410445.1). NCBI lineage: Eukaryota > Metazoa > Chordata > Amphibia > Anura > Alytidae > Discoglossus > Discoglossus pictus. The sequence continues at coordinate 190,051,045 of CM050165.1, forward strand.
TCTATGTAGTGATAGAATATAACTATATTATTCTGATAGGTGCTCCTAAAGAAGCTGATGTACATATAAATATGGAAAAATAAAATGTACATATAAATACAAATAATTTGTACAACAATACTACATCCTTCAGATGATCAAATATATTATCATGCATTTAAATATGCAATAAACTGCAGCTACCATGCTTTCAAAGAAGTAATTTGTCAAGTGTACAAATCTAAAGGGTTACAAACACAAAACAATTTCTACAAAGTGCGATAAACCAGTACAGGTAATGACAAATTACTACCTTTCAAAATGTGCATGTTATTTGGTCTTCAGAATAAGCTACATAACAGATTAACTAAGGCTGGTTGTTAAATGTCATGTGCTGGCTAGAAGTAGTGGCCATAACAGTTTAATGCTTTTTTGTGTCTACAGTTATGGTGAACTAGCGACTTGCCCATCAAAAATGATGGCAATAAAAATTGAAGCCTGGCAATGCTGTTTGCCACAAGATGCATGGCTAAGCCCCCTCTAACTTGCGGCCCTACGGCGCTCATTTTGAGTCTCTACCCCCCTCTACTTTATGTGCCTCGTGATGAGCGTCTTTGGCAATGCTGTTTGCCACACAATGCAAGGCTCTCCGCCCTCTAACCTGCGAGCCTTCGGCGCTCAAGTATCTACCCCCCTCTACACTAATGGTCTCGTCTTTGGAGCTCATCGCTAGCCCCACAATGAGTGGCTTCACCACTCATTCCAGGCGTTGGCCAACCCGCAACTTTTGGGCCTCGCAATGAGCGCCGAAGGCGCTCATTGCGAGCCTCTCCCCACTTTCTCACCCCTGTGTCTCTTTCCCCCCTCTCTGTCCCCTGTGTCTATTTCACCCTCTCTCGCTCCAATGTCTCTTTGCCCCCTCTCCCTCCCCTGGATTTTTCTCCCTTATATCCCTCCACTGTGACTCTTTCCCCCCCTCTCTCACCCCTATGTTTATTTCCACCCCACTACCTCCTTTGAGTCTCTTTCCACCCTCTCCCCCCTCTCCCTTCCCTGTGTCTTTCTCCCCCATCTCTGTCCTCTGTACTCCTGTTTGCATTTACGGGTGTGAAATAATTTGATGGATTGGGAAATTGATAATTTTCCTCCAGCCTGAAATGTGTTTCCGATTTGTGGACTTGAATAAAAATGTCGGCTTTACGGCATGCATTTTTTTCCTTGCTTGGCCGTTCTGAGACCTTCCAAAAACGCCAATTAAATAGCAAATTAGCTTGCAACCTCACATAAAGGCTCCTTTTCTCTCCCCCTGTGCAGTGTGTGAGATTGTAAGTTCATTTTCTAATTAATTGGCGTCTTTCGGCGGTCTCCCAACGGCTTCCGAGTTACGGACTTGAAAAAAATGGCGGCCATTAAAACCTTCATTTTGTTGAAGTCTGTACCTTGTAAGTTGTTTGGACCCTCTTCCCCCCTCTACTTTATGGGCCTCGCGATGAGCGCCTTCGGAACTCATTGCAGTCCTGTCAAGCCAGTCACATACGGGCCTCGCAATGAACGTCCTTTTGGTGCTCATTGCCAGCACCGCAATGATCCCAGTCAAACCAGCCCCATCAAGCCAGCCTTCATTGCAGCCCTGCCAGTGACGTACAGACCTCGTGTGGGTCGCCTTCGGCGCTCATTGAGCATGCGCAACCCATAACTTTTAACCTAGCATTATGAACAAACTTGCAATTACAACAACTATTATGTGTGATGGTAACTGTAGTGAGAACCAATAAACAGATGAGACACACACATACACACACTCTTTCATATGGATGTGCATCTACATCTCTATATGATTTGTTATGCATTACAAACATTGTATTTGGTGCTATTTCTATTTTAGCAAAACTTGGTGTGGATTTTTTTTTGTTGTTGTTTGACCTTGGTTTGCCTTTTGTCTTTTGACTGCTTACTGCCTTTTCAATGTTAAGGGTTGCTACATAGTTTAAAGGTTAGTACTATTTCATGTAAAAAAAACTAAAAACAACAACCATAAGTCTACAATTTGTATTTGATAGGGTTTTTTTGAAAATGATATTGAATAACAAATATATCAGTTAACCTTTTAGAATTTCTGTAAATAATTTGTTGTTGAATGTTGAATATTACTGCATGGAAATGTTCCTCACATGACACTAACTAGAATAAGATTTCCATCTAACCATTTAATTATTGCCATGATAATATGTTACATTAATGAAACAGTATTTTGTTTCTTTTAATGACCGTTTTTCACAGTATTGTAAAAGAATTAGCAAAAACATTTTAATTTGTAATTACAATGACAATAGCTCTTTAAATATAAAAATTCAGAACTGGCAATGATTAACAAAATTCTGGTAGACGCTTTTTAGTCCTAGTTAATATCTGTATGTTCTAAGGTTAAACAAACCAGACGGTCATGTAGTTTTCTTTTTCTTTTTTTTAGCAAATCACTAGAACTATGTTATAAAACTAATCACCATAGCAACAGGACTTTGTGTTCAAAAACAATAATGCTGTGCTCATTTCCTAACAGCTTACTCCTTTAATATAGTTAAATTACCAATTAGAAGGTTTTGTTCCTTCCTTGCAAATTAGACAGATCAGCTCCCGTACCCAGGTATCAATTTCAGACAAAAGAATAAAGTAATTACATAAACATCGGTTTGTACATTGTTTTCAGCAATTTTAGCCACTAGCACAGAATAAAAACAAAAAGAAACTGTACTATTTTATTGGCCCATTGTAGTTATGCTTTTCTTTTCTATTTATACAGAATTGTGTCTTTTATGTCATATCTGCATGAGTCACCCTGATATGGTACAATACTGAGAATTATATTAATAGCTGCTGCAATGGCACATTATTTTGTACAACACTTGAACACAGGTTTAATGACATCCTTTGATTATCTTTTGAGTTTCATCTATTTACAAGTAAAGGCTTTATCACGTTATCCAAAGCCTCTCTGTATGTTTTAAATGTAGCTTGTGAGGTTAAAAATGCTAATGCCGAATTGATTATAAAACCAAGAAATAATTCTACTGAGCACTAAGCCTTGGAACCTCCGTGCACAAGACAAAAATATCTCAAGTGAACAAAATAGCTGATGTAGTGAATGACCTTGATTCCTTGAATGTCAAAGAAGTCTGCAATTCATTATGTTAGTGAAAATGAGCTATACATTTACAGTACAGAATACTGATCATTTATATATATGGATTTTAACTCTTTGCTCACAAAACCATTTATAAAAATCTGATCTTAGAGTGCAATTTTTAGAGTGTTTAAATTAGCCTCCTCGTTCAACACAATAGTTCAGAGCTGTAAGGATGTTTAGAAAATAGCAGTGGTAAAACAACGAAAATGTCATTCATCATCCAGGATTTCCAGTATTATGATACTGTTAATGAAACAAAAACATTTAATATTAAGTAACATAATACAAATACATAACAGTTTATCATGGGTGTGAAATTTAAAATACTGCAGTAGTGATAAACATTTACAGCTTTATTAAATTGCGATTCGGTAAATTTAAAAAGGCTCTAATTAAGCACACAGCATATTTTTTAACAGAAGTTTTTAGTTAGTGAACTTCTACCCAAAAGCAAGGTCTTCACTTGCTAAAAACTTCTGTAAGTAAAATATGTGTGCTTAAATAGAGCCCTTTTAAATTTACTGAATCACAATTTAATAAGGTTGTTAAGCTTTTACCAAACTACACTTGAACACAAGGGTATTGTTTTTAGAATGTAAAACAGTAATATTGGCTCTATTTTAGCTTTTCTATGCATTTATGCTGCTGTGGAATCTGCCATTTTGGTCGCTATGAACGCTTGGCGGCCAAGCATTCATAGCGACCTCGCTTTTTGATCCATCGATGTCGGCTCTTCCTAACATTGTGAAGCAGAATTCACCAAGCGTTGGATTGTTCACCCACTAATAGGGAACATGAGCTGGGTTTAGACCGTCTTGAGACAGGTTAGTTTTACCCTACTGATGATGTGTTGTCGCAATAGTAATAATTGAGGAAGGAGGAGATTTTTAGAGTTTCTCATCCTCATAATGGTAACATGGCATCTAAAGCTGCATGTGCTTTAAACAGGAGTAATTTATAGCACATCATTTATGACTCACCCTCCTTAAAAAGTATAGGGTAAGTTCAGAAGAACTAACTAAAACATTCAGTAAAGAATAATTGCCAATACAAAAATGTTTACGAATGTTTTCTTTTAATATTATCATTATTATTTTATTATGTTAGCTTTCTAAAAATATTTTGCCAATTGTCAAAGTTAGTTATTGTAAAGAAAATATAGAAATGATCACAGAGGTACATTAAATGCTGTAAATTTAAACTGTCACATGGTAATTATTTGAGGCAAGCCACCTTCTAATTGTGCTGATATAAATGTCCTGTTTATTCAAAGATTTCTCAAACATCAGGAAGTAGATAGCTAGACTATATAATGGTAGATTCCACAACAGTATAATTGCATATGAGTAATACATTAAAGACTGTGTTATTTTTTTTCACATTCTAAAAACATGTTATCTATGTTATAATGCAATTTAAAAAATGGGGCAATTTTACAATTTTGACCAAAGTAGTCCTTTAATGTTAGAAAATAAGAAAACATTTTCTCTAAATTTTCAAATTCCTTCTACTCACTTTAGGGTTTTCCATTGTGCCTATAATTGCATAATTTGAATTCAAATCTATTTGCATAATTAAAAAATATATATTTAGTTGTCTGAAATTTATATTTGACCTTGGTTATCTACTACTGAAAAGTATTAACACTCACTAGGCATGGAAAGTTTAGCACATGTTCTCAGTAAATAGCTCATTAGCACAGTGTCATGCCCACCATTGGACTTTTGGGGTTAATCATAGTTATCATTGTGTATTATGCAGGGCAGTTTGTGTGGCCTTAACAGACAGGAATTATTGTATTTTTGTGTAAATGTATTAATGTAAAGGTGGTACCCAGGTATGTTTAAAATGCTGAGTTTTATGAAACAGTTTATATGGAGGCTCCCAGGAAAGGATACCATGAATTTAGGGGTACCCAGGTGAGGGGTGTGTAGAGGCCCCATAGTACAAGGGAAAAGGGATGTTTCCATTAGCACCCATACAGTGCGGCTTTCCTGGCAACGGGAAGCCAGATAACACTAATATGCTAATTACCCTAATATGCTAATTACTAGAGGCAGGAAGGAAGATGGCAACTGATCATACCCCTGTAGACTTACCATCTTCCCACCACAGGAGGCAGTTAATAGCACACTTGCCACACAAGTGACATGATTGACAGATAGGCCTCTTCACATAAAAAGGACTGGGTCATATATAAAAGTGCTATGTATCCATAAAGGTTGTTGTCTGTTTGTATACACATAAACAGTGTATATTTCATTCTGGTCTCCAAATGGAAAGACCTTTTCTTTTATTATTTTATTAAGCTGGCTGATAACCTGATGTTCCTGCTGGTCCTATTCTAAGGGACCATCGACTGTTCCTGTATCCTGAGGACTGGTCGTTCCTGGGCTGACTATGCAGGCTGGACACTGAGATTAACCCTAAATCCATAATCTAGAGGAATTCCTATAGCAGAAAGCCTGTGGTGTTGGGGTGCATGTGGCCCTTAATCTCTAGATCATGCCACTCAGTAAAAGATAACATGTAGAGGTAGAGGGAAGGATCGATGAGACACATTTATAGGCATAGGTTTTAGACTAATTATTTATTTTTTATAACATTTAATTGGCACAGTATTTGATTTTAAATGTAGTTTTCAACTATATTAGACTTATGGGAATTTAATAATTATATTAGAAATCTTTTTGGGAAAAACATGTTAATGTTTCACACATGTTAATAAAGAATGAAAAATGAATAGGTACATTTTGAGGTGTAACCATTACATTGGGTTATTAAAAAATATTTTAAGGTTAGTACCACTTTAAGGGTGGCCAGTGGGTGCTTCCAGTAGCCAATAGGGACTTCTAGTTTCATGGCCCTGCTCAAATGTTAGCTTGCATCAAGAGATGAATTAGGTTCTTCTATATAGTCCTCTATGGTGGATTTACGAACATCAAGTATAGTAAGCAAAGTTGTCAAAACAGCAGTTGAATCACTTGTTTCAGCAAACAAAGGTTATAGTGGTGTGTAGTGCTCTGCAAGTGATATTCGTTTAATCATTTGTCCTGTGGTTAGCCACACATTAGGAAATACTTGACCTCAGCCATGTTTCACGACTCCCCATTAAATCTAATAGGAGCCTGAATGTCAAAAATGATTGTGGAAGTGGGCAAACCAATTCACATAGTCCCCTGAGAATTCGCCAAGCCTAACCACTATTCTCTACCCGCTCGCAAGGTACCTCAAGCCCGCTAACCAACCCCATTATCTTCTAAGTCCCCCGCATAGTGGAGAGCCTACCCCTGATAATCTAAGACTTTCACCCACCAGGTTTATGGTTCCACCACTTACATGAAGAAGCAGACAGGATTCAAAAATAGACACATGTATATGTTGTTGTTTAGTTGCATATACAACTCTCCATGACCATAGGGACCAGAGCATGTCAGGCACATCTGTCAGCCACTGCCCCTCTGAGCTCCACTAGCTCACATTCATTGCTTCAATGACCTCATCTATCCATTTCTGCCTCTGCTGTCCCCTTATTTGTGTGCCTTTAATCTTTCCCAGCAACAGAGTGTTCTCTAGGAAATCCCATCTTCTCATAGGACAAAATATTTAAACTTCAGCCTCATGATCATACCATTCATTGAATAATTTGGCTTTATTTCCTGATATATTGATTTATTGGTTCTTCTTGGAGTTGAAGGGACTCATAGCAGTTTTCTCCAACACCACAATACAAAGGAATCAATTATACGGAGCTCAGACTTAGTTCTTCGTGGATAATGACATTTCTTGACTTTTTACTAGCTTGCCCAAACTTGCTATAGCTTTCCATCCTAAAAGCAAACATATTTTAATTTCATGGATGCAGTCATCATCTGAAGAGATCTTGGATCACATAAAAAATAAAAGCTGTCACTGCCTCCATTTCTTCCCCATCTATCAATCATCAACTGAGATCACAGTTTGCCATGATCTTCATCTTTTTAACGTTGAATAGCATGCCCTCTAAGGTCCTTTTGTTCCTGTTCAATTTCAGCAATCAGAGCAGTATCATTGGCGTATCTGAGGTTGTTGATACTGTATTTCCTCTAGCAATACTGATTCTGGTCTTGAATTAATCCAGCTCAACCTTATGCCTGATGTATAAGATTAATAAATAATGTGACAATATATAACCTTATTGCACTCCTTTCCTATCTTGCATCATTCTGTGGTTCCATGTTCGGTTCTGACCAGGGCCTTCTTGGTCCTCACATACAGATTCTTCAGGAGGTGGATGAGATGATCTGATACTCCCATCTGTTTAAGAACTTGCCACATTGTTTTGTGATCCACACAGTTGAAGGCTTTAGAATAGTCTATGAAGCAGAAGTAAATAGTTTTCTGAACTTTCTTGCTTTCTGTGTTATACAGTGGACATTGACAAGTTGATTGCTTATGCCACTTCTTCTGATAGTTCCCAGTCCATATACTGTTTACTGTTAGAGTCGAGCTTGTAGTTTCTTAAGCATTACCTTGCTGGCATGTGAAATGAGTGTGATTTAGTGATGTCGCGAACATCACATTTTCGGATCGAATTTCATCAAATGTTCGTGAACGGACGAGCATCGGCGAACCGCCATAGACTTCAATGGTCAGGCGAATTTCAAAACCCACAGGGACTCTTTCTGGCCACAATAGTGATGGGAAAGTTGTTTCAAGGGGACTAACACCTGGACTGTGGCATGCCGGAGGGGGGTCCATGGCAAAACTCCCACGGAAAATTACATAGTTGATACAGAGTCTGGTTTTAAGCCATAAAGGGCATTAATCACCTAACATTCCTAAATTTTTTGGAATAACATGCTTTAAAACATCAGGTGTGATAATGTATCGATCAGGTAGTGTAAGGGTTACACCCGCTTCACAGTAACAGACCAATCTCCCCGTTTAATGCACCACAAACAACCGAAAACAGTCCAATCGCACAACCGCAAACTCCCCATTTGCACAAGGTTGAATACCAAGCTAGCCATGTCCCGTTCCTTGTCCTCACTGATGTCATTGAAGGTCTCTTCCTCCACCCAGCCACCAAGGGTCCCCGAAAGGTGACAACAAGCCCCCTGGGATGCCTGCTGTGTTTGGTCTTCCACATCCTCAAAGCCACCTTCCTCCTATGACTCCTCTTCTTCAGACTCCTCTCTCTGCGTTGCCTCTGTCTGCATTATTATAAGGTGTGTACTGTTAAGTAGTACTATTCCTATCGGTTTAATCCCTGTTACGTCCACTATCAGGGGACGTGTATATGGCATGGATTTTTGGAACAGGGAGATGGAAAAAGATGCTTGGTCGGTCCTCCCACTTCAAATTTGGAGCACTGCGTGTGCAATCTAAGGTGCCACCAAATAGGAGTGGTGTAGTAAGTTGTACTATTCATTCCTATCAGTTTAATACCTGTTACGTCACCCATCAGTGGACGTGTATATTGCATGGATTTTTGGAACAGGGAGATGGAAAAAGATGCTTGGTCGGTCCTCCCACTTCAAATTTGGGGCACTGCGCGTGCAATGTAATGTGCCACCAGATAGGAGTGGTGTATAAAGTTGTACTATTTATTCCTATCAGTTTAATACCTGTTACGTCACCTATCTCTCCTCCCAATAGCACATTCTATATGTCATCAACCAGCCTGTGTGTATTTAGATAACCACACTTTAAGGCCCTTAACCTGGGACAAGGTGGCTTGGCTATCAGAATTGCCTCAGAGCCTTACAAACTCAACAAACCCCCTAATCAGACACTCACTATCATACTGGAAATGGGCCAAGAAACACACAGGTTTGTTCCCTGGATCCACCCAAATGACCCCAATTCTTGACCACCCTCAGGCCCCGAAACATATGAGCACAACATCACAACACTGGTGCAGGTCAAGGAAACTAGATAGACTGGGAGACTGGTTAGTAAAGGGCCAGATGCTTACCTATGAGGAACTGAGGGACAAGCATGAGCTACCGCTGTCAGAACATTACAATTACTGTAGGCTGAGGCATTTCACACACTCCCTGACCCAGAAACAGAGGACACCGGTCATAAATTGGTTCTCCAAAATTTGTAAAGATAAACCTCTATCAAGGGGGAACATTGGGTCGCTTTACAAATATAAAACATTTGTTATTGGTTGAAGCGACACTGGGGGAAGGACCGGAATGGGGGAGCCCTGGAGACCCTTTAGAAGCAACCGGCAGAAAAATCATCCCAGGAAAGGAGAGGTCGCTTACTGAAGCCTGCCCTAGGGTAACCCAAGGGTGATTGCCCAGGTTAGATATTGTAAATAATAAGCTAATACTGCTTGAGGGATGATAGCTAATAGGACTTTGGTGTTTCCTGCAGATATACTCTTTACTATTGTCTGTTTTACCATGTTTTAGGTATCTCTTAAATTGCTATCACAGTAAAAAATAAGAAAAATTATTAACCTAAAAAGTAAAAATAAGAAGGAATAGCCAGTTAACTTTCACAAAATGTCTTTATTGTAAATATGTATTTTTGCACAACTGTTACGCAAGACTGTTCAAAAATGCTTTATTTTTCATTACATGCTGTACGCCTTCTAAAATAAAATAATTTAAATGCAAAAATTAGGTATTGTTGCAGCGACCAGAAAAATTGATGTTAGTTTGCCAGGCAGAAAGTGCCCTAAAACATTGCGTTTTGAACCCTAGTTGGTGGCGGATAAGTCACGCAAGTCATCAGGCATTCAGGGATAAAATACAGCAGCGTGTGGACCATTATTAGCTAAAGGCAGCTCATCTATCAGGCCTTTTTTAATCGAATGTATCGCCTACTGTCAGTCCCTTCGGGATCCATCTCTCATTCATCTTAATAAAGGTGAGGTAATCTAGACTTTTTTGACCTAGGCTACTTCTCTTATCAGTGACAAAACCTCCTGCTGCACTGAAGGTCCTTTCTGACAGGACACTTGAAGCGGGGCAGGACAGAAGTTCTATGGCTCCTCATAGTGTGGATATCTGTAGTTATGGCGAGGTAGTCTGTTACATGACGGTCGAGTCGTTCTCTGAGGGTGGACCCCGAAGGGCTGTGGCGATGCATAGGACTTAAAAACCTCTGCATGTCCTCCATCAACAACATGTCTGTAAAGCGTCCTCTCCTTGCCGGCGTGGTCGTGGGAGGAGGAGGATTATGTTCACCTCTTCCGCTGTTAGATTGCCGTTGTGCTGTGACATCACCCTTAAACGCTGTGTAAAGCATACTTTTTAATTTATTTTGGAAGTGCCGCATCCTTTCCGACTTGTGGTAATTCGGTAACAATTCAGGCACTTTCTGCTTATACCGGGGGTCTAGTAGCGTGGACACCCAGTACTGGTCGTTCTCCTTCATCCTTTTTATACAAGGGTCCCTCAACAGGCACGACAGCATGAAAGACCCCATTTGCACAAGGTTGGATGCCGAGCTAGTCATGTCCCGTTCCTCGTCCTGAGTGATCTCACTGAAGGTATGTTCTTCCCCCCAGCTACGTACAACACCACGGGTACCAGATAGGTGACAACGAGCACCCTGGGAGGCCTGTTGTGGTTGGTCTTCCTCCTCCTCCTCAAAGCCACATTCCTCCTCTGACTCCTCTTCCTCACAATCCTCTTCCAGCGTTGCCGCAGGTCCAGCAAGTAATTCTGATAAGGCTTTTTCTGGTGGTGATGGTGACCACAAGTCTTCCTCTTCCTCTTCACGCTCATCTACGGCCTGATACAGCACTCTTCGCAGGGCACGCTCCAAGAAGAAAACAAATGCTATTTTGTCGCTGATGGTGCCCTGCATACGACTGACCAGGTTTGTCACCTCCTCAAAAGGACGCATAAGGCTACAGGCATTGCGCATGAGAGTCCAGTAACGTGGCAAAAAAATCCCCAGCTCCGCAGAGGCTGTCCTAGCACCCCGGTCATACAAATACTCGTTAATGGCCTTTTCTTGTTGGAGCAGGCGGTCGAACATTAGGAGTGTTGATATCCAACGTGTCGGGCTGTCTAAAATCAAGCACCTCGCTGGCATGTTGTTTCGCCGCTGGATATCTGTAATGTGCGCCATGGCCATGTAGGAACGGCTGAAATGGGCACACACCTTCCTGGCCTGCTTCAGGACGTCCTGTAAGCCTTTGTGCTTATGCACAAAGTGTTGTACAATCAGATTACACAAATGTGCCATGCACGGCACATGTGTCAACTTGCCCAAATTCAATGCCACCAACAAATTTCTTCCGTTGTCACAAACCACTTTGCCGATCTCCAGTTGATGCGAAGTCAGCCACTGATCCACCTGTGCGTTCAGGGCGGACAGGAGTGCTGGTCCGGTGTGACTCTCTGCTTTCAGGGAAGTCAACCCCAAGACGGCGTGACACTGCCGTATCCGGGATGTGGAATAGTACCTGTGGAGCTGGGGGGGGTGCCGTTGATGTGGAGCAAGACATAGCAGCAGCAGAAGAGGACTCAGCCGAGGAATTTATGGAAGAGGATGGAGTAGGAGGAGTAGAGGAGGTGGCAGCAGGCCTGCATGCAAGTCGTGGCGGTGTCACCAACTCCTCTGCAGAGCCACGTATTCCATGCTTGGCAGCCGCCACCAGGTTTACCCAATGCGCAGTGTAGGTGATATACCTGCCCTGACCATGCTTTGCAGACCAGGTATCCGTGGTCAGATGGACCCTTGCCCAAACACTGTGTGCCAGAGATGCCATTACTTCCTTATGCAAAATCGATTACAGGTTGGGGAGTGCCTTTTGTGCAAAGAATTTTCGTCCGGGTACCTTCCACTGCGGTGTCCCAATAGCTACACATTTTTTGAACGCCTCAGACTCCACCAGCTTGTATGGTAAAAGCTGGCGTGCTAAGAGTTCAGACAAGCCAGCTGTCAGTTGCTGGGCATGGGGGTGACTTTGTGACATTGGCTTCTTACGCTCAAACATGTCCTTATCAGACACCTGACTGTGGGCAGATGAGCAGGGACTGGCGGATGGTTCAAAAGGGGGCAAGCAGGGCAGCAGTGGTTGACGTGGCTGAAGATGCAGGACCAGGAGGAGGATGGCGGCTTTGACTTTGTGTGCTGCTTGTACTCATGTGTTGTTCCCATAGGCGTTTGTGATGTGACATCATGTGACTTTGCAAAGAAGTTGTACCTAGGTGGGTGTTGGATTTCCCACGACTCAGTTTCTTTTCTCACAGGTTGCAAATGGCATCGCTGTTGTCACAGGCAGACACACACAAAAATTGCCACACTGCTGAGCACTGCAATGACGGCATTCTGGTGGTGGCAACAGCATGCGTTGACTGGCGTGCTGTCTGGTTGACCCCGGGTGCCGATGCATGCTGTCTGACTGTGCCACTAGCTACTTTCGACGACCTCCCGCTGCTTCCCACTCGTCTCCTCCTCCTCTCTGTCTCCCCATCTGAACTTTCCTCCTGTTCTTCTTCTCTTATAGCGGGCACCCACGTGACATCCACGGACGCATTGTCTTCATCAACCGCTTCACTTGTATCTGACAACTCAACAAAGGAAGCAGCACCGGGTACAACATCATCATCATCATCAGACCGTACGTCCATGTGTGTAATGCTGCCTGACTGGGACATATCCCTGTTATCTACATCCTCTGGCACTAATGTTTGTGCATCACTCATTTCTTCCAATGGATGTGTAAATAACTCTGCTGACGGATCAAGTGAAGCGGCTGTGATGCTAGTGTTGGTGGTGGCGGCAGGCGGGCGAGTGGTAACTGGAGAGGTGCCCGAAGCTAAGCTGGAGGAGGATGGTGCGTCTAGGTTCCGAGCGGAAGCTGTAGAGGATTGGGTGTCCTGTGTTAGTCAGTCAACCATGTCCTCAGAATTTTTCAAGTTCAGGGTACGTTGCCTCTGAAAACTGGGCATTATTCTAGGGCCAAAGGGAATCACAGCACCACGACCACGACGGCCCTGCGGGGTGGCCTGCCTCTGCCTGTCATTTTTTTTATGATTAGTGGTACTATGTGTGCAAGTTACTGTGACACCAGATATGAGTGTCACTGTGCACTGGTAAAATTTGGCAGAGTAGATGCAATAGGCCTCACACACACGCCTGTAGGCAGGCAACTGATATTCAATCGATTACTGTCAAAAAAGGGTTGTTTTATGTCACTGTACACTACGGTTGCACCAGATATGACGTATCACTGTGCACTGGTAAAAGTTGGCAGAGTAGATGCAATAGGCCTCACACACACGCCTGTAGGCAGGCAACTGATATTCAATCGATTACAGTTAAAAAAGGGTTGTTTTATGTCACTGTACACTACGGTTGCCCCAGATATGAGTGTCACTGTGCAGTGGCAAAAGTTGGCAGAGTAGATGCAATAGGCTTCACACACACGCCTGTAGGCAGGCAACTGATATTCAATCGATTACAGTTAAAAAAGGGTTGTTTTATGTCACTGTACACTACGGTTGCACCAGATATGAGTGTCACTGTGCACTGGCAAAAGTTGGCAGAGTAGATGCAATAGGCTTCACACACACGCCTGTAGGCAGGCAACTGATATTCAATCGATTACAGTTAAAAAAGGGTTGTTTTATGTCACTGTACACTACGGTTGCACCAGATATGAGTGTCACTGTGCACTGGCAAAAGTTGGCAGAGTAGATGCAATAGGCTTCACACACACGCCTGTAGGCAGGCAACTGATATTCAATCGATTACAGTAAAAAAAGGGTTGTTTTATGTCACTGTACACTACGGTTGCACCAGATATGACGTATCACTGTGCACTGGCAAAAGTTGGCAGAGTAGATGCAATAGGCCTCACACACACGCCTGTAGGCAGGCAACTGATATTCAATCGACTACAGAAAAAAAAGGGATGTTTTATGTCACTGTACACTACGGTTGCACCAGATATGACGTATCACTGTGCACTGGCAAAAGTTGGCAGAGTAGATGCAATAGGCCTCACACACACGCCTGTAGGCAGGCAACTTCTATTCAATCGATGACAGAAAAAAAAGGGATGTTTTATGTCACTGTACACTACGGTTGCACCAGATATGACATATCACTGTGCACTGGCAAAAGTTGGCAGAGTAGATGCAATAGGCCTCACACACACGTCTGTAGGCAGGCAACTGATATTCAATCGATTACAGTCAAAAAAGGGTTGTTTTATGTCACTGTACACTACGGTTGCACCAGATATGAGTGTCACTGTGCACTGGCAAAAGTTGGCAGAGTAGATGCAATAGGCCTCACACACACGCCTGTAGGCAGGCAACTGATATTCAATCGATTACAGTCAAAAAAGGGTTCTTTTATGTCACTGTACACTCCTGTTGCACCAGATATGAGTGTCACTGTGCACTGGCAAACGTTGGCAGAGTAGATGCAATAGGCCTCACACACACGCCTGTAGGCAGGCAACTGATATTCAATCAATTACAGTCAAAAAAAGTGTTGTTTTATGTCACTGTACACTACGGTTGCACCAGATATGACGTATCACTGTGCACTGGCAAAAGTTGGCAGAGTAGATGCAATAGGCCTCACACACACGCCTGAAGGCAGGCAACTTCTATTCAATCGATGACAGAAAAAAAAGGGATGTTTTATGTCACTGTACACTACGGTTGCACCAGATATGACGTATCACTGTGCACTGGCAAAAGTTGGCAGAGTAGATGCAATAGGCCTCACACACACGCCTGTAGGCAGGCAACTGATATTCAATCGATTACAGTCAAAAGAGGGTTGTTTTATGTCACTGTACACTACGGTTGCACCAGATATGAGTGTCATTGTGCACTGGCAAAAGTTGGCAGAGTAGATGCAATAGGCCTCACACACACGCCTGTAGGCAGGCAACTGATATTCAATCGATTACAGTCAAAAAAGGGTTCTTTTATGTCACTGTACACTACAGTTGCACCAGATATGAGTGTCACTGTGCATTGGCAAAAGTTGGCAGAGTAGATGCAATAGGCCTCACACACACGCCTGTAGGCAGGCAACTGATATTCAATCGATTACAGTTAAAAAAGGGTTGTTTTATGTCACTGTACACTACGGTTGCACCAGATATGACGTATCACTGTGCACTGGCAAACGTTGGCAGAGTAGATGCAATAGGCCTCACACACACGCCTGTAGGCAGGCAACTGATATTCAATCAATTACAGTCAAAAAAAGTGTTGTTTTATGTCACTGTACACTACGGTTGCACCAGATATGACGTATCACTGTGCACTGGCAAAAGTTGGCAGAGTAGATGCAATAGGCCTCACACACACGCCTGTAGGCAGGCAACTGATATTCAATCGATTACAGTTAAAAAAGGGTTGTTTTATGTCACTGTACACTACGGTTGCACCAGATATGAGTGTCACTGTGCACTGGCAAAAGTTGGCAGAGTAGATGCAATAGGCTTCCCACACACGCCTGTAGGCAGGCAACTGATATTCAATCGATTACAGTTAAAAAAGGGTTGTTTTATGTCACTGTACACTACGGTTGCACCAGATATGAGTGTCACTGTGCACTGGCAAAAGTTGGCAGAGTAGATGCAATAGGCTTCACACACACGCCTGTAGGCAGGCAACTGATATTCAATCGATTACAGTAAAAAAAGGGTTGTTTTATGTCACTGTACACTACGGTTGCACCAGATATGACGTATCACTGTGCACTGGCAAAAGTTGGCAGAGTAGATGCAATAGGCCTCACACACACGCCTGTAGGCAGGCAACTGATATTCAATCGATTACAGAAAAAAAAGGGATGTTTTATGTCACTGTACACTACGGTTGCACCAGATATGACGTATCACTGTGCACTGGCAAAAGTTGGCAGAGTAGATGCAATAGGCCTCACACACACGCCTGTAGGCAGGCAACTTCTATTCAATCGATGACAGAAAAAAAAGGGATGTTTTATGTCACTGTACACTACGGTTGCACCAGATATGACATATCACTGTGCACTGGCAAAAGTTGGCAGAGTAGATGCAATAGGCCTCACACACACGC
Organism: Discoglossus pictus; assembly: GCA_027410445.1. Taxonomy (NCBI): domain Eukaryota; kingdom Metazoa; phylum Chordata; class Amphibia; order Anura; family Alytidae; genus Discoglossus; species Discoglossus pictus. The sequence continues at coordinate 190,067,236 of CM050165.1, forward strand.
CTGTAGGCAGGCAACTGATATTCAATCGATTACAGTCAAAAAAGGGTTGTTTTATGTCACTGTACACTACGGTTGCACCAGATATGAGTGTCACTGTGCACTGGCAAAAGTTGGCAGAGTAGATGCAATAGGCCTCACACACACGCCTGTAGGCAGGCAACTGATATTCAATCGATTACAGTCAAAAAAGGGTTCTTTTATGTCACTGTACACTCCTGTTGCACCAGATATGAGTGTCACTGTGCACTGGCAAACGTTGGCAGAGTAGATGCAATAGGCCTCACACACACGCCTGTAGGCAGGCAACTGATATTCAATCAATTACAGTCAAAAAAAGTGTTGTTTTATGTCACTGTACACTACGGTTGCACCAGATATGATGTATCACTGTGCACTGGCAAAAGTTGGCAGAGTAGATGCAATAGGCCTCACACACACGCCTGTAGGCAGGCAACTTCTATTCAATCGATGACAGAAAAAAAAGGATTGTTTTATGTCACTGTACACTACGGTTGCCATAGATATGACGTATCACTGTGCACTGGCAAAAGTTGGCAGAGTAGATGCAATAGGCCTCACACACACGCCTGTAGGCAGGCAACTGATATTCAATCGATTACAGTCAAAAGAGGGTTGTTTTATGTCACTGTACACTACGGTTGCACCAGATATGAGTGTCACTGTGCACTGGCAAAAGTTGGCAGAGTAGATGCAATAGGCCTCACACACACGCCTGTAGGCAGGCAACTGATATTCAATCGATTACAGTCAAAAAAGGGTTCTTTTATGTCACTGTACACTACGGTTGCACCAGATATGAGTGTCACTGTGCACTGGCAAACGTTGGCAGAGTAGATGCAATAGGCCTCACACACACGCCTGTAGGCAGGCAACTGATATTCAATCAATTACAGTCAAAAAAAGGGATGTTTTATGTCACTGTACACTACTGTTGCACCAGATATGAGTGTCACTGTGCATTGGCAAAAGTTGGCAGAGTAGATGCAATAGGCCTCACACACACGCCTGTAGGCAGGCAACTGATATTCAATCGATTGCAAAAAAAAAAAGGGTTGTTTTATGTCACTGTACACTCCTGTTGCACCAGATATGAGTGTCACTGTGCACTGGCAAACGTTGGCAGAGTAGATGCAATAGGCCTCACACACACGCCTGTAGGCAGGCAACTGATATTCAATCAATTACAGTCAAAAAAAGTGTTGTTTTATGTCACTGTACACTACGATTGCACCAGATATGACGTATCACTGTGCACTGGCAAAAGTTGGCAGAGTAGATGCAATAGGCCTCACACACACGCCTGTAGGCAGGCAACTTCTATTCAATCGATGACAGAAAAAAAAGGGATGTTTTATGTCACTGTACACTACGGTTGCACCAGATATGAGTGTCACTGTGCACTGGCAAAAGTTGGCAGAGTAGATGCAATAGGCCTCACACACACGCCTGTAGGCAGGCAACTGATATTCAATCGATTACAGTCAAAAAAGGGTTCTTTTATGTCACTGTACACTACGGTTGCACCAGATATGAGTGTCACTGTGCACTGGCAAACGTTGGCAGAGTAGATGCAATAGGCCTCACACACACGCCTGTAGGCAGGCAACTGATATTCAATCAATTACAGTCAAAAAAAGGGATGTTTTATGTCACTGTACACTACGGTTGCACCAGATATGAGTGTCACTGTGCACTGGCAAAAGTTGGCAGAGTAGATGCAATAGGCCTCACACACACGCCTGTAGGCAGGCAACTGATATTCAATCGATTACAGTCAAAAAAGGGTTGTTTTATGTCACTGTACACTACGGTTGCACCAGATATGAGTGTCACTGTGCACTGGCAAAAGTTGGCAGAGTAGATGCAATAGGCCTCACACACACGCCTGTAGGCAGGCAACTGATATTCAATCGATTACAGTCAAAAAAGGGTTCTTTTATGTCACTGTACACTCCTGTTGCACCAGATATGAGTGTCACTGTGCACTGGCAAACGTTGGCAGAGTAGATGCAATAGGCCTCACACACACGCCTGTAGGCAGGCAACTGATATTCAATCAATTACAGTCAAAAAAAGTGTTGTTTTATGTCACTGTACACTACGGTTGCACCAGATATGATGTATCACTGTGCACTGGCAAAAGTTGGCAGAGTAGATGCAATAGGCCTCACACACACGCCTGTAGGCAGGCAACTTCTATTCAATCGATGACAGAAAAAAAAGGGTTGTTTTATGTCACTGTACACTACGGTTGCACCAGATATGACGTATCACTGTGCACTGGCAAAAGTTGGCAGAGTAGATGCAATAGGCCTCACACACACGCCTGTAGGCAGGCAACTGATATTCAATCGATTACAGTCAAAAAAGGGTTGTTTTATGTCACTGTACACTACGGTTGCACCAGATATGAGTGTCACTGTGCACTGGCAAAAGTTGGCAGAGTAGATGCAATAGGCCTCACACACACGCCTGTAGGCAGGCAACTGATATTCAATCGATTACAGTCAAAAAAGGGTTCTTTTATGTCACTGTACACTACGGTTGCACCAGATATGAGTGTCACTGTGCACTGGCAAAAGTTGGCAGAGTAGATGCAATAGGCCTCACACACACGCCTGTAGGCAGGCAACTGATATTCAATCAATTACAGTCAAAAAAAGGGTTGTTTTATGTCACTGTACACTACTGTTGCACCAGATATGAGTGTCACTGTGCATTGGCAAAAGTTGGCAGAGTAGATGCAATAGGCCTCACACACACGCCTGTAGGCAGGCAACTGATATTCAATCGATTGCAAAAAAAAAAAGGGTTGTTTTATGTCACTGTACACTCCTGTTGCACCAGATATGAGTGTCACTGTGCACTGGCAAACGGTGGCAGAGTAGATGCAATAGGCCTCACACACACGCCTGTAGGCAGGCAACTGATATTCAATCAATTACAGTCAAAAAAAGTGTTGTTTTATGTCACTGTACACTACGATTGCACCAGATATGACGTATCACTGTGCACTGGCAAAAGTTGGCAGAGTAGATGCAATAGGCCTCACACACACGCCTGTAGGCAGGCAACTTCTATTCAATCGATGATAGAAAAAAAAGGGATGTTTTATGTCACTGTACACTACGGTTGCACCAGATATGACGTATCACTGTGCACTGGCAAAAGTTGGCAGAGTAGATGCAATAGGCCTCACACACACGCCTGTAGGCAGGCAACTGATATTCAATCGATTACAGTCAAAAGAGGGTTGTTTTATGTCACTGTACACTACGGTTGCACCAGATATGAGTGTCACTGTGCACTGGCAAAAGTTGGCAGAGTAGATGCAATAGGCCTCACACACACGCCTGTAGGCAGGCAACTGATATTCAATCGATTACAGTCAAAAAAGGGTTCTTTTATGTCACTGTACACTACGGTTGCACCAGATATGAGTGTCACTGTGCACTGGCAAACGTTGGCAGAGTAGATGCAATAGGCCTCACACACACGCCTGTAGGCAGGCAACTGATATTCAATCAATTACAGTCAAAAAAAGGGATGTTTTATGTCACTGTACACTACGGTTGCACCAGATATGAGTGTCACTGTGCATTGGCAAAAGTTGGCAGAGTAGATGCAATAGGCCTCACACACACGCCTGTAGGCAGGCAACTGATTTTCAATCGATTGCAAAAAAAAAAAGGGTTGTTTTATGTCACTGTACACTCCTGTTGCACCAGATATGAGTGTCACTGTGCACTGGCAAAAGTTGGCAGAGTAGATGCAATAGGCCTCACACACACGCTGGCAGGCAGGCATATGCAATTAGATTACACAGAAAAAAAGAATAAAATAAAATAAATTGTGTTCTAGCCCTAAAAAGGGCTTTTTGGGTTGCTGTCCTTGCAGCAGATATCAAATGAGTCCTTCAGGTGTGTAGTGAAAGCTAAATATACAGCCTGGCTATCTATTTCCCTATTAAATCAGCAGCAGGTACAATATATGTCCTCTCTCAACGAATGAAGCTTCAGAATGATTCTAAAATGGAGGCTGTCCTTCAGATGGAAGGCCCTAGAAGGGAGTGTATGCTGCTGATTTCCTGGAATGTGTCTGCTTGACTGTAAGGTGCAGGGTCAAAATTTCCTCAATGATAAAGAATAGGGGGCGGACCAAAAAGCGCATGTGTTCACCGTTCGTTGCGAACGCGAACATGCGAAAATCCCCGCAAATAGTTCTCTGGCGAACTGTTCGGGACATCACTAGTGTGATTGTTTGATAATTGGAACACTCTTTGATACATCCTTATTTTAGGATTGGAATGTAGACTGAATTTTTCCAGTCTATTGGCCACTGTTGAGTTTTCCAAATTTGTTTGCATAGGGCAAGCAACACTTTCACTGAGATGTTCAGCTGGGATTCCATCAACTCCTGCAGCCTTATTATCAGACATGTGAGCAGATGACAAAGTTATCATTAGCCTATAAAATTAAACCCTAAAACATTTTGTATAACAGAACAGTAGTATTTTTCTGTTTGTCTTAAATAAAGTTATTTTGCAGAAAATTGTGAATTACATTTTCTGTTTAGCTGTACTTAATCTGGTAAATAGGATTGTTTACTTAAACATATATAACTTTCTCTTATTTAATTTTCTCTATAATTATAAGCCCTTCCCCTCCCCCGGTCAGATACAATATCTATCTAGGATGACTGTTTTCACGTTCCAGTCAGTACAAAGTGTACAGTTCTCATCTGAGCTCAGGGCTCATGAATTCCACTGACATGCTATTTCTACAGCTTTGCTATTTCATCTGTTAAAAGAAAACTGGTGTGCTGGATGATATTTTTTTTCTCTGAAACAGATCACAGCGTTACAAATTTTTTTCAAAGAAAGCCTCAGGAGACCTTTTTTTCTCAGGCCTTCAAGTTTTTTTTTGTATTTTTGTTTGTTTTTAGTCTGTATGTGTATGTGTTTATGTTTTATTTATGTATGTAATAGTCTTCTAAAAACAAGGTAGTTTAAGGTTCTTTCTTAATCTTCAAAGTCTTAAATTGATACTGTACTGAAAGGGAAATTAAGGACTTTTCCCAAAAGCAGCTTTTAATGTAACAATACTTTTCTGAACACTATTTCTTGTCTTTATTTCACTTCAGTAAATCATTGCTAGACAATTATAAATAGAGAGTGCTTTCTGTGTCTCTTTCTCCTGTCCTTGCCAAGGCCTTAGGCAGTGCCCATGAAGCTTTACTGTAATGAATCCAACCCAACCCCCACAGCTGTAAGCTTTTCTCACAATGTTTCTTAAGTAGAATTACAAAGAGTGGTTTGATGATCTGATTTTATTAGTGTAGGGAAATTTCCAAGAATACAAAATTACATTTGAACTTTACTGTGTATGTTATTTTTTTTTTCTTTACCACAGTGATCTATTTAGATTACTATTACATTTTTATTTTATTTTTTTACTTGAAATACAATATTTAACACTTAAATCAATTGAGAAAAATATAAAGCAAATATTACCATGAATTTGTCATGGAAAAATATATGTGTAGTATAAGCAGAAAAGGTCAGATTGAGATAATTCAGCTGGAACAGTAAACTAACCAGATTGATTTAACAAGTGGAACAGTAAATGAAACAGTAGTGCAAAATGATTTACAAAGGCTTTTTATTATCTATTGCATTCAGTTTAGCTTTAATGGCCTCAGGCACTTTGGGCCTCATTCAATTGCAAGGCCGTAACTCACGGTATACAGGCCGTATGTCTGTGGGCCTGCTGCAGGTTTGAACTCTGCTACAATTACGGCCAAAACCATAAACCATGCAATCATATGTAGCATTTCAGAGTGTGAACATGATCAATTAAGCAAGGCCATAACTACCAATTTAGAAACAGCCAATAGTAAATGAGACCATCATAATTAGGTAAGTAAAACATGGAGGTTACAAGTCAATCAACTAGCACTTAGGGGTCCGATATGTGATCAGACCCGCAATTATAGACACGAATTGTATAGCAAATTAGCTTATGGGATACATTACAGGCTCCAGTAATCTACAATTTCTCAATTGAATGAGGCCCTTTGTTTTTGTTATTAAGAGAAATCCAAATGTTGAAAGACTGCCACTTTTTTGTACAGCAGCAACTTGAAAACAGAACTTAATAGAACAGTAAGCCACAGTAAGATGACCCTATACTGCAAGCTACAGGGTGACTAGTAGATGAAATGCCCATTACACAAGCATAGAGATGTCGCGGACTATTCACGGCGATTTTGGCATGTTCGCGTTCGCAGCGGACGGCGAACACATGCGCTTTTGGGTTCGCCCTATATTCTCTATCATTGAGGAAACTTTGACCCTGTACCTCACAGTCAGCAGACACATTCCAGCCAATCAGCAGCATACACTCCCTTCCAGAGCCTTCCATCTGAAGGACAGCATACATTTTAGAATCATTCTGAATCTGCATTCGTTGTCAGAGGACAGATAGTGTAGCTGCTGGAGATTTAATAGGGAAATAGATAGCCAGGCTGTGTATTTAGCTTCCACTACAGCCCTGAAGGACTCATCTGATATCTGCTGCAAGGACATCAACCCAAAAAGCCCTTTTTAGGGCTAGAACATCATTTATTTTTTTTATTTTTTCTGTGTAATCTAATTACATATGCCTGCCTGCCAGCGTGTGTGTGTGACAGGCTAACACCTAACAGCTTATATTGTGCTCAGTGAAATAAAACAACACTTTTTTGACTGTAATAGATTGAATAGCTATTGCTTGACTACAGGCATGTGTGTGAAGCCTATTGCATCTACTGTGCCAACTTTTGCCAATGCACAGTGATACGTCATATCTGGTGCAACCGTAGTGTACAGTGACATAAAACAACTTTCTCTTATTTAATTTTCTCTATAATTATAAGCCCTTCCCCTCCCCCGGTCAGATACAATATCTATCTAGGATGACTGTTTTCACGTTCCAGTCAGTACAAAGTGTACAGTTCTCATCTGAGCTCAGGGCTCATGAATTCCACTGACATGCTATTTCTACAGCTTTGCTATTTCATCTGTTAAAAGAAAACTGGTGTGCTGGATGATATTTTTTTTCTCTGAAACAGATCACAGCGTTACAAATTTTTTTCAAAGAAAGCCTCAGGAGACCTTTTTTTCTCAGGCCTTCAAGTTTTTTTTTGTATTTTTGTTTGTTTTTAGTCTGTATGTGTATGTGTTTATGTTTTATTTATGTATGTAATAGTCTTCTAAAAACAAGGTAGTTTAAGGTTCTTTCTTAATCTTCAAAGTCTTAAATTGATACTGTACTGAAAGGGAAATTAAGGACTTTTCCCAAAAGCAGCTTTTAATGTAACAATACTTTTCTGAACACTATTTCTTGTCTTTATTTCACTTCAGTAAATCATTGCTAGACAATTATAAATAGAGAGTGCTTTCTGTGTCTCTTTCTCCTGTCCTTGCCAAGGCCTTAGGCAGTGCCCATGAAGCTTTACTGTAATGAATCCAACCCAACCCCCACAGCTGTAAGCTTTTCTCACAATGTTTCTTAAGTAGAATTACAAAGAGTGGTTTGATGATCTGATTTTATTAGTGTAGGGAAATTTCCAAGAATACAAAATTACATTTGAACTTTACTGTGTATGTTATTTTTTTTTTCTTTACCACAGTGATCTATTTAGATTACTATTACATTTTTATTTTATTTTTTTACTTGAAATACAATATTTAACACTTAAATCAATTGAGAAAAATATAAAGCAAATATTACCATGAATTTGTCATGGAAAAATATATGTGTAGTATAAGCAGAAAAGGTCAGATTGAGATAATTCAGCTGGAACAGTAAACTAACCAGATTGATTTAACAAGTGGAACAGTAAATGAAACAGTAGTGCAAAATGATTTACAAAGGCTTTTTATTATCTATTGCATTCAGTTTAGCTTTAATGGCCTCAGGCACTTTGGGCCTCATTCAATTGCAAGGCCGTAACTCACGGTATACAGGCCGTATGTCTGTGGGCCTGCTGCAGGTTTGAACTCTGCTACAATTACGGCCAAAACCATAAACCATGCAATCATATGTAGCATTTCAGAGTGTGAACATGATCAATTAAGCAAGGCCATAACTACCAATTTAGAAACAGCCAATAGTAAATGAGACCATCATAATTAGGTAAGTAAAACATGGAGGTTACAAGTCAATCAACTAGCACTTAGGGGTCCGATATGTGATCAGACCCGCAATTATAGACACGAATTGTATAGCAAATTAGCTTATGGGATACATTACAGGCTCCAGTAATCTACAATTTCTCAATTGAATGAGGCCCTTTGTTTTTGTTATTAAGAGAAATCCAAATGTTGAAAGACTGCCACTTTTTTGTACAGCAGCAACTTGAAAACAGAACTTAATAGAACAGTAAGCCACAGTAAGATGACCCTATACTGCAAGCTACAGGGTGACTAGTAGATGAAATGCCCATTACACAAGCATAGAGATGTCGCGGACTATTCACGGCGATTTTGGCATGTTCGCGTTCGCAGCGGACGGCGAACACATGCGCTTTTGGGTTCGCCCTATATTCTCTATCATTGAGGAAACTTTGACCCTGTACCTCACAGTCAGCAGACACATTCCAGCCAATCAGCAGCATACACTCCCTTCCAGAGCCTTCCATCTGAAGGACAGCATACATTTTAGAATCATTCTGAATCTGCATTCGTTGTCAGAGGACAGATAGTGTAGCTGCTGGAGATTTAATAGGGAAATAGATAGCCAGGCTGTGTATTTAGCTTCCACTACAGCCCTGAAGGACTCATCTGATATCTGCTGCAAGGACATCAACCCAAAAAGCCCTTTTTAGGGCTAGAACATCATTTATTTTTTTTATTTTTTCTGTGTAATCTAATTACATATGCCTGCCTGCCAGCGTGTGTGTGTGACAGGCTAACACCTAACAGCTTATATTGTGCTCAGTGAAATAAAACAACACTTTTTTGACTGTAATAGATTGAATAGCTATTGCTTGCCTACAGGCATGTGTGTGAAGCCTATTGCATCTACTGTGCCAACTTTTGCCAATGCACAGTGATACGTCATATCTGGTGCAACCGTAGTGTACAGTGACATAAAACAACTTTTTTTTTTACTGTAATCGATTGAATATCAGTTGCCTGCCTACAGGCGTGTGTGTGTGAGGCCTACAGCGCCTACTCTGCCAACTTTTGCCAGTGCACAGTGACACTCATATCTGGTGGAACCTTAGATTGCACACGCAGTGCCCCAAATTTGAAGTAGAAGGTCCGACCAAGCATCTTTTTCCATCTCCCTGTTCCAACCTCCATGCCATATACACGTCCCCTGATAGGTGACGTAACAGGTATCAAACTCATAGGAATAAATAGTACAACTTAATACACCACTCCTATCTGGTGGCACATTACATTGCACGTGCAGTGCCCCAAATTCGAAGTAGGAGGTCCGACCAATCATCTTTTTCCATCTCCCTGTTCCAAAAATCAATGCCATATACATGTCCCCTAATAGTGGACGTAACAGGGATTAAACCGATAGGAATAGTACTACTTAACAGTACACACCTTATAATAATGCAGACAGAGGCAACGCAGAGAGAGGAGTCTGAAGAGGAGGAGTCAGAGGAGGAAGGTGGCTTTGACTAGGTGGAAGACCAAACACAGCAGGGTGCTTGTTGTCACCTTTCGGGGACCCTTTATGGCTGGGTGGAGAAGAGACCTTCAATGACATCAGTGAGGACAAGGAATGGGACATGGCTAGCTTGGTATCCAACCTTGTGCAAATGGGAAGTTTGCGGTTGTGCAATTGGACTGTTTGCGGTTGTTTGTTTTTTTGTTTTTTTACAGCACAGAAACCTGACATTTTTACAGGGGTGTGTAGATTTTTTATATCCACTGTTTATATATATATATATATATATATATATATATATATATATACCCTGTGTAGAGCTCCACTGGTTGAAACCGAGCTAAACGGGCATTATTTCATCATAGCACTCACACAGCACAAGGTGAACCAGAGAACGCCGAGTGACGAAATAAAGCTATAAGTGGGTTTTCGTGGTCCAAAACAGTGCTATAGCTAGATTTAGTGCTAAGAAGGGAATTATAGGCAAAAACTGCACTATAGAGAATCAGCATTCAAAGAGGTAGTGTTAAGCAGGGTTTTACTGTGTGTATATATATATAGTTATGTATGTATTGCGACAAGCTACCTGTCTTCCAGCGGGTCTGTGCTGTGTTTCCATTAAAATTACGGGAGGCTTTAAATGCCTTTTCCAAAATGTACTATATACTTTAGCCAATGTTACAATATAAAACCCCAAAGAGCAAATAAAATACATTAACAGACCTAGCTCCCATCAGAGCACTAATCTCACTTTTAGATTCCTTACTAACAGAGCCTCCATCCAACTAAACCTAAATGGAGCAAAACCCAAGCAAACAGTTCAAATACTTTGTTTAAATTAATTTACCTCTATTCTTAATGAGACCAGGCTTTCTCTTCCTGAACAGCTTGCTTATCAGCTCCATGCTGGAGTCTTTCTGTGGGTTTTCAGCAGGACACAAAACATTTTTCTCTCTGAGTGTTTCTACTGGAATATCAGCTTCAATTCTTCTGTTTCCAAATCCAATGGTCCCACACAGGTAATGGACACATAGAGGTAACTCTTTCTGCCAATTCCAGCAGCTTCACACAGTGGCTGCCTGCAAGCTTTCGACGCAGCTTGCTCTGCAGCCCCTGCAGTCCACGAATGGGGTACACCAATTTCTCAGTTCCAGGCTTTCCAGGCTGTGCTCACCTGTGCTAATAAAACTCCTCCATATGTTTTGCCATGTATTACTTTAAGACAAGTTGATGATTAAGTTGACATTTTCCAATCATATTTTCTTCAATCTGCTATTTGTCTTCAATCTGCTATTTGTCAAATGAGAGAGCCTCTTTGCATTGTAATATTCAACAATATTAGGGGCTGAAAGGCCCCCTCCTAGAAAAATGTATATCCATGATATCATGTTTAATGCATGGTTTCTTGCCTCTGTATATAAACTGGTTAATTAAACCTTGAAATTATTTTAATATATATTTTGGTATATCCAAAAAGATGCATCTAAATAAGGAAGTGATCTTTTAGTAAAATTTTATTGCTGAAATTCTTCCAGACTAGTTTTTTTTAATTGGTAGTACATTCAATACCCAATTGGGTATTTTGTTATAAATCCCAAATATATTGAAAACATTCTGTTTGTGTATTCAAATCCTCTTTTTTAAGGTTTAACATTTAAAATTTCTGTTGCATTTGTATTTCATTTATAATATGATTAATTGATATGCAAACACCCTGCTGGTCTATATAGGGCCCCATGGTACATAAAAAAAAAACTTAAAATACCATGCAGGTCTCTATAGGCCCAAACAGTGCCTAAATACCCACATTATACTATGCAAGTATATATAGGCCCAAACATTACCTAAAAACCCACATTATACCATGAAAGTCTATACAGGCCCAAACCATACCTAAAAAAAACTTCAAATACCAAACTGGTCTATGATAGGCCCAAACACTACCTAAAAACCCACATTATACCATGCATGTGTATATAGGCCCAAACCATACCTAAAAACCCACAATATACCATGCAAGTCTACATAGGCCAAAACAGTACCTAAAAACCCACATTATACCATGCAAGTCTATATAGGCCCAAACCATACCTAAAAAAACGTAAAATACCAAGCTGGTCTATAGAGGCCCAAACAGTACCTAAAAACCCACATTATACCATGCACGAGTATATAGGCCCAAACCCACATTATACTATGCAAGTCTATATATACCCAAACCATACCTAAAAACCCACATTATACCATGCAAGTCTATACAGGCCCAAACAGTACCTAAAAACCGACATTATACTATGCAAGTCTATACAGTCCCAAACTTTACCTATAAAACCTTAAAATACCATGCACGTCGATAGGTCCAAACAGTAACTAATAACCCACATTACACCAATCGGGACTATATAGGCCCCAACTGGACCTTAAAACCCACATTACACCAAGTGGGGCTATATAGGCCCCAACCGGACCTTAAAAACTTTAAAATACCAAGTGGGACTATATAGGCCACAACCGAACCTTAAAAACCTTAAAATACCATATCAATCAGAATTTCAGCTTATCAGAGTATTCAAGAATTAGAATGAAAGGCGGAGAGGAGCTCCTTGGAGGAGGAGCTCCAATACCTAGGTGTGTGTGTTTTTTTTTTAATTTTTATTATTATTTAGTGATCTTTTTTTTTAGGTGGAAGCCTATTTCCAGAAGCCAGGCATCGCACGGCTTGGTAGGTTGGCTGGTGGGTGAGTGCTTGAGGGGGTCCCAAGGCCCCGCGTGTGGGAGTCCCCAAGCCCTGGCGGCCTGCATGGAGAGGTCCCCAGGTCCTGCCTGCCTGCTTGGGGGGTCCCCAGACCCCGCAGGCCTGTTTGTGGTGCACTACAGGCCCAGCGGGCCTGCTTGGGGGTTCCCCAGGCACTGAAGGCCTGGGTAGGTAGGTAGGAGGGTGCGTGCTTGGGCCTAGTTAGCTGAATGGCAGGGCCTACAAGGGGATTGCTATCTCTCTAGTAGGTGCCTGGCATGGATATGTAGTTAGTGGTGGCACTGGCAGTGGCTAGGTATAGGGGGGGCTTGAGGTTATTATGACTAACGGGGGCTTGGGTAGTGTAGTGTTGGGCAATCTTACTTAGTTGATGAGGTTGGGTAGATCAGGGACCAGCCAAGAAGGGTCAGTCAGGCAAAAAAGCGTGAACAGAGTGGGAAGGGTTTGAAATAATGGGCTTTTAAAGCCTTCTTAATTTCAAACCATAACATTAAGGCTCTATAGGCTGGGGACGTTCAGAAGGAAGGGTCAGAGGGAATGTCCCTAGCAACCTGACAGCTGCAGCACTGATTGGGTGATGCTGCAGCTGACAGACAGGAAAACTGCTACAAATCACAAAACAGTGAATATAGGCTCAGCCAGGCTGGGCAAGACAACATTTACAACTTTCTCTTTTTAAATTCTCACTGTTCAATGATCTATAGCAGCAGTGCAGCACTAGGGAAATTTTAATAAAATCATATGAAAGACATGGAAGCTTATATACAGATGTCATTAAATTGTATTCTGTATATCAACATAAAATGCAATATTAAAGTGATGGATAATTTAGGGGGGGCAGAGGCAGTTGCCCATTTGCCCCTATGCACCAGTAGCTCTTGTCGTTTTCCTTCTCTCCACTAAGTGATGCTTCTGCTTCTCGCTCAAAATAAAATATATACTCTAAATAGAACATATACATGTTAATGCACTTTACAATTGTGATATTCATATGTTGTCTCTCATAATAGAGTAGTAAGATAATATTTAATGTTCTTCTCTTAGTCAGGGTGAGTGATCAACTGACTAGTTTAGTTCTGGCTTTCTTAAGACCTTTTAGTTCATTATATAATATTTTCAAACAATTTATAATTATTCTGTTCATATATAAGTCTATATTTAATGCAAGAAGAAACAACATATTTATATATTTTTTACAATTAATATATCAGAAAACAATCTTTCCAGTATATAAACTAAGACAGTTTAAAAATGTACTTAAAAAAAAAGGAGGGAGGAATAATAATATCAGTTCTCACTCACTCTTTCTTCTTCCACAGTCCCCCCAGAATCTCGTCCTCCTCCAAATCTCCTGCTCTCTTTCTACTCTTTTATTCATCACCCAATGTCTGTTTTAGAGTGTTTGGTAGAAAATATCATCTATGAAGTATTATTATTGTTTTATCCTTGTGTTACATTATAACATTTGTGATTTTGTTTATAAACTATCATTTTGTTGTGTATTTCAATCAAATTAAGTTATCATTCAATCTTCTCAGTAAATAAGAAGATAGAGATTGAACATTTCCAACTTCTTTAAACTTAATCTACATTGAGCCTGATTCAATTAGAAGCTCACATTTTGCAGTATACAGGCCATATGTCTACGTGCTTGCTGTGGGCTTGAACTCTGCTACAATTCCGGTGCTATTCAATTGAACAAGCCCGAAAATTAAGGCCGAAAGCAGAAACCGTAATCCATGAACTCCTACGTAGTATTTCACGTCGGGAACATGATCAAATGATCAAGGCCGTAACTACCCATTTAGAAAGAGCCAATAGAAAATTAGACTGTCATCATTACCAGAGTAAAACATGGAGGTTACATGTCAAACAATTAGCGCTTGGGGATCCGATATGCGATCGGACTCGCAAAACCGCAAAAAAAAAAATCATCAAAATTAATGTCAATACTGTTCTAGTCCATGTGGGTGGGCAGATATGTATTAACACATTGATTCCCAAAATCAATATAACCCCAAAATGACACATAGAAAAATGACATTGTTTATTGCCGATTTGCGAGCTTGGGACTTTTGTGCAATTAATTCTCATATATTTCATTGCTTTCATTGTCATTTACAGTGCAGTATTAATTTTTTATTTGCATTTAAAGTACTACGGACAGAAATTAAACCCCCTTGCGAGTCCTATCTGGTACTCGTAGGATTTTCTCCTACATTTGCTGTTTTTGGGAGTGAAAGCATTTGCGGGCTTGGGGAATTCTAGCAATTGAATAGCGATTTTTGATTTTAGCTATCGGAACTCTTGCAGACGTGAAAAATCAAAGACTTCAGGAGGCTGTAACAACCTCAACGTTTTCAAGCCTATAACACGTATGCTGTTTTTAGCTCGCAAAAAAAACCCTCTTGAATAGCAAATTAACTTACAGCCTCTTATATGGGCTCCAGTAACCTACAATTGCTCAATTGAATCGGGCTCTTAGTGTATATTCAAATTTAAAAATATATTATGTGAAAATTTCCTAATTATTTTTGTGTTATTATCCATGTAATTAACTGTCATATAAATAATCAACCACTTATAATTATATCGATTTTAAGTAGATCTGAGAGGTTTGGAGGAAAGAAAACTAGTAAATCTTTAATCCATTTATTTTCCTATAAAGTTTTGGGTCTTTTCCAAGACATTTTTGGTGGACAATTAATTTTTTGTTTTTCCTAATTTCATATTATATCTTAAGTGCATTTGTGAGAGCATTTTCCAACAGATCTGTTTTAAAGGTAGGAACGAAATATAGACCTCTTTTGATTAGTACAGTGACGATACGAGTAGTAGGGGCTATTACTGCCGAGAGCCCACCTGCTATAGACTACAGGCTAACTACCAACAAGGATCGTTTTGGGTTCTTGGAAATATCTGCACCAGCAGACAATTAAGATGATAGCATCTTTCCTGAAGAGACAGGCACCATTAGACCACTTTTCTTAGGATCTAATAATCGCACACCCTGTGTTGGAGAAATTATACAAAAAAAGGTGACTGGTTGTTCGTAGGAAATGCCATGTTGGAAGAGGGGGGGGGGGGGGGAATATGGATCAGTTAATTTGTTATGTAAACAATGTAAAAGGCTATGTTTGTTGATTTTCTGTCAGTTGCAGTGCGATGAGTGAATTAGTGGCAGTCATTTTGGACGTATTTGCTGATAACTCACATTTCTTTCTAATAAATTCTAATAATGAGAAATAACCAACGGACTATGTTTTTTCTTGGTGTGGTGCCTGTGTGTGGGGAGAGTATAAGACTGTTTTTCCACAACTTTGGTGGCACGTACAGGGAAAACGCTTATATGTGCGTGGGTAGCACTTTTATGATTAGTGTTATCTATGCACATGAGCCGTTAAAAGAACATTCAAGCTATGTAATCTGCCTGTCTTAAACTCTCTCCCCCATAACTGGGACCATTTGTGAATTGAAAGAATGCAGGTTTTTTTTAAACTGATAAATCAAAAAAGACGGTGTGTTTTTCATTTTTGTGATTAACAAGTGTTTGAAATTAGTCTTGCAGTATTTTAAAATGAGAGTCAAAATGGCCCCTCCCCAAGGAATTTGAATTGGGGCATTGCCAGAGGTGGTTTGCAGATGAATATGTATTTTGGTGAGTGCAAAAACAGAGAGAACAGTCATTTGGGAGTCAGAGGAAAAGAATGTTGTATATAATGTTGTTGTATTGCTAAGAAATTTATTGTTTTTGTGTCCTGTTAAAATCGGTGCATGTCCCCTTTAAAAAAATGTTAAGAAGTTCCAGTGTAATAGCCTGCAGCTGCATCTCTTCCCCTTAGCAGGCTTTTGTGATGAGACAAATTCCGTTTTTTTCAGTTTCTGTTTTAAACTCTTAGCGAGAGAGCACATTTTTTAGAAGTGCTGATTTATGATATTTAAATCATAAAGTGTGGAATTTGTAATAAAATGCTGGTTTGTGGGGTGTGTTTTTTTTTTTTTTTTTTAAAGGCACAGTCTTTTGTGTGTGCAGGAAAAGCACAATGTTTAAACAGTGGAATTTAGGGAAATATTGATGAGATAAAGGATTTAATAAGTGAATTAAGTTTACTGAACTTATGTTTTTATAGAAAATATTGTGTATTTATCCCCAGAAAGTGTCATATGTAATACGAGAAATTGGTTTTATGTCATGTTTTAGATTTGATTCTTCTGATACAAGAATGTTTAAGATTAATCATATATATATATGAGTTTACCAGTTTGTAGTTTTTTTTTATTTATTTTTTTATTTGGTTCTTAGAAAGTGATTTAAAAATATTTATGCGCATGTAAATTTTGTGAACTGAAAATTATGTAATTATATGTAATCTGTATTTGTTATTTAAGTTTTTTGCCAACAGATCTTTATGCCGGCAAGAAAAAAATAAAATAAATTTCTGTAGAAATTATATTTTCCAAATGCACAAAAATGGCAAAAGGGGGGCAGGCTTAAAACTCACGTAAGCCTCTGTGTTGGATGTCGGTAGTGGACTTTGAAAGGAACACATTGGAAACGACTTATTAGTAGCAATTTTCTGAAAGAAAAGAGAGTGTTCAAACTCGCCCAATCCTAGTGGGTGGAGCTTAGGGTGTGTGGAGAATGTTATGCTTAATGACCCACCCACTCCTTCCGACTCCACCTCTGACACATCACAGCTTATGTCAAAGGAACCAGCCTCTCCTGGATCAAGCCAGGCTTTATGCTAAGATTAGAGAGCAATGCACATGACAGCTGAAGCAAAGAAAAATGGGGCGGGGGGTTTATTTTAAGTGTGAAATACAGAGTTTAGAAGATGTTTATGTGTGTCTTTTTATATGGATTTTTTTCCCATATGATCAGATACTGTGGTTGAAGTGAATACAAGTAGAATTGATTTAGATATTTTAACAAGTAAAGGTGTTAATTACTGAAACTAGGATTAAGAAATATTAAAGAGAAATTGTACCTGGCGAGATATCATTTTAATAAGCGCTGTCGATTTTATTTAAAGTAGATATAGCTTAACAGAGGTGAGCTTTCCTATTTAAAGGACAAGATAAAAAGGTAAGCCTCCCTAGAAAAGGCGATAAAGATAAGAAGATAATAAAGGTTAATAAAGTTAAGCCTTCATAGAAAGGCAGTAGAGTAAATAAAGAGAAGATAGGTGAGCCTCCCTAGATACCAAGTAATGTCTAAGACTAGGTTCTGCACAGCGGTGCCGTTAATGGACTGACAATGGAATAAAAATTTGCTACTTTAATTTCGAACAGTGTTGAAGTGAAGCAAAATGGCAGAAAGAGTGAACCACGAATGAACTGGGCCCTTGAATGTGAGCGTGAGTATTGAGTGTGAGTACAGTGTGCAGTGAGTGCTGTGTGGGAAATTTAAGAAAAAGGAAGATTGGCCACTATTCTGTGTTATTGTTGAGTGTGTTATTGTTGAGTGTATTTGAAATATGTTTACAGTGTTATGAAGTGTGTGAGCTAGATTGAGATCTGTCTATGTGTAAAGACATCATGTATGCACTGATTTTCATGCGAATTTATGGTGTTTTAAAGAGAGATCTGTTGTTGATCTCCTAGAATGGTGTATGATTAATATTGGTATTCATATAGGAAAATAGTGCACAAATTATATCATAGCACTTTTTTGCAAAGATTGCCCATTATATCTGACCGAGATTATAATAAAATTGCTTGTAGAAAATATATAATCTGAAATCTGATCAATTTCAGATTAATATTTGTGTTTTAATATTTGTATTTTTTATATCTTCAACCATTTTGGATAAGGTTTTATTAAAAGCTGGTTCATTATTTGTGTTTAATTTTTTTAAGGTTGATATTTGAGAATATTAGTTTCAAAGAAAAACAGTAATTGGTAAAATACTGGGTTAAAATAAAAAGAAAAGATTTTAAATGTTTTATTACAATTAAACAATTCTGTTTTAAAAGCATATAATGTGCACATTATATTAAAGTCAGTGAAGCTGAACTATTTATTTCATTACACTGCCAAGATCCAATGTTATGAAACTGTTAGTTCTGATTCAAGGTCGTATATAAACAATATTCTGATAAGAATAAAACTGTTTAGTTTTTGCCAGGACAGCTTCTAAATACTCAAAATATCTCTTTTGAGATAGACAGTAGTAGCGCAGTACATTTTTTAGTAATATTTAGGTGCAATAGAATTAATTATTTTTTAAGGTTTAACAAGGTGCAATTATTTTAAGTGTATAGGATTGTCAGAAATGTCAACAGAATAAGAGTATATATATATATGTATTTAATTATATTTATAGATGTTGTGTTTCCTTTTCCTTTTTTTTCTTTAGAATTTGCTAGTATTTTTTTTATTATTAATTATGATTTGTTTAGGCTTATGAAAGCTATCCTCGTGTTGACATTTCTCTCTGTCCCTGTCTACTAATTAATCACAAGGACGGTACACATATCACCAGAAATCAGTGTATGATATCTTATGTGGTTAAAGAACCATATAATACCAATTCTGTATTATTTTATGTGTTATGTTTTGTTTATTCATGCAGGAAAAAACACTAAATATTGTACCAGTTATTCTTCCAGGCCATCCCCAGCTCAGATGATGGTCATGGTGTAAATGAGTAAACCATTATGGAAATCTTTTCAAGGTATTTCTAGACCTCTAAGAAAGAAAAATGATAAGAGGTGGATTACATTATGAGTTAAGAAAATATTTTAGAGTTTTATTAGTAAATGTATAATAACAGTACTAAAATTAGCAATTTCCTTTTAAATATACAAACTATTGCAAGATAAATTAAGTAATGTCATATCACTTATAAAGGCATAATTAGTAGTATTTTAACTGTTCTATTTATAAATTTTGCTGCTTTAGCAGGAGTAGAAAATACCGGTTCATTATATATTTTACAAGTATTTAATAGATTATTAGCTTTGCATAATTTACATTATCATTTAATTTAAGTTTATAGCACCCCTTGTTTATTATAGAGTTATGCATATGTTATATTTATGTTACAATTAGGGAAAATTTAGGATAAGTATATATAATGTGAAAATGTCTAGTTATAGGATGTAGGATGTTTCTAGTATGTTTGTATTTCTGTCACACTTGTCTACCACAGAAGAAGATGACAGCGAGTGCCTGTAAAGACAAAGAACAGATAAGCGTGCCCTGGTATATGATGAGCGAAAGTATCTAACAAGTACTTATTGTAATAACAGCAGATAACAACAGATACATAGTTTGCTAACTAAGATACTCCTTATACAGGAACACATGAAGCCACTAACCTAACCTTTACTGAAGGTCAGACAGGAACAGCACAGTTTAACTTTTGTACAATCGTACCCTACAAAGATATAATAACCACTAGGAGTAATGACTTTCCTAATGAGTGGTTTGCTAATTATACTACAGGGAGAGCAAATGTGTGGTGCTACTATTGAGGACCCACCTAACTGACAAGGAACATGTGCATTAATACAATTGGTGATGCCCTTTTACCTGCTTCCTGCAAAAGAACTAAGTTTTACTGCAACACAAATCTACAAAGGCCTTGACCCAATCTAAGAAATCCACCCCAAGTGGAAGCTTTGATGACAAAGTGTACACCGACTCCATTGGAGTACCCCATGCACTACCAGACATGTTCAAGGCTAGAAATGGAATTGCAGCAGGATTTGTATCAATGTTCTCCTGATGGTTGACAATAAATAAGAATGTTGACGAGATAAATTATATCGACTATAACCAACAAAGATTTGTGAACTATTTAAGAGATGCAGTACAAAGTTTGACTGAACAACTACATAAAACAAATCTGGACATTTATTTCTATCATACGCTATCTGGACTGTCTGTTGGACACATATAACAGCATATATGGATGTTATCTACCCCACTGGATTCTTCCTTTCTTCTATGAATTTCGTCAAACAGGTGCTCAGTTGTTTTTGTGGATCTATTGTTTTACCATCAAGATTTCATCTTTTCTTATACCCGCTTTATAATCACTGTTTGTAAAGCTTTCATTCAAAAGACTATAATATCTAGACTATGAAAATTCTGCTATGGATCCAATTACTGAAAGATCTCTTTTTATTAGTCCACGAATCAAATCAGATTAATAAACTTCTAATCACATGTAATAGTTGTCAAACTGCGAGTCGCCGTCACGCAAATCGAGGGACGCAGTTCTGGCCGCAGTTCTGGTGGAGGCTGCAACGTCCGCTTCAACGAGCCGAAGGCTCATTGCAGGCCGCAAATGCGGACCTTCGCAAAGCGAGGGGCGGCATTTGCAAAGGGTGACATGAAACAACCACGCTGCGGGACTTAGGAAAAAAAGATATACATCCCGCGGAACTTAGAAAAAAAACAATAATGCGCATTGAGGAAATACGGACTTAGCCAAAAAAATTACGACCCGTGGGACTTCGAAAAATAAAAAATACGAGGCCACAAAAATATGAAGTTAACGGCCGAAGCGCGTACATCAAAAAACAACAAAAAAACTTAAAAATAAAAACAAAACATAACAAAAACATCACAAACAGCACGGGGGGACAGCCAGGACTGGGGGTGAGGTTGCACACAAATTAAAGTATAATTTTACGGAGTTGAAAATTAAAAACGAGGCTACACGACCCGCAGCGCAGAATACACAGACAAGGACGTACAACTTTTACAAACAACAATTACAACCTGTGGAACTTAGAAAAAAAAAATATGAGGTCGCTAAAACACGAAGTTAACGGCCGAACCGCTCACATCCACAAACACCAAAAGCACAACAACACAAAAATACCACATAAAACAAACATCACACACAGCACTGGGGGACAGACAGGACGTCTGGGAGTGAGCTTGCACGCAAATTTAACTTGAATTTAAGAAGTTTCACCGCTTGTAAATCGGCTAAGCGAGAAGAAAAAAAAATTACGGACGATAAAAATGAAAATGAGGCTAAAGGACACAGATCCGTGAAAATCACAGCCAGGCACGTACGAGTTAGCACTTAGAAAATATACCATTAGAACGGACGGAAAATGCTCGCGAGCAAAGTAACACATAGAAAAAAGACGACATTTTATAACACTTACTTACAACTCATAACATTAGGATTCTAAAATGCCGCTTTACCCGCCTAAACAAATGGTTTGGCCTTGCGCTCGCAGCCTATTTACACTGCACACTTGACACATTGTTGACACTTTCTCCTCACATGATCAACACTGCAACTGTACATTTTCAGATGCAGGAAAATCCAAATAGATTTGTTGCCCTTCAGGATATTCATTGATGCATATTAATTATAAATAAGTAAAGTATGTCATTTATTAATTCATATTACTTTATTAATTTACTGTACTCATATTTTTTTGCCATTTTACACTGTACTTATATATCTGTCTTTGAGATGACCTCCAAAGGTGATCGTTGCAAAGCCGGAAAATTTAAGTACATGAAGCTATAGGATCACAATTGCGCTCATTGCGAACCCTGCAAGCTTTACATTGTTTGGCAAACCGCATTGCCATGGCTTAAGATGTATATATTGATGTTCTATGTAAAATTATATAGTTTTCTTTTGAAATGTTCTTGTTGGGAATGTATTAAGGTAGAAGGTGCAAAGGACTCTGTGAGATAAGATCTAATATCTCCACGTTGTAGGAAACTCATCTGACTGATATTTTTTTGACACCTTGAGTTTATTTAAATATTAGTCTTAAGATCTTACCTATACATCCTAATAGGTTTAGATTTTTATTGTGTGTGAGATTTATGTAAAGATTATACCCTGTCATATTTGTATTCCTTCCTTTTGATGATAATTTTCATTGTCATAGGGGGGTGTTGGAAAAATGATACAAATATCCTACATTTTAAGCGCATATATATATATATATATATATATATATATATATATATATATATATATATATATATATATACCATATATTTATATACCATTTACAGTATATCTTTCCAGTTAGTGTGATATTTGGCTAGGATAATAAGCTGTGAACTAGTAATAGCCATATATAAGGCCATGATTCAAGGATGATCATGATGTCAGATCTGTCAAATGTGTTGTGCACATCTAGGAGTGTGAACTAACTGCTTGATCTGCACATGCAGATTACCTATTGGATATTATATTTAAATAAAATGTGACTGGTTGTTGATGGGAATTTCCATGTTGGTAGATGGGGAAAAATATGGATTAGTTCATTTGTTATGTAAACAATATAAAAGGCTATGTTTGCTGATTTTCTGTCAGTTGCAGTGCGGTGAGTGAATTAGTGGCAGCCATTTTGGATGTATTTGCTGCTAATTTACATTTCTTTCTAATAAATTCTTATAATGAGAATAAAACAAAGGACAATGTTTTTTTTTGTGTGTGGTGGGGTGAGTATGAGATTGTTTTTCCACAACTCCTGTACCCTTGATTAGTACAAGCAGACTCCGACACCACCTTTATTTGATGTGTCCAAAATCAGACTGGTACTTCTTTTATTTTTCATAACACATTTTCAGATAACACAAAACAAATAAGACTTCCACTTAGTTCTAGACCATCCTCCTGGGCAAAAAGCTTGCTATACCCCCCACCCACATGATTTCTGGATGTATAGAGGGGTTTGGCTTTCTTGTTATCATTACACATTTTCTATCCAAGGTTATCTGTTTAGGTCACTAATAACCCAGGCCTGTATTTTGCTCTCCTCAGACAGAGTCATAAAACTAGCTTCTCCCTTCATGAGGATTCATGCATGGCTAATCGCAGGGCCATATAAATTCATGCAGAAATGTAACACTTTGTCACAGAAGTGACTGCAGTAGTTTTTATATAATTCTAGCATCCTAGGCCTACTTTTAACACAGATACATTATTATAGTGCACATAACATGATGTAGTAGCCCCAAAATAAATTACTGTGACCCACACTACACACAAAAACAATCAAGTCAGTCCCCACAACAAGTTTTAGGTCTGTTGTAATAGCCCCTGACATTAGCACCCAGTATGCCAGCGCTACAAGTAGCAGAGTTACTTGTAGGGTGCAGGGGGTCCCATCATGGTTCCCAAATCGTTCATGACTATTACTATATGTGATTAATTTAGCTTTTCTTATCTTTGTCTACCCCGACTGAGCTATCAGTTGCCTTTGGATTGGTTAGAGGAGCTGATCCAATCTTCTTCTGATTCTCATATTTTCTCTTCTCCCTCTCTAGAAAATCATTACAATCTTTTTGGCAATCTCGGTTCATTAGCACCTGAGATTTTGCATTCAGAGACATTTGCAACTGTATTAATGCATCTACTGCCAATCACTCTCAGGTTCTTATAAACTCTACCAGATCTAAAATATTTTTGATCTCCCAAGAATTGCTTTTGCTTACGGTTTTTATTATTATTATTGTAAAAAAAAATGTGTAACTTGCTGATTTAAAAAAAAAAAATGTTTCTATATGTTCATTAATACTCTTACTCACGTTATCAAATTCTGTTTCATTTTTGAAAGTTTCAACAGATTTGAAATTAGTGCAGACGTTTTAATTGGTCACAATTAAATTCTCCTGTTCTGTACTGCAAATCAATTACATACATTCTAGAGAGTTGTTTTATGTTATTTCTGACCATTCTTTTATGAATTAATCAAGTATGTATGAGCTGGAGCTCACTTAATGCATAGGCCTCTGGAATAATTTTATTCTTAATGTAGTTCTGCATGAACGAATATAAATAAATTCCTAAAAGCCTGCTTGATATTTTTATTGTTTGTGTATGAATTTTGGTATGGCAAATGACTTTTCAGCTTCCTACTGAAATTTCTCTAGATTTCAATCATCTGGTATAACGTTAGCTATCTTGGAATTAAATCTAAAGACAACATTATGTTTATGCCACTCTTTAAAGCACTACTGATTGTAGACATCCCTAGAAAAATAATAATACATTTTACTGTAAAATATTTTGTTGCAGAAAAATTTTTCTGGTATGATTTTGTGGCTAAGATTGAAATGGTAAATTTCAGAAGCTGTATATATATTTGATCTCATGGTGAAAATATATGTTTATAAATATCTAGAGCACTAACTTTTTATTTTGTGTCTTCCATTTTAAAGAGGGTATAAATCTATTGATACCTTTCATGAATGCATTGTATTTATTTGTGTATAAACTGAACATAACACTACGTGAATTAATTCTCTTTGTCTTTAATACCTTTACAAAAGTCTTTAAATTAGTTTTTATGCACAACTGAGTGATTTTTCTGTAATAATTAATCTCAGATACTAATTATTTGAACAACAGAACAGCATGTTTAAGAGGCTAAAGCATTAAATGAAAGAAAAACAGACACATGATTGATGATTGCTTTATTCATCTGGCATTTTTGTGCTTTGAAAAACAGCCATCAGGCAGAAAAATGTAAATTCAGGCACTGACAAGTTAGATCCATTTTTTCAAGTAAATAACACAAGTGCCAGCTATAATAGATATCTCAGTACTAATATATATCTACAATGTGCATATAAATCATTTACAATTATTTGAATATTGGTATTAATACAGAAAATGTGTGAAAATATACTTTTAATTTCAGAAATATGAAATATGTACAGTATACTAGTTGTAGATGTATTATAAATTCCTCATTTTTTTCAGTTTTCCAACAAAGATATTTATTTTCTTGCAGGATATAGTTTATGGGATGACCGAGATTTGAGGGGCCATGTGCACCTCCATTTTGCTCCCTCTAGGTTGTGCCTTTTGTTTTCAGTCTCACAGCTCCCAGCAAACACCTCTTAGGGGAACTCTGGAAATCACAAGTTGCATGCTCAGCTCTAAGGTTACTAAAAAAAATAAACTATGGTACATCCCTTTGATTAGAATGAAAATCATATAAGAAATAACATCAGACATCTCTTTAATTAGAATGCTAGAGTCAGACTGACTGAAACTTTAATGGCTTCCCATGCAGAGCATTTCAGAAAAACAGAAACAAAGAAAAAAACATCATTAACATGAATTGAGGAGTGAACACATTTGAATTCCCCGCTTGAGTGCACAAACACCAATGAGCTTGAATTAGCATAGGCCAATCAGAATAGTCCTGTGTCCGCGGGGGCAGAGATGATGTTACAGAGGTGTCAGCCTTCTCCTGGGGGCTGGTCTGTGTTACCTGAGCTGAAAGCAAGCAGCCCCCTAGAACAAAGGAAATGCAGCAATTTAAACTAGTTCAGACCAGTTACATGCTATGGGCTCCATTTTTGTTTGCTAATGGTGAATAACTATTACAATATCAGTAAAACACACAATATCCTTTAAACATTACATATAAAAGCAGCATGTCATAAAATCAGTCATGAAAGTTTATCTCTAGTAATTCAAACCATTTCAAAATGTAATCTGTAAAGAACGTTAAGCGTTCCTGCACTGAAAGTAAGTTTTAAATACATTTGCATCTTTATAGTCAAATCTAATGTTAATACAAAATATTGACAAATAATGATAGTGAACTAATAAGGATGAAATATTGAATGCTAAGCAATAAAATGTTAAGACAATTTAAAAACAAATAAAGGCCTATATTTATAATTAAACAGAAACACAGTTCTCAGATATCAAAGTTTAGAAAAATCCTATCTTATGTATTATATGAAAAATGCCTTAAGAGCCATTGAAACAAGCAAGTGGGTCTCTTTTAAAGACATTTATTCTATTCTCTCTATTGTATGCTAATATTCTCATTCAGTTTTTACAACAATGTGAAATTAAATTTCAAACACATCTCAAGAATACATTAGATATAATGTATAATTGACATATTCGGAACAGTAAATGTTAGAAGATGCCTACATTCTAGTGCCCTGTTATGTAAAAGCAGTTTATATCAATTTAAGCCATAATAGAGCACACAAGAAGTTAAATATGCATGGTGTACAAAAAGCAAGTTGAACTAGTTCAGTTTTAGAAATTATGAACATTTTTTATTGAAGCTCTATCACATACAGTATATACTGTAGTTGTGAGCATGCGGGCTGTTGCTAACGAGGAAGCTGCTGGCATGGAGCTCTCGGAAGCGGGTATGGAAATATGTTTATCTTTATTGTTACATTACATGACAAATAACCTGTGGGGATGCAATCTGGGTAATCTATAGAAGGTATATAGATGATAGTGTACTTATTTTGAATAAAACTCTCAAGAATTAAGTAGGTTTTTACATTTAATACATGGAGAACCCATTTTGAAAATCATTTAGCATAAATTCTATGCACTTCTGAGATTTGTATATCATTATTCACACTAGTGACAAGGTTTATCAAAGGAGTATATAAAGAGAAGAAATAACTCTGTTTACAAGCACACCTTTATTACTAATCTCTGAAGAGACAAAAATGATTCTTAAAATATAACTTTTTTTTATTTTATTTATTTTTTTAAATAAAAGTTGTTGGGACTCACAGAGCAGTTTGTATTATATATATAGTGGATTGAAACCTGGTAATTACATGAAGCCTCAGCAAAGTAATGTATAAGTGACTTGTGAAATAAAGTGATAATTTGCAAAAGTGAATTAAGCCTCAAATAGGGAACAAGTGATTAATAAGGCTGATGTCTCAGGATTATACTAAAGTTACTCCACTTTTTCTAATGAGATACTTGGCATTGGTACTGATATTATTCTTGACTCATATGTTGCTGTTGCCTAATCTTTTGTACTATTTTCATTGTAAATGAAACAGATCCGCTCTGTCACTCATCCTATTGACGTCATCGGCAGCGCGACTCCAACAAGACCCACGTTTTCCTCAATTTCATCAGGGGTTACTGAGTCTCTCTGTGCTGCCGCTATTTAAATGCTTTATCATTGCCTAGGCGACCAGAGAGAGAATGGAGAATAAAATATTTACAGTTAAGTCTCTGAATGTAATGTGGGTACAAAAACAAGTGTTCCACAGATTGTGGGGCTATTAAACGATATATATATACATATATATATATATATATATATATATATATATATATATATATATATATATAGAGGATATTTAGATACCAAAATTACATTTTGTATACCAATATGATGATCCTCTTTGGGCTACATTAGTTAGTAGGGATTAATTTTAATGCATCTTTTCTCACGCTTACAATAAATCCATATTTCTTTAGAATTTATATTAGTATACATTATATTATATCTTATAGTGTCCCATAATAACCAAGAAGAGACAAATCAACATGATTGTGGTGGTATATTTTTGATCATCCTTTTATTATGTATTATGTATTCATATTTATGAAGTTACTTTTGATTGAATATATTACTTGAAATTATACAGAAATCATATAAGATTAGTTTTCTAAGCCTTTTATAAGGCTGTTCTTCTAGGACAATTATATATATGTTGATCATATTAATTCCAACAATATATTAAACTAACACAATATTGAGTCTACAGTGCCTTGCAAAAGAATTAACCCCCCTTGGCATTTTTCGTGTTTTGTTGCCTCACAACCTGGAATTAACATGGATTGTTTGAGGATTTGCATAATTTATTTTACAGAACGTGACCACAACTTTGAAGATATATATATATATTTTTTTGGTACAGGTTTTGCTCAGGAATATCCCTGTATTTAGCACCATCCATCTTTGCCTCAACTCTGACCAGTTTCCCAGTCCCAGCTGCTGAAAAACATCCCACAGCATGATGCTGTCACCACCATGTTTCACTGTGGGGAGGGTGTTCTTTGGGGATATGTGATGTGTTGGGTTTGCGCCAGACATAGCATTTTCTTTGATTGCCAAAAAGTTCAATTTTAGTCTCATCAGACGAGAGCACCTTCATTCATACATTTTGGGAGTCTCCCACATGCCTTTTCGCAAACTCAAAACATGCCATTTTGTTTTTTGCTGAAAGTAATGGCTTTCTTCTGGCCACTCTGCCATAAAGCCCAACTCTGTGGAGCGTACTGCAAATTGTCGTCCTATGTACAGATACTCCAGTCTCTGCTGTGGAACTCTGCAGCTCCTCCAGTGTTACCTTAGGTCTCTGTGCTGCCTCTCTGATTAATGCCCTCCTTGCCCGGGCCCGGGAGTTTTGGTGGGCGGCTGTCTCTTTGAAGGTATTTCCATTTGGTTATGATAGATTTGATGGTGCTCCAGTGAATCATCAAATATTTGGATATTATTTTATAACCTAACCCTGACTTGTACTTCTCAACAACATTGTCCCTTACTTGTTTAGAGAGTTCATCGGTCTTCATGGCAGTGTTTGGTTAGTGGTGCCTCTTGCTTAGGTGTGGCGGCTTCTGGGGCTTTTCAAAAAAGGTCTGTATATGCAATGACAGATCATGTGACACTTAGATTGCACACAGGTTGACATCATTTCACTAATTATGTGACTTCTGAAGGTAATTGGCTGCACCAAAGCTTTTTATGGACTTCATAACAAAGGGGGTGAATACATACGCACATGACAATTTTCTGTTTTCTATTTCTAAAAAATAGTTTTATGTATATATTTTTCTCATTTCACTTCACCAACTTCGACTATTGTGTTCTGATCCATCACATAAAATTCAGATTATCAAAACATTAAAAAATGTTCCTTATATCATGCATTTTGGTGTTATAAGTTCCTATACACCTTACAAGACTTTCCACTTCAATTATGTTATCTGTCAGTATACCTGCCAGGAGTGACTTGGGATGGTTACTGTCTGCTCTCAACAGACTATTTGTTGCCGTGGGTTTCCTAAATGTGTTTGTCTTTATCTTACCATCATGCATTTTACTGATTTGTAGATCCAGAAACTTGATACTTTCTTCTTGGATTTCTGAAGTCAATAAAAGATACATTTTATTGGAATTAAGTGATTTCTTAAATTCCTCAAAAGTATGAGAAGGACCAGTCCATAATATCAAGAAATCATCAATATAGCGAAGGTATAAGTCAATCTATTTAGTATAACATTCTAGATCAGAACTGAAAACTATTTACTCTTCCCACCATCCGAGGTACAGGTTGGCATGTGTTGGTGCACAGGCAGTGTCCATTGCTGTACCTCGGATTTGGTGGAAATATTGCTTTAGGAAGACAAAATAATTATGTGTTAAAATAAATTCAAGTGATTTAAATATGAATTTATTATTTTGTAGAAATTGTCTTCCTCTTTTATTTAGGAAATAGTTTATTGCCTTTAGCTCCCATTGGTGTTGTATACTTGTATAAAGATACTCAACATCTAAAGAGATGAGAAGTGTATGTGTTTCCAAAAGATTAGGAAACACCAACATATGAGTCATCGCGAGGCCTGCAGTACAGTGGGCAACATCAGCCCCCGGCTGCATTTAATTTCAGGGCTCTGATGGCCATGCCTGCTCCATGCCTCACCAGCTCTGACCGCCGTGACCTGGGGTACACACGCCCGAGCAGCAACTTCAGAGACATGGGAGGGAGAGGAGCAGGGGCACAAGTGTGCATGCAGGTGCAGCATTAAGGTGAGAGACATGGGAGGGAGAGGAGTGGGTGAGAGACATGGGAGGGAGAGGAGTGGGTGAGAGACATGGGAGGGAGAGGATGGGTGAGAGACACGGGAGGGAGAGGAGGGGGGAGACACAGAAGGGAGAGGAGGGGGTGGGTGACACAGGGGAGGGAGAGGAGGGGGGAAAAGAGACACAGGTTAGGGGAAGAAAGACACAGGAGAGGGAGAGTAGGAGGGGAAGAGACACAGGGGAGGGAGAGGAAGAGGGGAAAAGACACAGGTGAGGGAGATGGGGTAAAGAGACAGAGGGGGAGATGGGATGAAGAGACAGGGAAGAGACACAGGGGAGGGAGAAACAAGGAAGGGAGAGGGGGGAAACAGACACAGAGGAGGGAGGGAAAGAGACACAGAGGAGGGGTGAAGAGATGCAGGGGAGCGAGAGGGGGGAAAGAGACACAGGGGAGGGAGAGGAAGTAGGGGGGAGAGGCTCGCAATGAGCTGAAGGTGCTCATCACAATGCCAGTAAAGTAGAGGGGGAGGCTTGCAATGAGCGCCTCCTGTCAAGTAGAGGGGTGGAGAGGCTCGCAATGAGCGCCGAAGATTCTCATCGCGAGGCCAGTAACATAGAGGGGGGAGAGGCTCACAATGAGCACCAAAGGCGCTCATTGAGAGGCTTGCCATGGCCACCGAAGGCGCTCATCGCGAGGGGCAGGCAAGTTAGAGGGAGAAGAGCCTCGCAATGTGTGGCAAACACCATTGCCAGGCTTCGAATGTTATTGCCGTCACTTTTGATGGGCAAGTTGCTAGTAATATTAATAATAATAATATTAAACCATAACAAGTAGATGTGAATATTTTTATTCTATGTACTAGTTTACACTACAGCCCTTGGCTAGGGTGTCATCTCAGATCCTGATTTAGGACTTCCAAAGGCACTTTCATGTGTATGAAACAAAATTTATGGCAGTATTTTGTTCCAAAAAGTTCAAATATGTTGCCGTACTGGGGGAATTAAATAAAATCCCCAGATGTGCTTGAAGTAATACTGATTAGAGGTAATGTATGCTGTTGATAGGACTCAAAAATAGTATGAAGTTTTAGACTGCAGTATTATATTAATATGTCTGATGCATCCCAGACATGAAATACGGCATCAAGAATACTCTTCCTTCATTTGCTTTATTCCTGCAATAAGACAGATTACAAATTTCTATTTAATAAATAGCCTAAACTATTGGTGAGATTTGTTCATACATACAGTAACTGTGTCTGATTTCAAGAGAAATCAAGAAGTATTTACAGCAGTTTAATAGTACTTTCTTGAATATTTACATTTAAATTACATGGTTTATATAGTACTTTGTTTGGGGGGGAGAAGAAAGCACATACATTTTGGAGAGTTACAAGCATTCTGGATATTGTTAAGAAGATATCATATAGAAATACACCACATCTATATCCTTTTTTTAAATAATCTCTGAAATGTTAGGATTATTTGTGATTTGCTAAGGGTTCATTTCCACATCCCATTCTAGGGCCCTATTCTTTTGCGCAATTTAAAAATATATGCACACTTAAAATCACTCTTAATATTGCCTTTTATTCTATTTACTACTCGATCCGATTAACAATTCCCCGCCCACAATCATTACAAACCAGCCAAAGCCGCACATTTAGCCTTAGAACTCCATTGATTTTAGCACAGCTCAAGCGTTATGAGCACTAAATAAATACAGTTACACTAAATCAATATTATTTTAGACCTGTAACGCTTGCTTGCAAATAAAGTCTAACTCGCAATTGAAAAAAATATCACGTTCCTGTAAATAAATATTATGAGTACTATAGGACTAGGAGTTGCTAGGGATTTTTAAAACAGTTATTAGAGCTGTAAAAGCAATTAAACACACTATACTGTACTTTAAAAGCATGGCAATGCATAGAAATACATTAGAATGAATTGCACAAAAAGGTACCAGGGGAATATACACCACACTACGCAAGAGGTTAATACCAATCTGGAAACACACAGGGACCACAACAGCTGCTCTAATGCGATAGGGATAGACACCTCAAACATTACTCAGCAACACTATTTTTTATCACCCACATCCATTATCTACCCACATCCATGGGAGGGTATGGCATCCACACCAGTACCTTAGCTCTTAGAAAATGGGGTGGGAGAAATGTCAGCATGGGCAGCTTTGGGTCTTAAAGAGAGGAGGGGATGACATTGATGCTGGCTAAATGGGTTTATAGCACCGGCAAGACTCTGTTTTGTCCCAGGGAGCATGTAAGGAACATTCTGTTAGAGGCACAGGAACATGAGGATTCAGGGACAAATCATGTCAAGGGGGTTGCACTAATGTGGTCAAGGATGTCAAGGAAAGCCAACAAACACACAATGAGGCTGTGGAAAAGCACAAGGGGCAACAGCAAACTGACCTCAATCAAGGCCAATCTTGGGTACATCCATCCTGCAACTTACCACTCCATTGCTGTTGGACATGTGGCAAGATGCATAGCAATAATATTTATGTGAAATGATAGCAAGCGTTCTTGGATTAATTAATTATTAATACTGCCTGACACATAGTTAACAACCCTTCAGGGGAATGTTGATACTGAATAGTGCTACAATGCATAAGTTTCCTGAGTATTAACTCACAAACATCACCAATGATGTTGTTCAAGCATGATATAAAAAATCGTGATAATAACATATAAAATAGTGATTGCACACATTTTTGGAAATATTACTACATGTGATCACTTGGAAACCATGCCTGTGTCACTGTAATGCGATGGAATTTGTACTGGACAGTAAATTGGCATAATTACTTCTAAAGTATGGAACAGATTTTAGGTGTTATGTGCATCAGTATGTGAAATTATGTTAGAATGATTATATAAACATCACTTTTAACATTGTAAGCTTAAATACTTGGCAACAACAACATCATATCACAATTAACTGAAGATTAGTGACATGCAACCATATGATTACTGTACTCAAATGCATGAAGGGATGTGTCCAGGAAGATGATCTACTTACCAATATATGATTGTTACATAAATTATATGTATGTTGATGTACCAAAATATTAACAGTGATAACAGTATAACAAAACTTTTTATATACACAGAGAACACTCATAAATGCATACGACTGTGAATGAGGGTGGATCCCGGAAGGACAATAGACTGTCTGGTAAAAAGGGAAAACCTAAGGGGTTAAAGGTAATACAGTATAATTTGGCACACAGGTGTCATCATATTTTGAATGAATCTTGATGTCTAAACAACTATCCATGAATGCAGAGAGGACACAAAGCTCAGCAGCCATAATGTCTGTTAATTACATCAGACAAAAGTATCTGTTCTCATACTGAAGTTGAGGAGAGGATAACATGCTTCACTGATGCATGTATTAATGCTGGCTTTGATTAACATGCCATTGTTGGACTTTGCAAGCTCCCCGCCATATCTGTATTGATCTAAATGTATGATAATAACAGCCATGCATTCTAAAACTGTAAATATGATTTAATTAATAGTGTGAACTACATTTTTAGGAGGGGATGTAAGTGATGGAATGTCTATCTGAGAGTAACTATGAATATATTTACATTACTTTTTGTAGCAATGCTTGCAGATGAAGAAGTTGAGAAAGGTGATGAGTGGCAATGTCGCTGGTGTGCGGAGGAGGCCTCTGGGGTGGAGGAGGCAATACTTGGAACCAGAGTGCGTTGGGTGGCATCAATGTTCAGTTGAGCGAGCTCTGGTTATCCAATGCCTGGAGCATCCTGGCCATGCATGACTTCATCGTCAGATACCCACACTGACCACATGAAGTGTGAGTCATCCTATTCCTCACATCCCAGGTTCCTGCTGGGTGGGGGCATGGTCCTGAAAATGAGAGAAGAATTGTATATGTATTAATTATATTGAATGATTCTTTGGATGCTGTGTGTTAATATTTGTCTGACATCTTGTTGTCTTGAACCTGAGTGGTTCGCTTAATTTCTACTATGTAGAGCTATCATTTTCCAGATATGATCATTTATTTGGAATATCAGCTTGGTTGTTATTGGCTCATAATGATATCTTGATTCCTGTTGTGGTCTGTATATGCATACATATACTCTTCAGAACTTGCTGGGCAGGGTGTCATAAAAACCAATCAGTGACTATATCTCAGCAATAGTTGTTAACATGCTGCTGAGAGGTGTTCCCTGATAGGCTAGTACACTACACTGCACATCCATCCCTATCCCTATCTGTATCTGCACACTCTGCAGTGGGCACACCCATCCATGGACTCCCTATTGAAAGATTGCTTGTGTTGAGCCCACTAATTAAAGTGATTTGCACGTTTCATGGATTTAATGTGACATTAATGATCTATCTATCCATTGGTAAATCCAGGGAGGTGACATTTCATTGTCATTATTGGTCAGTATTTACATGGGTTTTTTGTTTTCTATGTGTGTGTGTGATGTTCATGTAGTGGCATATTGGTGTATGTGAAATTCACCTGACAAGGAGGTTGGATTCTGTTGGGCCACCAAGCCTGTAGCTCTAGCAACCGCACCTGGCTCAGCATCTCCTTGAGCACCCTCTCCCACTTGTACTTGACAGACACTTGGGGGCCACCATTTGGAGCTCTCACTTCTCTCTCCTCCTCTGCCATCATCCTCCTCACCTTGGCCCGGCAGTCATTGAAGCAATGCTTAACAATTCTCACATCCCTTTCTGCCAAGCCAACTGCTATAACTGCAGCTGCTACCTCCTTCCAGGCACAGGCCCTGGGCCCGGGCTTAACTTACCTCCCCCTGCAAGGACAGTGGGGCAGTCACAGAGGGGACTGAGGAGGACCCCAATTTTCTCATGCCTGTAGTTTGGGGCCCTGTGCTTGCCCCCAGCCTCTTGCCCTCCTGACTGTGGATGGGGGTCCTGTTCTCCCTCCTCTGACCTTGAGGCTTGTCCCTCCTCCCCACTACCCTCCCTGAGATCAGTCCCCTCCCCTTCTTACACAGTGCTTGTTGTGCCTATAACTATAGGCGAACCCCTCCCTCCCTCTACCTCACCGCCACTCCCTCTCTTTATCCCTCTCCATCACCTCACCTCCACTCCCTCTCTTTCTCCATTTTCTCCCCTCATCTCCACTCCATCCATCCTCCCCTTCACTCCCTCTGTCTCTCACCACCCTCACCTCCACTCCCTCCACTCTCACCTCCACCTACTCCATCCTCACCTCCACACCCTCTCTCCACATCTACTCCACATCTTCTCCTCTCCTCTCGTCCTCTTCTCCTCCCCATTTCTCCCCTACTCTCTCCACCCTCCATAACAATCCCAAAAATAAAATAAGGATAAATGAAAATAAGTATATATGTATATATTTTAGATGTAAAAGAAATTATGTTTTATGTGTTTTTATTATATGTTAGGGGATAGGGTGGGGGTGATGGTGTGACCTATCTGTGTATTATTACTCTATGTGTATGTATATTATGTGTTATCAGTTAATATGTGTTTTGATGGATTAAGTGTAAAATAAGTATTTTAGAAATAGAAATCAATAAAAACCCCAAAACCTACTCTCCAAAATCACCTACTTTCACTCTCCAAGACCAAAAACCTCCAGCTCCGGGACCTGCCTGCTAATTTGTCAAAATCTACAACACAGTCAACGCATGGACGTGTAGCTTGCAGCTTTTTTATCTCTCCCTGTCAATCACTGTTCCATTAAGCCATTTTCAATTGACTCCTAGGGCTGTGGTGCACACTTAAATTGCGGGATTGGTTTCAGAATGTGAGCATCAGATAATCACACCCCATAACAGCTTGAGAGCGTGGGCAGGGTTTACGAGTTTAGGCTTTAGATAGGAATTTGCGGCTTTGCGGGAATGGAATACATCTAGACATTTAGATAAATAAACAAATACAGAAAAATTATGAGTTAGAGGCATTTGCAGGCTTCTAATAGAAAAAGGCTTCTAGTGCCTTTTGGAAAAGGTAGTTATTATGTATTTTTATCAGGACATTTTACTTTGGATAAGGATTCATTAAACTGTTCAGAATATATGAATGAAAGGGTCTCTGATTCTCACAAAATACAGGACAGAAATAATTAGAGTTAGCCGGCGGATTGTTCCCGGCGAACATAGCATGTTCACGTTCGCGGCGAACAGCGAACATATGCGAGATTCGACCCGCCCCCAATACTTTATCATTGAGCAAACTTTGACCCTGCCTGCCACAGTCAGCAGACACATTCCAGCCAATCAGCAGCATACACTCCCTTCCAGAGCCATCTACCTCATGGACAGCAGCCATTTTGGAATCATAACTAACTTGCAGTCTTACTGAGAGGAGGGAGAGTGTAGGTGCTGCTGATTGAATAGGGAAATCAATAGCTAGGCAAGTTTATTCAGTGTCCAGTGCAGTGCTGAAGGACTCATCAGATCTCTGCTGTAAACAAAGCACTCCAAAAAGCCCTTTTTAGGGCTATAACATCATTTTTTTTTCTTTGTTTTTTTTTCTGTGTA
Source organism: Discoglossus pictus (assembly GCA_027410445.1). NCBI lineage: Eukaryota > Metazoa > Chordata > Amphibia > Anura > Alytidae > Discoglossus > Discoglossus pictus. Next base: position 190,103,777 of record CM050165.1, read on the forward strand.
ATCTAACTTCATTTGCCTGTCTCCCTGCTAGCCCCTGCTTGCAAGTGTGTGTGTCAGGCTCACAGCTTATACTGTGTGTGAAAAACGCATACAATATAATATTGTTTACTAGTTGTCTACTTTTAAAAAAAAAAAAACTTTTATTTTCTTAAATCTAAGTGCATTTGCCTGACCGCCAATCAAAGTTCATTCGCTTGACCGCTAGCCAGAGTGTGTGTCTTGCTTACAAGTACTGTGCCAAGTTCAACCAATCCAATCTAGTTGGGGTACCAGCAGTCCACATTTAAAAAACAAATAATTTTATTTTCTTTAATCTAAGTGCATTTGCCTGACCGCCAATCAAAGTTAATTTGCTTGACCGCTAGCCAGAGTGTGTTTTTGCTTACAAGTACTGTGCCAAGTTCAACCAATCCAATCTATTTGGGGTACCAGCAGTCCACATTTAAAAAACAAATAATTGTATTTTCTTAAATCTAAGTGCATTTGCCTGACCGCCAATCAAAGTTAATTTGCTTGACCGCTAACCAGTGTGTGTGTCAGGCTTACAAGTACTGTGCCAAGTTCAACCAATCCAATCTATTTGGGGTACCAATTTTAATTTCTTAAATCTAAGTGCATTTGACTGACTGCCAATCAAAGTTCATTTGCTTGACCGCTAGCCAGAGTGTGTGTCTTGCTTACAAGTACTTTGCCAAGTTCAACCAATCCAATCTATTTGGGGTACCAGCAGTCCACATTTAAAAAACAAATAATTTTATTTTCTTAAATCTAAGTGCATTTGCCTGACCGCCAATCAAAGTTAATTTGCTGGACCGCTAACCAGTGTGTGTGTCAGGCTTACAAGTACTGTGCCAAGTTCAACCAATCCAATCTATTTGGGGTACCAACAGTCCACATTTAAAAAACAAATAATTTTATTTTCTTAAATCTAAGTGCATTTGACTGACCACCAATCAAAGTTCATTTGCTTGACCGCTAGCCAGAGTGTGTGTCTTGCTTACAAGTACTGTGCCAAGTTCAACCAATCCAATCTATTTGGGGTACCAGCAGTCCACATTTAAAAAACAAATAATTTTATTTTCTTAAATCTAAGTGCATTTGCCTGACCGCCAATCAAAGTTAATTTGCTTGACCGCTAACCAGTGTGTGTGTCAGGCTTACAAGTACTGTGCCAAGTTCAACCAATCCAATATAGTTGGGGTACCAGCAGTCCACATTTGAAAAACAAATAATTTTATTTTCTTTAATCTAAGTGCATTTGCCTGACCGCCAATCAAAGTTAATTTGCTTGACCGCTAACCAGTGTGTGTTTCTTGCTTACAAGTACTGTGCCAAGTTCAACCAATCCAATCTATTTGGGGTACCAGCAGTCCACATTTAAAAAACAAATAATTGTATTTTCTTAAATCTAAGTGCATTTGCCTGACCGCCAATCAAAGTTAATTTGCTTGACCGCTAACCAGTGTGTGTGTCAGGCTTACAAGTACTGTGCCAAGTTCAACCAATCCAATCTATTTGGGGTACCAACAGTCCACATTTAAAAAACAAATAATTTTATTTTCTTAAATCTAAGTGCATTTGACTGACTGCCAATCAAAGTTCATTTGCTTGACCGCTAGCCAGAGTGTGTGTCTTGCTTACAAGTACTTTGCCAAGTTCAACCAATCCAATCTATTTGGGGTACCAGCAGTCCACATTTAAAAAACAAATAATTTTATTTTCTTAAATCTAAGTGCATTTGCCTGACCGCCAATCAAAGTTAATTTGCTGGACCGCTAACCAGTGTGTGTGTCAGGCTTACAAGTACTGTGCCAAGTTCAACCAATCCAATCTATTTGGGGTACCAACAGTCCACATTTAAAAAACAAATAATTTTATTTTCTTAAATCTAAGTGCATTTGACTGACCACCAATCAAAGTTCATTTGCTTGACCGCTAGCCAGAGTGTGTGTCTTGCTTACAAGTACTGTGCCAAGTTCAACCAATCCAATCTATTTGGGGTACCAGCAGTCCACATTTAAAAAACAAATAATTTTATTTTCTTAAATCTAAGTGCATTTGCCTGACCGCCAATCAAAGTTAATTTGCTTGACCGCTAACCAGTGTGTGTGTCAGGCTTACAAGTACTGTGCCAAGTTCAACCAATCCAATCTATTTGGGGTACCAGCAGTCCACATTTAAAAAACAAATAATTGTATTTTCTTAAATCTAAGTGCATTTGCCTGACCGCCAATCAAAGTTAATTTGCTTGACCGCTAACCAGTGTGTGTGTCAGGCTTACAAGTACTGTGCCAAGTTCAACCAATCCAATCTATTTGGGGTACCAACAGTCCACATTTAAAAAACAAATAATTTTATTTTCTTAAATCTAAGTGCATTTGACTGACTGCCAATCAAAGTTCATTTGCTTGACCGCTAGCCAGAGTGTGTGTCTTGCTTAAAAGTACTTTGCCAAGTTCAACCAATCCAATCTATTTGGGGTACCAACAGTCCACATTTAAAAAACAAATAATTTTATTTTCTTAAATCTAAGTGCATTTGACTGACCGCCAATCAAAGTTCATTTGCTTGACCGCTAGCCAGAGTGTGTGTCTTGCTTACAAGTACTGTGCCAAGTTCAACCAATCCAATCTATTTGGGGTACCAGCAGTCCACATTTAAAAAACAAATAATTTTATTTTCTTAAATCTAAGTGCATTTGCCTGACCCGCCAATCAAAGTTAATTTGCTTGACCGCTAACCAGTGTGTGTGTCAGGCTTACAAGTACTGTGCCAAGTTCAACCAATCCAATCTATTTGGGGTACCAGCAGTCCACATTTAAAAAACAAATAATTGTATTTTCTTAAATCTAAGTGCATTTGCCTGACCGCCAATCAAAGTTAATTTGCTTGACCGCTAACCAGTGTGTGTGTCAGGCTTACAAGTACTGTGCCAAGTTCAACCAATCCAATCTATTTGGGGTACCAACAGTCCACATTTAAAAAACAAATAATTTTATTTTCTTAAATCTAAGTGCATTTGACTGACTGCCAATCAAAATTCATTTGCTTGACCGCTAGCCAGAGTGTGTGTCTTGCTTAAAAGTACTTTGCCAAGTTCAACCAATCCAATCTATTTGGGGTACCAGCAGTCCACATTTAAAAAACAAATAATTTTATTTTCTTAAATCTAAGTGCATTTGCCTGACCGCCAATCAAAGTTAATTTGCTGGACCGCTAACCAGTGTGTGTGTCAGGCTTACAAGTACTGTGCCAAGTTCAACCAATCCAATCTATTTGGGGTACCAACAGTCCACATTTAAAAAACAAATAATTTTATTTTCTTAAATCTAAGTGCATTTGACTGACCGCCAATCAAAGTTCATTTGCTTGACCGCTAGCCAGAGTGTGTGTCTTGCTTACAAGTACTGTGCCAAGTTCAACCAATCCAATCTATTTGGGGTACCAGCAGTCCACATTTAAAAAACAAATAATTTTATTTTCTTAAATCTAAGTGCATTTGCCTGACCGCCAATCAAAGTTAATTTGCTTGACCGCTAACCAGTGTGTGTGTCAGGCTTACAAGTACTGGGCCAAGTTCAACCAATCCAATCTATTTTTGGTACTACAGTCCACATTTAAAAAACAAATAATTTTATTTTCTTAAATCTAAGTGCATTTGACTGACCGCCAATAAAAGTTCATTTGCTTGACCGCTAGCCAGAGTGTGTGTCTTGCTTACAAGTACTGTGCCAGAGAGCATGTTGTGTGCATGCTTGAGCTCCAAACAAAAGGCTTTTTAGGGTCTTAGTCCCTCAAATACAAGTTTTATTTTAACACCTTTTTGTTAATAAGCACTTTGTGCACGGTGTTGTTCATTTTGGGAGTTTTTGTGTTTTTTTTTCTTAGTTTAATTTAAGTTTTAGTTTTCTGGGGGTCAGGCTCAACTCTCTATCCCAGGAGAGTGAGCTGTCTCCTGGATACTTTGCCACACCCCTCCCTTAGCACTACACCTTCACTCCTGGAGCTTTGTTACTTTGACTTTTTTTCTTTTAAAAAGTTTATTAGGTTTTGTTGAAGTTTTGTTTGTTTGGTGTTGGGTTTTATGTTTTGGGGGAGAGAAGACAAGTAACATCTTTGTAGGCAGTGGGGGGGAAAACAATTAGATTTTTTGTTGTTAAGGCTTTTTTTTTAACATCTGACACAGAGACACAGAGGGGTTAAAAAGCCTCTGTGTTCTCTGTGTTGTTGCAATTAGTAACACCTTGCAACAGGCCATTAACCCTTCCACTGCCAAACATCATCTCTCTCTCTCCCTTAGTTTTTTGTCTCCCTTAGTTTTGTCTTTTTGTTTCTTTTTCACACTTTTATATTTAAAAAAAAAAAGAAAACAGTAGAAAATCATAAAACAAAAAATAAAAATAAATAAAACAAATAAACTAAAAAAAAAAAGGGTCTAAACATGAGGGATAAGACCATTAAGAAGCCTCAGGGGTCAAAAGGGGGAATAATGGCCCCTGAAAATCCTAGCTGCAGCACTGCACAGCATAGGCCCCAGGCAGATAAGGCAGCCCCAGCTCCTGGTGGTTCTGCCAGCAGACCTACCCCTGTGGCTAATACCTGGTCACAGGTGGTTTCTGCTGGCCCCAGTAATACCACCGCTGGGGCTGAGGGGCAGATCACCAGGAAGCATGGGGTTAAATGTCAGATGTCTGGGGTCTACAGCATTGATATCTATCTGCGTGCTGCAGCTAATGTCATCAGCCCCTCTGTTATAGTAGCAGCCAGCAAAATGTACGGGAAAGCAGTTTTTTTTACCCGTACTCTGGCTGCTGCACACATTCTTATACAGAGAGGCATCACAGTGGGGGGATTATATGTCCCAATAGAACCCCTGGAAGGGTTGGGCACAAAAGTAACACTCTCTAATGTGCCCCCCTTCCTACCAGACTCCCTCCTGCGCCCCCACCTGCTAACCCTAGGGGAAGTAAAAACACCATTAT